>JAODLC010000066.1:1104279-1131993 GCA_026781145.1 Hippopotamyrus pictus | reverse complement strand
GGAGCCCATCCTCCAGGGGCCGGCAGAAGAGTCAAACACGACAAGATGATATAACTAAGCTAATACAGGGGTTGAAATTTATGTATGCACTAGTTAACATTTGTACTCATGATGTATACATTACTTTATATCACTAATTGTAAAAACGTAACATTGACAGCCAGGTAGAAAACACTGATCTTTGTTAGCTAGCTAATTGCAAATAAAGAGATTAGTTTGCATCTTGTTGACACTGACAAATTTAGTTCACAAAAATCCCTTTAAAACTGTTCACTGACGGCTGTGCAAAGATGGATTTCTATTTGTGGCCCTAAGATGTCTCATGACGTCGTTTTACGTTTATTTTGTAAAGCAGTTTCTGAGAAGATGTGTTACTTCATGTTCTTCATGTCCCTGCCTTTATGGAATATTCGAAATGCATGATGTTTTTCCTGGATACCAACAATATGCAACGATAAAGTTACGAAGCACAGCAAAATGAACTGGAATTGATCCGGCACAGAATTGGGAAAAGGGTGTACATGACATGGATTTGTAAAGGGACTGACATCCGCTTTACACCCTACTCTGGGACAAAATCTGAACCAACGGCCCTGATTGCGTAAACGACTCCTGAAAACACAAGAACAAACAGTGGATCTGTGGTGCCCATCTCCCACAACGTCTCAAAACGGAGAAGGAAGCTGTTCCCTGGATCTTTGGGATTGCAGGAAATAACTTTGCACTTCTCTACAGTAATCCTCCATCAATCAGGCTGGTCTAAATTTCAAACTGCTACAGATGGTAATGACCAAGTGAAATATTGGATGGACTTTCCAAAATATACAAGAGAAAGGTTTAACTGCACGATGTTGCCCTCACCATCGTCATCTTCCAGACTCCACTTCTTGCCCTGTTTCATCTCCTCCAGCTCCTTCTTCAGCTCCCCGATGTTCTCCATCGCCTTCTTCCGCTGCTCCTCCCTCCACTTCTCCACCCGCTCCTTCCTCTTCCTCATCTCCTCCTCCAGCTTGTTCTGATCAAAGTCTTGCTACAGGAAACAAAGAACACAAACCGCTTTCTTCTGCTACCTTTTCCTGGCGGTAACAATGTGTCCATCTGCACCTGCTGTCGGCCATTAAGCTTCTACTTCCTCTGAAGAGTACAGGTCGATCAAGGACCCCGCATATTGCGTACTGCACAGCAAGTCGCCACTAGCGACCCAACACACAAAGGCCTGGAACAGCAGGACAGTGGGTTTCAGACAGATGTAGCCATTTTTCCCCACTAAAGGAAAGGCAAACTGTCCCATATCTGCTGTGATCTGAGCTGTGGACACGGGGCGTTTCTCAATACTAAGAATGCAAAGATTGCACTTGTGGTCTTAGCAAGAACGGTCTTGCTAACTTGCCTCCCAAGAACGAACTTGGGGCTCAATGAATTATGGGATTGGTCTCATTCCGCGAGGATGCAACCGATGCATCCTTGATATTTGAGGCAGGGCAAGAACAACATCCGGGGATTTCTACAGTCCTCTGTACTTCTGTTCTTGAGTATTGGAACTGGTCTTTGGGAATGGAAGATGATGTAAAACAGGTACACAAGTACGCAAATTGAGAAACACCCATGTGTTCAGCAGGGGTCCTTTATAAACGACATGCCCAACACGGTGGGGTATCAGACTATTTTAAGGGGAAGGTGCCCTAGTCAGGGCGGGAGGGGGGGGGGGCACTCACATCCTCGACTTTTTCTTCCTCTTTCTCCTCTTTTATTTTCTTCTTTTCTACCGATTGCTCTGTGTTGTCTGACTTCTCCTTACTTTTTGATCTGTTCCAGGAACAAAATCAATACGCACTAATAAAAATGACATATGCATATAAAATTATTACAAAAAAAACAGCGTAAAACAAGATTTGTAAAGCTTAATTAATTCAATTCCATATACCGCATTTTCACAACATTACATTTCCAAATAAGTACAACAGACAAGTTAGAAACATTATGTTTCAGCAGATCCTCTGCTATATTAAATTGCTCGGAGAGACACACATACACTCTTTATAAAACCCATCAGATTACGGGGAAGTCAAATATCTTACCTGTTGTCATTCTTCCTGCTCCGACTAGGGGTTGCAGACCGTGACCTACGACCCCGGCCCCTGCTGGTAGACCGCCTGCGATCACGACTTCGAGACCGCCGCCTCTCTCGGCTCCTGGAGCGCCTGGAACAAAAAAAGAGCATTCCTGGACATCTGCACTAAGTTTAATGATTTAGCATTGGGGTCAAGCGAAATCCTGATGCTTCTCCAAATTTCTTTAACAAGGATTACTTCTACAATACAAAGCACCCCCCCATTACCTTTATTGGATGGCTTACCTAGGACGCTTCCTGTCCCTGGAGCGTGAGCGGCGCCGGTCCCTACTACGGGACCGATCCCGGCGACTTCGGTCCCGATCGCGGTTGCGAGAGCTGCCGCGGTCATCACGCTTGGACCGCTTGTCCGGAGAGCGGCTTTTCGATCGGCTTCCTGAGCGGCCCCGCGAGGCTGACCGTTTCCGGTAATGCCTGAAAAAAGGCACTACACTTTTACGCCGGTTACACAAAAACGATCTGGCATCTGAAGAACGAAAAATGGGTTTAAAATAACAGTTTTAGAGTAGTGAATTTCGACAGACTTATGTACCGCTTAGACACAGCGTTGTTTTTAAAAATCAAAATGCAGACTATGTAAAAAGCTTGAGTCAAATACTCCATGTAAATCAAGTCATTGGACTATGTTTAAAAAAGTTCCTAACTTATCTGTTTACATACGATGTGCCGCATGTAAACATTGATGTATCTGCATTGTGTTGTGTTTCCATTGCATTATAAGACATATGATGCAGCCCAAAGCGCGATGCCCCAAATGGGCGGAATTTATGCCATCACGGGTTTTCCCCCCTCAAACAGAACAAGGAGCAGTCACTTCAGTTTCTGCTTCGTGTCACAACATCTGAAGAATTAAAATCAGACGTGTACAGAAGTACCAGGTCAACGTTACTCAAACCCATAGAAAGGGGAGCGCACACGTCCAATGTGTGGAAACACGCTATTAGTTAGCAAGCCCGCTAGTTTTATAAACGCGTTTTGCATGTTTACACCTCGACAAACATATATGGCGATATTACTGACAACTTTGTTCATTCACACAGCGGTCATTTAGACAGCTACCAATGAGACTTTTCTCCATGCGTGGCCTAAATAAAGTCTTATCTAAAAGCTAGCCAATTAGCTTCTCAAAAAACAGCAAAAATACTGCGGCTAATTTCCCCCACTGGATTATAATCCACCCAACTCACCTCGATTCCCGTCCCATGTTTGTTCTGTATTCTCAAAGAGATTCCGTGTTTTGTTTTTATTGTGCTTACTTGTAGCGATTATTATGTATTTTAGATGCAATGTGGGATGCGTACGACGTAATAAGGAGGCGACCTTCCGACCTTCGTTGTCGATTATTACAGCGCCTCTGGTGGTGGGAGGCCGAAAGCACGAAACTTATTTTGTACTCTCATATTGTCATACTTAGAGTGGCTATATTGCCGACGAAATTAACCATTATAAAAAAATATACCCCTCCACCATCCAGGGTGAGGCTATCTCTTAGGGTAAATGACAAGGAAACACCCTTGACAAGAGGCCAGTTGATTACAGGGCAAACATATATACACTGACGTGTAACGTGGAATAAAATTAACAAAGAACATATTCCCTGCCTGCCAATCAACCCATTCTACTAATGTTTAACTATTAGTCAAGTCATAATAACAGCTTCACAAGATCATGTGCCACATCTGGTTTAAAGTCCATCTAAGCACATCTATGGCTCTTAGATCACAGTTAGATTCTGCTGGGAGTTGACCACGGTTGCCCTTTAGCTCAAAAAGACACTTAAACGAGAATGTTATCATTTTTTGTATGAGTGATTTATAGAATTACATGCCCCTGTGTTTTCTGAAGCAGAACAAATGTGTGTTGTTTTCATCTGGAAGGTAATTCATTTTCTATGTCACCATGGGTCATTTTCTATAGACACTTTATCACTGGGCCCAATATGACTGACACGGTGTTAGGAATCCAGTCTTTGTCATGTTATTCTGTCATTTATTTAACTGCCAATATGGTGTGATTGTGCAAGTCTGTGACCAAGAAATGAACTGGAATCTCATCTCCCGCGAATCCCTTCATCAGACGTGTTGCTTCTTACAGGCCCAGTGCCCACCAGTCAGCTGGCATCCCATAGATATAATACAAAATGTCCTTAGCACATCAGGGCCCTGTACTTATCAGAAGGTTGTTGGTTCAAATCCCAAGGTCAGCAAAATGATTTCATTAAGTCTTTGAGCAAGGTCCGTCATACCCAAATGCTCCAGTGATTGTCTGACCCTGCTCTCTCAAAAAGAAAAAAGTTGTATGCTAGATTAAAAAAAAGAATTATCATGTAACTCAATGGTAACTTGGTGCTAATGGAAATGAAGTAGGAAGACTGAAGACTGAAGACTTGTGTGTTTTTAACTGTGGGGCATATTAATGAATTAATGATAGGGTTGCAATTACCCTCTCAATGCAGGGGTCAGTGAACAGCTCATGCTACCTCCGTTACAGAGTTGGGGGTGGGGGTAACATTCGTGTGTATTAACAGTCCATCAGGTTTGACCATATATCCCCCCCCGTTCTTCCAGAGTTGGTCTCTTCCCACAGCCCAAACACATACAGCCCACGTGATCCAGCAACAGACCTGCCAAGCGATTGCCTCATGGCAGATCAGCTGTGTGTGCTAAGCCTCCCAAAGGTCCACCGGGGGACCTGACTGCATAAACTGTAATTAAAAACAGATGGATCAGTTATAATGAAGTTATGGTGCCCTGGTGCTGGTTGTTGGCTCAGCTGGGCCAGTTAAATAAATAAACTTGATACAGCATCATTAGCAAACAGTGCTCTCTCTGACGTGTGGCAAAACCATAAATAACACTGCTGACTACTCAGTAAATGTAGGAGATGGACAGACAGAAAAACACACACAGACACACACTTGTCATGTGACCAGAGTATTTGTTGAAAAATGTACTCAGATCGCCAGTTTTGTGTACAATAAAATTTAATTCTAGGCAGTGATGATGTCCATTTCCATTAGTTAAAACCTCCAGGCATTCGACTGTACAAATCAATTTGTTACAAACACACAGAGGGCTTATTCTGAGAGCTAGTATTTAATTTGTTACAATACACTAACTTTACAAAATGGTCTTTGTTTCACTTACAGTGTACAAACCATGACTGAAGAGGAAACAAAAGTTTGATTTTCAGGTGATTTGTTCTTGTTCTTGTAGAAATATGACATTGACAGAAATGGGGGGGGGGGGACACTAAAAGGCCTCGCAAAAACGCCACGGATGTCACACACCACCATTCAAACACAGCAATTAGATTCATCCTTAATGATTACAAACACGATTAACTGTTACACGAACAAGGTGGATTAAGCAGGACCTGAAGGAGACCAAGAACCAAAGTCCTTTTCTGAACTTGCAAACAGTGTCGTAAAGAAGCGATCGAGATAACGATCCCAATCACTCCATATTTTGTTGGTAATATGTTTTTTCGTGAAAATAATGACAGCATCTTTCCTGCAGTTCCATTTGTCTTCCTAGGGGCTTTATTGAAAAATAAACTGCAACAATGCTTTAATAAATCCATACCCCCCCCCACCCCCCGCAGTATCAGATACACTGAATGACAACCACCCAAAATTAGTACATTCACAACTAGCTCCTTCATTCAAATCGCAGACACTCAACCATCGAAGCGTTTTCAGATATCGGCCAGAAAGACTGACCCAAATCGGCTTTGAGATTACACTGCAAGACAACGGCCTTACCCGGGCCAATTTCCTAAAGATATCAATAACTTTAAGAAAAAAATAATATTTTAAAGCTGATCTTAGTGTGCAGACAGAACTTAAACATCTCTGCGGCGAACAGGCGGGCCGTCAAACACAATCAGACCTGTAGCAGACTAGACATCACACCCTCCTTAATGTTTAAAGCTGCACCCATTCAGAACTGTCACCTGTTAGGCAAGAACAAACAGGCTCAGAAACCCCAACCCATTTCCGATTTAGCGCCATTTCACAGTAATACGTTTACGCTAAAATCAACACCATACCGATATAGTATAGGTTCTCTTCTCCCCCGATATACAACTTAACAAAGCATGATTAAAAGTCACGTCTTAATGAGTCCATGTTAAAAGAATTTACCCATATCCTATTATATTAAAATATTTTATATAGTGTCTGTTTAAACACAATGGTTTACTGTAAAAACTGAATTCCTTTAAATGGTAATTACACAATTAAGTCCAGAAAAAAAAACACATAAATTAAGAGTAAACAAAAATTTGAAGATGTCTTCAGAGACTCTGAAGTCTCAAAAGCAGAGAAATCTAGTCTGAAGAACAGCACAAGCGTGTGAAATGACAGAATGCTGTTATTCCATACTATTCCATGTTACTCAGTCAAGGTGGCCAGCTGAGATCAGCGGAGTCCTTGCTCGCCCTGCATTTGTAAATATTTGTTCGGCAACCAAAGGCATCCAATCGGCATTCTTGCAATCTAGAATTAAGAGGTGATGTCATCATTGAGGGGGTTCATTTTTAAAGGGCCAGAAGGTCATTTTTCACCCCACAGGAGCCCAGGATCACTCCCTGCATTATCTCAAAGCGTCAACTACGGTACCCATCACGTTATGAAAAACAGATGGACTCCTCCTGATGAGATGCACGAGCAGAACTCTCACCTCCACAGTCACCGTGTGAGTCAGATCTGATTGGAGATGCCATCTCTGTTAGTTTCTCCTCGACATTAATTAACAAAAAACAAAAAAAAACACTGAATTTAATTAAATCCACAAAAAAGGTCACGTGTCAGGAAAGGCAAGAGAGGCCCATCGACGGAGCCGTTTATTGAAGATACTCGGAAGAAACCAGTCTCCTGGAGGGGTGAGCATGGGGGGGGGGGGTGGTTGTTTGCCATAGTCTCTCCGTCATCCGTTCATCTCTGGCTGCAGCAGAGCCTCGAACCTGCGACTACTTGCTGGTCTGCTGTTGCAGGTGGAGCAGGTACTCGTAGTAAGACAGCGCAGACTCAGTCCGGTCCTCGACCATGTTTTGCATAAAGGCGGCTTTCAGTTGACTCTCCTCCCTGCGAGAGAAAACAGTGTCACCCTCTCCGCCGTCACCCCGTGTGTACACAGACGCACTCCGCGTACTCTAGTCACCCTGCCTCCCTGCGGGAGATTGACGGGAGCTTGGATCCTTCCGTCGCGCGATTTGAGCGGCGGATAGCAGCCGGACGGCCTGCGCGACCTACCTGACGACGTGCAGGACAGGGAAGAAGGGCCTCTGCTCCCTGAGCCAGCCCACGAAGGCCCGGGTGCGGACCGACTCTGCAGTGTCCAACTCGGGGAGCTGGTTCTGGGAACGATGGAGACGGAGCAGGAGGCGTTGCTTAGCGACACAGGGGCAAAGTAGACTCGGACGTAAATAAGGGCCGAGAACGGCAGACGGCACGGCATTACCATGTTCTGAGGCACGGCAGCGTAGCTTGGGACTCCCAGCACCTGAGAGAGGAAGCTGGGACTGCAGTTCCTGCCGATCCAGAGGAACATCACCTGGAAGTCGGGAAAGAACAAAACCAGCAAGTAAACAAACAGGGAACCCCACCCATCACGCCTGGGACGCACGCCCCACTCAGCCCCCGGCGACCACACCCACCGAGCCGGCGTCCATGAGGAAGGCTCCCTCCCGGTTCAGCTTCTCCACAGACAGCTGCAGCACCTTGGGCTGGGGGATGGTGCGCTCGTTGATGTTCAAGGCGCCCTGATGGGACAGCAAAAATAATAATAAATAAATAGAAAAGAAAAAAAAAAAAAAAAAAAACAGAAAAGGGACCTGTCAAGGGGGAGGGCAGCCTCATGACAAATTCAGTATGCCTGGTGGACGGAGGTGGAAAGTTCAGGTCCAGAAAGTACAAATCCAGACCAAGGTTTTATTTCAACCGACCAGTTGAGTACTCAGTCACCAGAGGTGGGGACTCGAGTCACTGACTCGTGGCTTGACTTGGAATCAAGTCATAAATTTGATGACTTCTGACTTCTGACTGCAAAACTGATGGAACCCTTGGACTCAACTTGGACTTGAGAGCAAACGACTTAAGACTTGACTCAGACTCGCTGCCTGTTACAAATTGGAATTGTGTGCTGTCTATTGTCCTTTCTATTGTTTGTACTGTTTTGTTTTTTTTTTTAATCTTTTACTACACTTTGTAGCGTCTTTTGTGGTAAATCCTGCCAACTGCCTTGTGCAACTGGGCAAATCATACGAAGTTTACATCTCTGCACTATTTATTTACTGCCTGTTTGCATCTTGCACGCCCTGCTACTGTGATGCTAAGTGTTACTATATGTTACACCGGGGCCATGGAGAAACGTTTCATCACTATTTGTACATGTATGAAGCTGCTGATGACGATAAAGTAACCTTGAACCTTGAAGGAATGATTTGTTCCCATCCCTGTCTGTCACTGTGACTCTTTATACTCAACTGTTTGGTCGAAACAAAACCATGGTCTGGATTTGTACTTTCTGGACTTGAACCGAACACCACTGCTGGTGGAAAGGTGCCCTGTCCCCATCACCTCACCTCATCAGTCAGATCGTCCACTCTGTAGAGAGCCGGGTGGATCATGAGCACGAGGTATGACAGCGGCTGGTACTTCAGCTGGAACATGGCGAACACGCGGTCGTCCAGCCGGGTACTGGTGCCCGTCCGGAAGGCTTTCTGTAATCGAGAAAGCAGGGCTTGAGGGCTGCGAGAGGAGAGCCGGGACAGACATAGTCGTCGCCTGGTTTAGGGGAGGCAGGTACCTGCTTGAGCAGGGATAGGATGTAGAGGGGGAAGAGGCGCAGGCAGCTGGGCGCCAGGAGGCCAGGCTGCTGGATGGTAAGCACCGAGGAGCGGTACGCAGTCAGCGAGTCCACGGCCGCGTTGGTCAGGGCGTCGCGCGCGTCGCTCAGGCTCGCGGACACAGAGCGGTCCACGGCTGGGGGCGGACACGGGACGGCACATGTCAGGAGGCCATCTCAAGAGCCGAGTTCAGAAAACCTGCACAGCCATTTCTACCAGTAACCAGCAGTGAACCGGCTCTCACCCATGCTAGCCAGCAAGCCGGTGATAGCCTGGACGTCCGCTCCCGCGAAGATGTCCGCCATGGAGTTGACGACGGGAAGACACATGGTATGGACTCGAATCCGCCGCTCTCCTGGAAACAAGCACGCGCGTGTAAGAGTCACATGGGTCACAAGCAAGTGACACCCATCCCCCCTGCAGACAGCTCCCCTCTCTCTCTACCTTTGCTGGACGTGTAGAGAAGAGCAGCCTGGAAAGACACCGCCTGCAGGTCCATCAGGTTCTCCTCGATGGACATCTGCACGGCAAAGCCCGCATCCGGGTTCACGTTGGGCAGCGACAGTAGGTCGGTGGACCGCACGAAGAAGTTCCCGTGGAAGGTGTGTATGGACAGGCCTAGGAAGAGGATTTGGACAGATTTAGGGTCAATGTTCTCAATAATGTATACTCATGCCTGTTGAGTTCTACAAATCCAAATTGTCAGATCATTTGCAGAACCTCAAATAGAATAGGAATCTCAACAGTGAGGAGAAAACTACTCAAAGATGCTGAAAATGAGCAGGAAGGTCCCAGGGGTCACCTTTGGTGCAACGTATCCTCATGACTGCCTCAAAGCCGATCTTCCTGGTGAGGTATCTCTTCAGGTCCTTCTGGAAACGCTCCACCTCAGCTAGGTTGTGCTGATGGTGGTAAGAGGGGTAGTAGTAGACGCTTCCTGCTGAGTACCTGGATATGCAACCTGCGATGAACCAGAGGAGAAGATCACGAGTCGAGCTGAGATTCACCACAACCGTGCGAGGGTGGAACCCCGGCCAACCTGCCAAGGTGGGTGGAGGAGGCGGAGATGATACTCACCCAGGGACGCCAAATCACAGTACTGCCCGCTCAGAAGGAACAGATCCACAGCCACCTGCTGTCCCGAACAGTCGAGCGCCAGCTTCTTGTAGAAATCAGTGGCGGGAGACAGATGCTGGATGTCCTGGTGAGAGGAACAGAGGAAACAGGCCCACCAGTGTTAGCCTTCCACACACACGGTTCACAGGCAGCCTTGGCAATGGGGGATCTGCTAATGACTTCTGTATCAACCCAGCACGCTAATCACACAGATAAACAACTGACAGCATCTTAGGAATCTAATTAGATTTCATTAATAAAAATGTCTATTCCAAAATGGATGCAGGGTGCTATGGTAACAGCTATTTCTAAGCTATTAATCAACATTACCATTTCACACCATTTCACAATTACAAATTACATACATCTACTCAGCAACGCCCCCAGACACACAGACAAGCCTGGACCAGACCTTCTGAGATGCCCTTTGATTGGGGTCTTCCCTCGATTTAAGAGCCCCTACGCCGAGCGTGGGCAGCTGGGTCTGGAAGATGGACGCCCGGCCCCCAGTGGGGGACAGCAGCTTGAACGCAGCCTGCAGGGCCGGGCCCAGCGCCGACTGGGTCTCCATGGTCTTGTTGAACATCTGCGGCAAACCCTTCAGCAGGTCCTGCACCAGCTGTGGGGGGTGAAGTGGGGGGGAAAGACAGCTTTGATCAGGAAGGCTGCCTCCTCGGGGACACGTGCAGACGTGCAGACGCACAGGAGCAGACACAGACACGCACAACCGCTAACCCAGAGTTTCACTGGAACTACAGAGACGGCGTAACACCAAAAAACACGCATGTTGTTTTGTGCCTAGGAACCATCTGCCCTGCATTTCAAGACCAAGCATAATTAAGGTAATCAAAACAACAGACAGTTCTCCAAAGAACACAAGGCCACGGTTATCTCAATGAAGAGGTTTATACAACTACAATTTAACATTTTTCATTTTTCAAAGGCAGAACACCATCTCTCTCTCTCTCTATACACACACTCACCTCCTTGCAGTCATTGAGGTTGACTAAGAGGCTGTCTGGTGTCGGTATGAAAATATCTGCAGGAAACGAGAGACGAGCAGATCAGGTGCTGAGGTCGCTTTCAAACCAGCGCTTTGGGGGCACTGTCATCCCCTTAGACCAGTTTCAGTTCATCACCCCCTCCCCCCCCACCCCCACACTAATGTACAGAATAATGCAGCCTCTCACGACCTGCTGACAAACGAGTACAGAGAAAAGGGGGTACTTAAGGGGAGTTAAGTGAGGTCGTCCATCTTTGTAGGAAAACGAAACCGTACTGTATAGAACTACAAAGAAATAAAACACAGCTTGACCGTAAAGGAGCACATGAGGCTCAGGGAATACAAACAAAACTCAAGTACAGCAGGGGCTGTTAGCTGGCTCAGTTCCGGCATCAGCTCACCATCGATGTCGGAGACGATGAGCATCTGCGGTTGGGACAGGCCCTCCTGCAGGTTGTAGAAGTGGATGGTGCTGTCGAATGTGATGAAGCCGATCTTCGTCCTGGTGTCTCCCGGGAGCCTGCGGCAAGACCACCCACTCGGTCAGCATCCCCACACCCTCTGGGTCTGACATTCGGTCAGGATTATGAGCCGCCTTCCTGCTCTGAGGCTAGCCCATCGGCAGCAGGGCGCACGTACGAGCTCAGGTTATCCAGGAGCGACTGGCAGACCACGTCCAAGTAGCCCGTCTCCACGGCATTATGGGATACGTCAAGCACGAAAAGGTAGACGGCAGGCTGAGGTGGCCTCAACTGAGGGGGAGAGATGCGAGAAATTAGTCATGCAGTATTCTGTAGGTTCCTGAAAACCAAGGACTACAGTATGTATTGCCAAACTTGGGGTATTCCACATAAATCAACAATATCTATACAACATCTGTGAGAGATCAGAGACACTTGTATGCTTTCTTTGTTTAGAGGTCTTTTATACATTTGTCTTATCACAGAATACATTTAACAAAGTCAATTATTACAACAGCTACACATAAACCAGTTTAGTCTTCAAAAAAACTGACCATAAAGGAAGGAGACATCAGTTTACCATATATTCTGAGGGTGCGATGAACTCAATGGTGGGATTCTGGACCTCAGGTCTTTTGTGCGGTTCTCCATAAGATCTACTCACTGGGTTGTACATGAACTCTTCAGGAACTGCCCAGAAATGTACCAAAGGGGAAGATGATTTGCTTTGGTCAAAGACCTATATTCACAGCCCGACGACTAGCGATCCCACATTGTTAGCGCGAGGCCGCTTGGTCCCTCACCGTCATTGACCCTATAACAGAGGTTGCACTTCCACCTTCTCTGGTCCAGGAAGGAGACAAAGGGGTTGATGTAGGTTCGGCAAGAGCGACATCTGACGATGGTGCTTGACGTCACGACGGGCAGCTGCTGTAATGGGGAACGGGGGAGATAAAACGCAGAGGTCAGCACAAGTCCCACAAGAAAAACCAGGTTAAGCACCGAAGGTCCGCCAAGAGGTAGCAGGTCCGGGGCGTACCAGCAGGGTCCAGAACTTACCGAGAGGTCTTTGAAAGGGTGGAGCAGTAGCCCAAGAGGGAGCTTGGCCTTGTTCAACAGCGACTGCGTCTGCGGGATGTTGGCCAGCGTGCTGCGGAACACCCTGCAGGAACGGGAGGAGGCTGAGCATGATGGAGCGGGCAGGAAAGCTGGGGGGCCAGCCCAGACCTCAAAGCGTCACGGGTCACCAGTTAATCATGACAGGAGTGATCCCCGCCATTTAAAACATCATCATAGAGGTCACCTGGTCTGACAAGACCGTCAGAATTTCTCAGGATGGTATGGGGGGGGGGCAAACTTAAAACCGTTGCGGGCGAACAGATGAAAGGACGATGAAAGGACAATGGAGGCATAAGTGGGCCTCATCTCAATCATGAGGGTTGGACTCACTCTGGGTTGCAGTTGAGCTTTTGCAAGTCCTGAGGCAGGCAGGGCGTCGGCGGGGTGACGGGCCCAGGGGGGAGGATGTTCCGCTCCTGCAGGAGGTTCACGGCCCTCAAGGTCTCGGGGGACTGGGACTGCAGACTCAGCGCAGCCAAGGATGGGCTGAGCTGGGCTGGGTTGGCCTGAGGCTGGGCACAACATAACGGCACTGTTCAACGGCAGCCGAAAAACGAACACAGGGTGGCAACTAAACCCAGGGGGCAGAGACTAAACTCTGGGGTGGGGTAGGGGACAGAGACTAAACCCCGGAGTGGGTGAGGGGCAGAGACTAAACCGCGGGGTGGGGAGGGGTAGAGACTAAACCCCGGAGTGGATGAGGGGACAGAGACTAAACCCCGGGGTGGGTGAGGGGGCAGAGACTAAACCCCGGGGTGGGTGAGGGGGCAGAGACTAAACCCAGGAGTGGCTGAGGGGCGAGAGACTAAACCCAGGAGTGGCTGAGGGGCGGAGACTAAACCCAGGAGTGGCTGAGGGACAGAGACTAAACCCAGGAGTGGCTGAGGGACAGAGACTAAACCCAGGAGTGGCTGGGGGACAGAGACTAAACCCAGGAGTGGCCGAGGGACAGAGACTAAACCCAGGAGAGACTAAACCCCGGGGCGGAGACTAAACCCGGGAGTGGGTGAGGGGCAGAAACTAAACCCAGGAGTGGGTGAGGGGCAGAGACTAAACCCTGGAGCGGGGGTGGGGTGGGGGGGGAACACTGTACCTGTTGGTATGGCTGGTGTGCCGGGCTATATGGTGGCTTCGGGGACTGCAAGGGTGAAGCGTTGGGAACCATGTTTGCGTAACCAGGTGGAAGCGAAGGGTACGACTGGCCGGTCGGCCTGCCAGCCAGCCCACTCTGAGGAGGAGGTGGCCCCACTAGAAAAGACAGGATGTGCATATATTTAAACCTTGCGAGCAGCACTTCCTTAGGGGTAACCCCCGTAATAGGTCACACAGGGGATTTCCCCCCTCCTCGGGTCCTTACCCATGCCTTTCGTGCCCATCTCCAAATGATCAAAGCTGTTGATTTGAGAAGCTTCACCAGGTGTGGGCACCTGTCCCGCTCCTTTGAAAGTAACGTACAAAGCAAAGAAAAGAATTAACGAAAAAAAAAAAAAAATAAATAAATCAGCCCTCATGCATAATCCTCAGTTACCCACATACACATACACCAATGGGCACGAATAAAATATTTATCCCAGAACATGACGGGAAATGGAGGATGGCGAGGAAATAAAGGCCACATTAGCTTAGGTGCCACGAAAGGGCAGTGAAACACGTCTATCAGGCTTAAGTTACATGAGCATATGGGGGGGGGGGGGGGGACCGGAAATGGCGAAAACGTGGGGGCCGGACTGGAGGGGAACACAGATACGACACGGGACGGCAGGCACGACGAAAGACGGCCACTCCACACCTGGGTGATCAATACCAAACTCCTTGCCCTCGTCATCAGAATGGGATAACAACGGCTCGTCCGCAACCACACTATTAGCAATGTTTCCAAAACTAGAGGCTAGTGTGAAAAGAGGTGAAAGATAACAGGGATTTCACTTGTGGGGGATTAAATGACGCCATTTTGCATTTGTGTATCAGCGAAATACCTCAGAATTACATGACTGAGCAGTTCAAACATTAAAATACAATTAAAAAGCTATACTCAAGCTCAAATCATCACACAATTTAGGACATTTCCAAAAATAACATTTATCATTTTACTGGAAAACCATTATTTCAAGTTACTGTAATATAAACCCCTTTATAAGCATGTGACCAATACAAGATTTGTTTACCAAGCCTAGCCCTTACCTATATGTTTACCAGCAGGGGGCGCCAGAGGGGTAGCATTTACCCCAGGACCCGTAGGAGGTGGAGTGGGCCTCATGCCTGGGGGGGGGGGCATGCCTGGAGGGGGCCCAGTCGCTGCTGGTGGGGGGCCGTAAGGTGATCTCCCAGGGGGGATTGGGTGAGATGCCACAGGATTCACAGGGGGCGGAGCTGGACCAGAACCTGTTACCCGGGATACGGTTTGCTCAGTTTTCGTTCATCCATTAAAAAAAAAAAAAAAAAAAAAAGTTTCATCACAGCCTATATGCTGACTGCATAAGAACATATGTGGTAAACCTGAATGACACACAGCGACTCATTCTCAAGAGCGGTTTGCTCAGTTTTTTGTTCATTCATAAAAAAAAAAAAAAAAAGGTTCCTCACAGCCTATATGCTGACTGCGTAAGAACATACGTGGTAAACCTGAATGACTCATTCTCAGGAGCCTTCCACCCAGCACCTCCAGGTGACACACTAAAGAAGCTTCTACGTAACGGGCAACACTGACCTATACTGTCAATGGGAAGGAACCTCATGATACAGATGTGAGAATACCAGACAATGTCAGGAGGCATAAATGCGAGTCAATCCCAAGGGATCCTTCAACGCATGCCCAGATGTTTTAAATATTTATTACTTATACATGACCTTCGGGTGTCTGTTACACTGAGGGTTAAATACCGCTCTCTGATGGCTCATTTTTCAGTTCTGCTGGATCATGGAATGACATTTAGGCGACGCTTAAGTCGTGTACCAAGAGGACACAGGCACTTCTGCAACTGATGGTCCGGCGGTCCCCAAATTAGGGATGGGCTGATCCACAGTTTTCAGTTCCAATATAATTCCAATACACAACTGCCAATTTTTTGTGAGGCATTTTTTGAGGCATTTGCAGTTCAATCTGAATATCCTCCGGCAGAGTATACGCAGGTGGCGATTACTTAAAATGCCCCACAGTTCGTGTTCCAGTGTCACCAGCTACCGCGACACTTTGTTGCGATCGCAGCCCCTCGAGTATCACAAGCTGCGGTAAGGGCACAAAACAGCCCAAGCTAGCGACTCCCAAATCAGCCGTTGCTCTTTTCATATTACTTACGTCGTCTCGCACAATGGATTATACGTTGTTGAGTGGCATTTTTGTTTTTACAAAGACTGCAAATGTTTATGCTACTATTTGTTAAAAGCGTAAAATACTTCCAGATCATCACCCTCTTATCTGATGTTCTTACACTCCTCGTACGACAAAGCGTATGCATGACATCACAGCAGGCAGAAGTCACTGCGCTCACACCCACTAAATGGCAAAAAGACTGAGAAGCAGCATTAGCCTTCAGCTTGAATGCCACAAAAAAAAAAAAACAACACATCTAAAATGGGAAAGAGCTGTTGTACGATTGATTTTGTATAAATTGATTTAACAAGAAATAGGAGCTATCTTTTCACGGAGTGTCGAAAACTAAATGAGTATCGGACATGGTTCAGGCACATTTGGAGATATCCGATCTGTCTAATAGGTATGGATCGGTGTCGATGCCAATCCCGATTATCGAATCAGTGCATCTCTACCCCACATACATGGAGACACCAGAACACAATACAATTCAGTGCAGCACAAATAATGCCACCAGGTTTCAAACGGCATATTAGGTCACATTAGTCATTTATCCCACCGCCCTTCATAAAAGGGAGAAAAAGGACATTTGCAGTCAATCACCAAACGCTCCTGCCATTTGGATTCCGCGGCGAGCCAGTCTGAGTTGCTGTGATTGCGTCGCGGCCGCAGATAACGGACTCGCTGAGCAAACCACCCCGAACTATCAGTCACCCTGATAAGCCTGTAACGTCACTGACGCCCCACATCGGGGGGGGGAGCACCGCCCAGCAGGTCTCCAGTGTGTGATGACAGGGCAAAGTCTGCCTCCAACAAAAAGCCTGCTGATAGCACTCCTTGGCGGTGGGGATCTTCCCGTTTCATAACCCATTCCCTATTCTACTGGGGAATCAACAATATATTCCAACAAGTGGAGATAATCCACCTTCCTAAACTGTATATCACAGTGTCTTATTTGCAATGCAAGCGCATGTGTTATGAGGCTGTAGAGAACATCCCCAGTACCCAGTAAACCATACCCACAGAAACCCACAGCATTGCCCAACCATGTTGCTCAATCTTGGAAGAGGGTAAGACGTAGACCAAGGTTGGGCGATGTTATCCGCAAAGGGCCAGTGTGTATACAGGTTTTTTGGATAACCTATAGGTCGGCTGTTCAAACCCAGGTACGAGGACTCTTCAGCCAATTAGTGCTCTAATTATTAATCTAATTAGGGAGTTGCACTGAAAACCCGTGATACAATGGCCCTATCTGGATAAGACTGCCTACCGCTGACCTAGACAGTGATGCTAGCAGGACACAACTGGATTCCTAATATTTATTCAGCAGGGGCATCATCACCTATGTTAAGGCCCCCGAGGAAGTGGAGGAGATCTGGCAACTCACCTTGGTAGGTGTAGTTGGAGCTGGCGCTGGAGGCAGGCAGAGAAACGGGTCCCGGAGGAAGTGAGGCACCATGGTGGAGGGGGGGTGCGTGACCCGCACCATATGGAGAAGGAGAGTGTCGGTTCTGCACAGGGCCAGGGCCCGGGGTCACGTGGTTCCCCATGGTGGGGACTGGAGGGCTGCTAGCTGAGGCCGGGGGTGCCCCGTAAGGCCAAGTCGGTGGTGGGGCATACGGAGCAGCGCTGGGCATTGGGGGTGGGGTGGAGTTCTGCGACTGAGGAGCCATTGGTCCTGCAGGCCTGAAGGGGGCAGGCTGAACAGGTCCCATTGGTGGCCTGGTCAATGAAGTCTGCCCTGGGCCTTGGTAGGAGCTGACTGGAGGGGTCATCTGATAGGGGCCAGGGTTGTATGGTCCAGGGCCAGTAGAGAGAGGCGCCTTGGCTGGCATCTGGTTTGAATACAGAGGCTGAGTCCCAATGTTAAATCCAGCGCCTGAAGGCGGCACCAGCAGCGGGTTCTGTGATGGACCTGGGAGGTGAAACAGAATTTTAAGAATTAATAATATAGATATAAATTTAGTAATCTGTTCCTAGTGATGCATTTGATTATCTTGTTGAAGTCGAAAATTCCAAGGTGCATGACGTCACATCCGACCAGTCTCCTGCTCGAACTACACGTCTCGGAACAAACATGGCTGCCTCCACAGACATGCCAATCAAACCACAATAAAAGCTTAATAATATTTTAGTAGATTTATAGCGACAGTCTATTTGACAGGCAAACAAATTAAACAAATAGAAGACACTAAGAAGTCTCGTAAAAATACAGGTATTGCATGCTAGGATACTGTTTCTGAGACAGTATTCTCTAAATACATCATGTGCAATTTAGATTTCTAACTATTGCACTATTGACTGTGTAAGCCACCATGTTGAAATGGCAACACGGGAATCTCTCCGACATCAACACTAGAAAAGACGCGTGTTTCCGACAGAAAGTGACATTTGCAACAAGTTTTCATGATGTTTTTCTCTGACTAACGACTTGGAGAGAGAGAATTGAATGCAGAAAAAGGTACTTGTAGTAACTACACAAGATCCATTCCAATCAAGTCTTTAAATAAGAAAGACCCCCACATTTGCAGTGTGTATATAAGCAGACCTGATCAGGCAGAGTCCCTCTGAGTTAGTGACACTGAAGTACCAATGGAACTATACACTGGGCTGAAAATATCCAGAGTGACTCCCAGAGCAAATTCCAATAGTGGGCACTGGTCGGATCAGACATGTCTAATCCCTTTATGGGGATTTAAGGCACAATCCTACCGATTCGGAAGAGGAAACCACAAGCTCCACAGAAGTAGCACTGCCAGGAATCAGATACAGAAAAAAAAAAAAGACTTCATTTTCATGACAATAATCACATCTTTTTAGAATACACCTCAACACAAACTGGCTTGCACAAGTACATGTCCGACCCATTTCGGTATTCTGGTTCAGCCAGCAAGGTCCTAGATGGGACTTGAACCTGCTAACTGCTGGTCACAAGTCCAGTTCATGTGGACCACTGTTCATGGGCAAAGCAACACCATCTTGCTTCAAAATGACAGATGAACACAGATGTTTCCTGTAGAAACTACACTTGGCAAGGGAGTATTTTTCGGTTGTAAACATTATTGACAATTATGAAGAATAAGATGAGGTACTCATCCAAGTTCTGGATGCCAGTGTAGAAACTGTCAGCCATTACCAAGAGAATGCCCCATCCAGGACAACAAATCCTCCAATCAGAGCAAGCCTGGGCCTGTTTAACAAATCAGCAAGCACACAGACCTATGTCAAAAAAGTTAAGTTCAACTACTCAACAAACACCCAGGGACTTCTCAGAAACAATACTGGTTAAAAGACTTGACAAGGACACGAGGACCCCCCTCCAAAGCCTCTTTCCAAGTCCAACTCAGACCAAACAAAATGTCCAGTATACTTGCCCTGTACGAATCAACAAACATTTAGCCCTGGAGCAGAAAGAAACACAGAACATCACAACCTTTCAATACTGCCTGATTGCCTGTGTGGTAGAAGAATTAGGTTCAGAGATTAACCTGAGTACAAAGGTTCCAATTTCTTCCGTATTGAGAGATAAAATTCAGTTTCATTGGTGCATGAAATCTGATGACACTAATTAAGGAAAACTTAATGAAACTTGCCTTTCACCTGAAAATTCAGATCGTTCATGCACCCACAGGGTTCATCTGTGCGGTCCATCTCGGGGTAATAAGAATAGGATAAATCAAATGCAGTATTTTTATTCTGGAAAAAACTGCTGTAAGTACCGGTGACAATAACCAAAATTGGTCAAGAGAGTGGTGTGCCTGGAGTTCGGAACCTTTCTGGTCAAAGCAAACAACAGGATGAACATGGGAAGGAATAACGGCCATCAACTCCTGCCAGATGGCTATTTTTCTGTAAAATTCAACAAAAAGCCGGACACGTAACTGCCTTCAGTCTCTGGAACCACCCGAGGACGCCACATATACAGCCCGGCCGAGAAGCTGGGTGACAGCCAGGGATCTCTGCAGCTCTCAGAGAAGACATCAACCCTCAGTCCATAATAAACACCACTCCGAAAAAAGGGCAGGGTAATTACCCCCTCATCAGACACGTGACAGCTACTATAAAACAAAACGTAGGCAAAGGACAGCAAATATGACAGGCATGCTTTTTAAAATGCCCATCGTTACGTATGAAAGGCATAAAAGTGCCTATAATTCCAACATAAACTGTCACGATGAAACAATGTGCCGATGATGTCACTCCGGCCAGGAGAAGTTCAGACTGTAATACCCACAGAAGTTTGGGTGAATACCCGCTACCACCCGTTGTCTTAACTCTTGATAAGGGGGAAAAAAGTCAAACTCCGATGACTGATCGCACCACGCGACCTTTCCGACTTGTTGCCGACCGAGTCGCCCGCAGTCCGCCGCCGTTTCCCTCCCGCATCGAACAGCGTCCCCGGACCACATGAAAACTTTTACCAACCGCGACGTCGCAACCGTCGAAGGAAAACACGACCAAGACGGGAGCTGCGAGCCCACGTCGGAGCCCAGTAACATCCCGACGGCCTCGGTGTGTGAAATTAGCCACGGGAGCGGCAGCCGCGCACTTTCGTGGCACGCAGACAGCTACTTTTACACACCGGGGCCGTCGGGCTGTTTCGTTTTTAACGTCACTTGGTCGTAACACATTTCGGTGTCAATCCAGCCGCAGACTCCGGTCTTACAGCAGTCAAATTTCACCGGGTGACAAGACCTTTACATTTAAAAGTAAATAACAGGAGTCGTCATACGAATTAATAACGATATAAAGCGGTTTTACCGTTCGCGTAAGGCTGTCCTCCAGCTCCATTCTGAGAGTTGTACCCAGTAGTTGACATCTTGAAACTGACACCAAGGCAGAATAAAATGCGGGAGGAAACGACCGACAAAGTCCTTAAAACCGAGGCAAAAGATCTTATGGGCCGACTGACTGCTTTTAACTCGGTGGTCTGCGATGCTCGGCTAGTTCGTTAAGACAGAACCATGACTAGGGCCCTTCCCAGTCTTTCTCGGGCGCAGGCCTCGCCGAAAGTAATCGTGTAATCCTCCTCCGTCCTCATACAGGAAGTTGAAATCCCCCCTGCACGAGCGAAGGGTCCTCCACACGCATGCGCAGTTATTACACGTGGCATTTCCTGTGTAATACGGCTTTGGGCATGTAGGAGAACCAGGGCTGGTGTGCTGCCACATGTGTACCGGATACATACGGCGTGAGCTCGGGTCATACTGAAAATGGATTAATTGGATTTAGCATAAAAGTAACCTCACCTTTATGTAAACCAAATACCTAATAAAACAAAATCAAGTAAGCTGAATCTGCGGCCATGCGTGTTTTAATGTTGGCAATATTTAATATAATCTATCATTCAATATTCAGTAGAATCAAACATTTAAATTCTAATTAAATTTGAAATATATCAACTATAATTATTTCCAATTTTTCCATGCAATTACGGTTTACGTGATCGTGCTAAGAGTGTTTTCCCTCCGGAACGATTATTCTGAGACACACAGCGGAAGCGGCGGGTCGGCCATTGCTGTGTGTCGTGGCTCTGAAACAAAACACGGAGATAGAAAGGGAGAGGTGAAGCGTTTACTTTCGGCGGAAAATCAGAGAGATTGTGTTGTTATTAAGAGCACAACTATTTATTTGTTCAGCGTGCCGATTACAGGTTAGTATTCAGCCACGATTTGACATTATTTGCTTTGTTGGCATCCTCCTGTTTTAACTATCTTACCAAGCTAGCTAGTAAAGACAGGAAGCTGCATTTATATTCTCATTGGTCTTGCGTAATATTAGACTTTCTTCTTACATATAATATTTGGGATTAAAAATACATTTGACACTGCTGGCGAAGACAAGAGAAAAAACAGTTTTTAGATTGATTTTCTGACAGTGACACGCTTGACGTTAGCTTGCTGTTGGCGGACTTTAACACCGACAAGTATCGATGAAATCAGTCACTCGGTTGCGGTTAAATCGCCGGATGTACGCTGACACTTGTCTGTCTATAACAAGCATACATTAAGCATCGAAATTAGACTGTCTTTTAAATATGGATACAGCAATATCACTCGATCCATTAAGATATCTCCGATCTGCTTGCCTTGCCGGCTGGCTGACCGGCCACATACCGCGTCGCCAGATTTCAGCCGAAACCTGTCGGTTCATCACGTCAGGCGACCTTGTCTGTGTCGTTTATTTTGTATACAGCTGTGATAACATAAGGTGTCTTTTAATCAAATCACGATTTAAGATCCCGTGTTTGGTGTTAATTGTTAAAGGGCTTTAAATTTTCCTTGCGCATTAACCTACTGGAGACCAGTAATACAGCATTTTAAAATATGCCGGATTTGCTTTATTCATTCTCATTTATTGGATTGGGATTAATTTGATTTTAAGACACGGTACACCACATTTGATTCAGATGTTTTTAGTAACGTTTTTTTTTTTTTTTTTTTAAATTAAAAATATTGATCCGTTACACTGTTACGGCTTTGTTTTGACAGCTATTCGTATGTTTCCTATCAAATAATGCGTACTTCTCCTGGGAGTAACTTAATGACTGTAATTTGTGGTGGGATTAGGGAGAGTGATTCGGGCGGGTACTCTGCAGTGTTAGTGGATAGGTCTCCGTACACACGCAGATCCGATGCGCTTTAAAGCTCTGGATGGTTTCACTTCGCTTTGTCGAGCAGCGATCCTGTCGCTCCGGGGTCAAGGAAATGCTAAGAACTTGGCCAGCAGTCTTGGACTGGGACCAGTTCCATGCCATTTCCTTCCTCTTCAGACATAATCAAGTCCGAAGCGTCAGTCCTTCGTCACTTATTACGAGCTTGTGCCCCCTCTACCTCAACATTTTACGTCATTTGTTTTAAAAAGCGGATATCTGGGGGATATCTTATGATTTTAAGATTCTGGTTACTGTGAAAACTTTTTTAGACCCCTCCTCCTCCCCGTGTCATAATGTGCGGTGGATTGTCACGTGCTTTCCGCGTGACTTGACCCCCTGCGACACGTCAGGCGAGGATCTCCCAAGGCGAGGCGTGACGGACCTGTGCAGGCTGCTGACGTGTACGCGCTCTATTTCAACGCACCTCACCTTTGGCTTCTGGGTATTTCGGCGTGCGCGTTGTGCAACAAGCTGCGCCGGTTAGACTGGCGCCCAGTGGGGGGCTCCAGGGGGATTCAGGACGGATGCCGATTAACTACACCTAATGAATTTGTTTGAAAATTCAGATTTCTTGAGAGTGGGGTAAAGTATGGGGGAGGGGGGTTCCACTTGTCTGTGAAACTGCTCTGGAATGTAGTTGGGTTGTATTCTTCAGGAAATGTAGATACTTTATATTGGAGAGAAACTTTTGTATGGTGTGTGAACTGTTCTTTTAGATTGTTTTGTCAGGCTTAAGATTTTCACCAGCACCGATTTAGTACGATTTGCAGGGTGTCTGGCTTTTGTTGTTATTTTTAATTTTTTTGTATTTTTTTTTTTATAAACGCAGAAGTGTGATCTAAACGTTTTAAGTCGATTTGGTAACCATTCTGATCCACACAGAAAACTTCCTCAACGGAATTTGTTCTGAACTGTATGTATGGCATTTACCTCAGTAGTCCGTCAGGTTAGCAATCTGTAGCTCTATCTAGAAGGTTATGGGTTCAAATCCCGTGGTTGACAAAGTAGTTATTTTACGGTTGGGCCCTTCAGCAAGGTGGTCCAATGGGATTTTTAGCTGCTGACTCACTGTTTTCACACGTAACCACAGCACCTGCATGCCTAACCCACGGCCAACCTGCCAACAGCCATTTTCAATGTTCTCTGTGAAAATCAGTTTGAACGGAGCAGTTAAAATAATCACCTGAAACTCAGTAGCAGTCTGCCAGGTTTCAGTCCATAAAGTCTCCAGAGTTCTGACAGCATTTTAATAACCGTTCCTCGACTGACAAGCGTCTCTCTACGATTGTTTCACAATTCTCGCTGTCGTTTTTTTTTTTTTTTCTTTTTGCTTGAATTTTTATTGCGTTACTTTTTCCTAGACTGTCTGCTGTATTTGAATTTCATGGTACAACTCGACAATGCTCTTTAGCTAGCTAATTTGGCTTGTATTTTTTTCTGCTTGCCTCCTTCTAGGATTCACAATAATCGGATATGTCCTTCATATTTGATTGGATTTACAGTGGTTTCAGTAGTGTTTTGCAGTTTCTAGGTAAGCACCCGTCCGGAATATTTTTATCTTGACAGCGACAGGTTGCCTGGATTCGGCAGAATCAATCTTTCAAGCCTCAGCGTCCTTTGTGTCTGTATACGGGTAAACCTCAGGATACCCTAGAGGCTAAATCACAACTGTGTAGTTTTGTGATTTGTGTTATTGTTGTTGCTGCATTTGACTCTCTTTTAAAATGCTTTTGAATTTAGTTTTCGCTAAAGCCGTCATGGTGAAAGATTCTTCTCAGACTTGATGTGTTAAATGTTCACCGGCTCTTGCCCAGACGTGTCCTGACAGCCATGTAATTAATCTCTGCCACGGTTCCTGTAGCGTTCCTTGTCTCTCACCGCGGTCATGTGATCGCTTGTACGACACTGAGGCAGAATGGGGAGTTGGGGAGACGGCTTGTAGCGCGCCGCCTGATTGGTTAACCATCCGTTGTGACATCGCCCTTTTGCTCTTTCTCAAGGACTGTACAAGAAATCAGGAAAGTTAGTGTTTCTAGGCCTGGACAATGCGGGAAAGACGACTCTGCTGCACATGTTAAAGGATGACAGGCTTGGACAGCATGTGCCCACTTTGCACCCAAGTAAGTCCCTCTTCCTGTTGAGGTCTTGACCTTTCACCCCTTTATTTTTCAGGTACTCACTCTTCAGGAGGAGAACTGGGGAGTGTAGGGAGACCGCTAGTGTTTCAAATGTTAGCTCCTGGGAGCTTTACTTACACTTTATACTTTACATTTTATACTTTACACAAAAATGTTCTGAGGGCAGAAGGAAAAGTGATTGGTTCAGAGAGACAACCAATCAGATTGTGAGGAGGTGGGTCCAAGTAGCTAGAGGAGGCGAGACCAAACGATCAGACTTCTTGGTCCCGCCTTCTCTAGCTACTTGGACCCACCTGCTCTACAATCTGTTTGGTTGTCTCTCATTTTTTTTGTTTTATTGCACTCCAGTTCTGGTATCTGAGGATAGTCAGGCTTGCACGTTTGTTTTTTAAGGACCAGGTAGCAGTTAGATGTTTCTGAATATAATCCTGAATTCTGTCGCCCCCCCCAGCTTCCGAGGAGCTGACGATTGCCGGTATGACCTTCACCACGTTTGACCTCGGTGGCCACGCACAAGGTGGGTGTCATTCCTGTAGCTCAACAAGTAGAGTAACAGTGGGTGTGGGTTCAAATCCCAGGGAACAAATTGTAACACTTCCTTCTACTGTAAGTCCTTTTGGATAAAAGCACCCCCCCCCCCCCCAAAATCTCACCAGTCTCATGTCTGTATCCAGCCCGCAGAGTGTGGAAAAACTACCTCCCGGCCATCAATGGCATTGTCTTCCTGGTCGACTGCGCTGACCTCACCAGGCTGCTCGAGTCTAAGGCAGAACTGGACGTGAGTCTCGTCAGCGTGCAGTACGGCGGATCTCGGGCTTATTCTGGACCAAACCGGTCACAGCGTCCTGGTCTGAGTGAGGTTTCCGTAACGGAGACATCCCTGCTTGTTTCCGCACAGGCCCTGATGACAGACGAGACCATCGGACACGTTCCCATCCTAATCCTTGGAAACAAGATCGACAGGCCAGAAGCCCTTGGCGAGGAGAGGCTGCGGGAGGTCTTTGGGCTTTATGGCCAGACCACCGGCAAGGTGAGATGCCTCGGGTTTGTCCCGACAGCGCCCCCTACCTGTCGGGTACCTTTGTATCCTTAAAAAGGGGTTTTCTGTGTGTTTTTGACCATTGAAATGCAAAGCAGACTTATATAGATGTAGAATACTTGTGTGTGTGTGTGTGTGTGTGTGTGTGTGTGTGTGTGTGTGTGTGTGTGTGTGTGTGTGTGTATATACACACACACACACATACAGTTCTGTGCAAAAGTCTTAGTCAAAGAAAATTGTTTAAAAAATCTCTCCTGAAATCACCCCAGTGTTTGCAGTAACCATCCAATACACACAAGCATTTTTTGACTAAACTACTACTACACCTCCTATGGCTAATCAGTACCTCATCAAAATATCTATGTAACTGATTAATTAATTAAATGAACTGGTGGTAAAATTTAACTTTCATGCAATGGCTGGGGTGCCCCTGAGGAGAGGTTTGGAAACTGAAGTGTGGTTCATCTCACCGTCCAAATAGATATCAGTAACTTTTTTGAGAACTGAATAAATTCTTGTTAATTTTTATCGTGTTACTCTTAATTTGCATATGTTCTAATGATAGATTGTTTTCTTTTCAGAGCAGAAAAACACCACCCAGATAAATAGCTTTAAACATTTTCTTTGACTACTTAACCCTTTTGCACAATATTGTAAGTTACTTGAGTATTCATGATGTAATAGGTATTGATTTTATTCCTAACGTAGTCAGATGATGGAAATCACTCACTCATTTCCCTCCCCACGTAGCTGTGACGTCAGACAGTCGACCCTATATTCCTTATCAAAGCTGTGGGACACTGCTGTGCTCTCTGCTCAGATGTCCGCCGTCCTCTCGCTCGATTGCAGCACGTTGATTTTAAACTCATTTACTGAGAGTTAAACGGAGGCTGTGCGATAAGCTGGAGAGTTTACGTTAACTGCTGGTCCCATCTTTCCTTGAAAGCTAATTAAGCTAGAGAGGCGGCTTACCATTTACCACCATCAGTCCACGGGATAAACATGAACTATAAAATCTTTTATGATAATTTTTTTTCCAGTAGTGACATACTTTTCGTTTTTTAACCGCCACGCCCCCTGCTGACCGTCTGCTGTACTTTCATACAGGGCAGCGTTCCCATGAAGGAGCTGAACACCAGGCCCCTGGAGGTGTTCATGTGCAGCGTGCTGAAGCGGCAGGGATATGGGGAGGGCTTCCGCTGGCTGTCCCAGTACATCGACTAGCCCCTGCCCCCCCCCACCCCCCTACGGGCCTCTGCACCGCCCTATACCCCCCTTCCCTCGTCCCATGTCTGGTTATAACATCTGCCTCCGCTGTCAGAATGCGTAGAACTGGAATCCAAAGGACTGTATCCGTTGAACTTTTTATTATAATAATTATTATTATTATTATTATTATTATTATTATCTTTGGTTACGCGACATTAAATATTAGCTGGGGGTGAATAGTGACATCGACGCCACAGAAATGGTAAAAATAAGCAGCTGTGGCATCTTTAATTTGCCTTTTCTGTCCCCCAATAGCTCAGTGGTACTGGGGGGGGGGGCAGGCAACATAGTCATTGAATCCTCCCCCCCCCCCCCCTTCTGTGGAAGATTTTTACTCCAGGCCTCAGTTCCCCTCGAGTATTATGAACTGCAAGAGGTAAAGAAAAACACACGACAGCTGTATGCATCTTGATGCACATTTTTAACAGCCAAGACATGCCGACACGTGACTAATTACATTATCATGTTGTTTTATTTTTTTTTTGATTTTTTTTTTTTTTTTTTAAAAACTTTGTTTCAATAAACTTACAACACATTGCCAACACGCGTCATTTTGAAATGTATATCTCCCCCCCCTTTTTTCCCCCCACCACTGCACGGTGCCTTAAAACGGACATCATTTTG
>JAODLC010000066.1:1091000-1104243 GCA_026781145.1 Hippopotamyrus pictus | reverse complement strand
AGAAGAACCAAAACATCACCAGATTCCCACACTGAGCACAGGAGAGCCTTACCCTAACCACAGAAGAGCCATAATGAAAGGAGAGCAGAGTAAGGCAGATATCCCGGAAGAATGCACAGTCACTACTTTGCATTGGGGGGATGATTAGGGTGGGAATTAATAGGGTGGGTCATGACGTTGGTACAGACCAGGAACAGTTACAGCCCAAGAATGAATGTGCTAATCCCGAGAAGTTTTCTCCAGCCAAACAAACCTTCAGGTGGCACTGGAATCGAGCCCAGGTCAGGCCAGCCCTCTCTGTTCTTTCTGCTTCCGTCCATTACCACGTGCAAGATTTGGGTGTGACTAATTACCATCTTAGGGGATTTAAGTAAAAAAAAAAACAATAAAATCTGTCAGATTGAAGGGGAGAGTGGCACCTGGTGTGTTTTGGTTGTTTGTTTTTCAGAACATAATGTAATAAATGTTTACGAATAACACTATACTGACCTGGCCTACCCTGATTGCGTTACTCTCCACACTTACAGAGCAAACAAGGTGGTGACGGACTGGCTGTCCTTTGAGTGCCTTCATAATCTTCCTGATTTGCTTTGAAAATTCCAATTCGGCCACTAAACCTTCACCTCTTGGTCTCCGGCTAGTTCGAATCAGTCCGTGTCGCTCGTCTACTGCAGTAGATGTTCCTAGAATCCGCCGGAGGTGAGGAGCTGCCGTTTCAGACCCCGGCCACTGGTCCAAAAGCCCGTTCCGGACCAGATGATTCACCTGGAATTGCTACAGCGGGACGTGCGGTGACAGATGGCAGTTACCATGACGACAAGTTGCGGAATATCCATGCGGTGGCCTTTTTAGTGACCAAACGTCAAGATGATCCTCTGGGAACCGAAGCTGGTCTTCATCGCTGTTGAAGTGCCGCGAAGTGAAAGCATCTACACTTACTAAGCAATAATATGAGAGCTTCCATTCATGACCCAAACCAGCAGTGTGAGCCAGAAACCCTTACCGCCCAGCTCCACTAGGGGGCCCAGGTTAGTAATCGCCACAGTCATTCTGACCAAGACGTACATTTCCTGAGGATTTAGGACTACTTGATAAGGAAATACACAGCTAACATCTAGCGAAGCCTTAACGGTAATCCTGGGTGTGATCTCAAAGAAATACGTGTAATTCTAGTCTCTGCTGGTCAGACGCTTAGTGGCGGCTGTGATCCTCACAAAGCAAACAGCAGTAATGCTGTTGTAAACATAGCTTAAACCTGCTCTACGAAAAGTCAACTAGGGCATAAAATTCAGCTTGGTTTTCAGTAATACAAGGAATTTTGGACAGCTTAACTGAAGTTTTAGATTTTGTTAGACTGTTAAAGCTAATAATTAATAGTCTGTATTGAAAGGTGCTATTTTCCATAATGGTTTATCCGCCGCAAGGTCGCTCCAAGTCTGGAGCCTGTCCCAGACAACCTAGGGACACCTAAGGTGGGACACCAGTCCAAACTGTAGCAGCTGACATAAAAAAATGAATCCTGTGGCCAAGGAATTGGGGATATGTACCTGTTTATGTGCCCTGTAAAACATTCAGACTATATCAGGGATTGCAAATATCCAAAACAGACAGATGGATGGCACACACACATATATGTATGTGTGTGTGTGTGTTTGGATTATGTTTACATTGCATTGTGGGGACCAGTGTACCCCACAACGTGATAAAAAAACATGCTATTTTGACCTTGAGAGAGGCCATTTTTCAGGTTCCCACAAAGATCTGTGAACGCAATCAAAAAACTATTATAATAAATACTACAGCACTATAAATGAGATTCTGACCTGTTTGTCTCCGGAGTAAAATTAGTAATTATACTACTAATTGTAATTGTGTTTTGGACCTGTGCTGTTCCATGGCCATAACCAGCAGAAATCTCATTACGGTCTTCCCTTATGGCTTATGTCATACTAGAGTACATCATTTTCAGTAAAATGTTTTATCATGCTGTACGGTTTAATAGGAGTCTTGAATCACGGCATTCTGTTAAATTTGTAGCATATTATCTCTTTGACGTTAGTGGAATGGGGCCCTAGATTTGCCACTTGAGGCTAATAAATAACACATTCTTAAGCACCAAGGCTAACCGGTAATTCCTTTAACAGGCCTTGGTTTGGTGTGCTGTTTCACTTTGGGCCGCTAGAGGGCAATGTGGCTCAATGTATCCTGAAGCGTAGCATTGAGGAGGTGGGATCCGAAGAACGAGTTGTGCATTATATTTGAGATTGCGTATTTGCGGCTGCCACATTCTGCTTGCCGACACCATTAATATTTATTCTGTCAGTTCTGGAAAACCAAGAATATTTTAAAATCAGCTAGACAGCCTTTCAAAAAGCAGGACTATAGAGGATGCTGTCGGGTTAAATCTGTACTCTGCAGTTCTTCTCTTCACTTTCATTACGCCTCTTCTCAGACTCCTTCACTTTAGATACATGTCATCTATTACCCAAACAGCCCGCAGTGGCACTACGAGACCGGCAGGTGGGTCCACGTTCCTTCGATCCGCTTCGGTTATGGGCGGTACCTGGTGGATTTCGTCATGGAGTCTTCTTTCAAGGTGCTCTCGCTACACGCTGGGCTTTCATCCTGATTAAGAGGGTGCCGTAATTTTGGCTTTTAGGATACTCCTCACACATACAATGATACTTAAGTATTTAGTTTTAAAAGTATTTACATTGAAAAGTACTTATTTTACTGCGATAGGTTGGCGCTTTTTCCTGCTCCCGTAACCCCCAGAGAACCTCCACACCCCAACAACCTTGAATAAGACAAGCGGGTATAGTAAACGGATGGATGGTTTTTTAATTTTAAACTATGTTCGAGTTGTATACATAACCCACTTGCTTGATGCTTGAAAACTCTGCCTCGAACAGGAGGCTGGCATGCTAATGAATTTATCATCTGGCCTCACCAGTAGAAATGGTCAAACTATTACCCACAGCTATTACCCATAATGTATCGATCCGGCAGCCTGACCGACACAGGCTGAAATACACGTAAATTTAGATGCCTTTAAATAGACATGCATTTCGACCCCTATCTATCACGCTGGACAGAAGCACTCATGGTAAATACTTGCGGCTCTCCACCCTTTTCAGGCCAAATTACCACTTAAGTACTCAAACGATTTTGCTAATTGATCCAGTCCAGTGTCCCCCGCCCCCCCCCCGTACCGAAGATGTTCGCGGCTTGTGAGAGCCATCAGACGTGCACAAAACGTCACAGCTACTATCGGGACCTGCGAGTGTTCGGTGAAATTCTGCCAAGCATTATCATCACACAAAGGCAGCTCTTTAAGTCAGTCATACAGACCAACAAAGGTCATGATTGCTTCACTCTTCTCCGGCTGTTCAGCGCTTTATTGTGGCTTTTAAATGCCTCATTCCTGTCTACAGTGAGACTTATTCACTTGCGGTCTTTGGAAACGTCACACAAAAGCGGCTTTGCTCCTGGGCCAAATTGCATGTAAAACATTCTCAATGGGTGGTTTCACTGTCCTGGAAATAGTCACGTGATAGGCCGTCTCACTGTCCAGAGGGAGAAAAGATTAAAGTGTTTACAACCACATTAATCTGGGTGAGGTCCAGGTCCGTAAGGCATTTTTTCACTGCTCGTCTTTGTGTCACTGAAACACAGTCAATAATATCAATGCTCGCGGCCATATTTTACCCATTCAAACATCCACCGCAAATTTTACACAATAAAAATCTCACATGCAGCAATGTTCACACAGACTAACACCCTCCACACTAAGAATAACGGCCATTATACAGCTTTGACACACGTGTAAAACGTTTCTACAGAGAACTATCTGATCGCAGATATTTCTACAAGCCACACGAGAATAACAATACATCCGTTTTCATTGTAATCACACTCTCTCCTGACACTTGAACATTCTGAAGAACCTCCTGCGGGAGAACATGTTGAATCTGAGGGTGTTTCGAAAGCCTGGCTTTGATGCCAGTTTTACTGCATACATACCCTAAAGGGGCCTCTGGCCAAAAAAAAAAATAAAAAAATTAACAACGAAATATCCAGTCATCTCATGCTTATGGTACATGAAGGAATTTGACCCTTTGCAGCTTATGAAAACACATTACCTTTCATGGTAAACGATGTTCGAATGCCGGTTTCTAAATTTGGATGCGCCGTGCTGCCTCTTAGCAATCACCGGAATGTTCTCAAATGGAGCGACGGTGGATGCTTCGGCCAATTTTCCTTGGAAGAACACTACGTATCCATCACTTGAGCATCAGTAAACATACATGCTGTGTAGGTACTGACAGGGCGCAGGGCAGAAAAGGAAGTTCTCTGTTTCTGGTGACAAGTATGTGGCAATGCTCTGCGACATGCCAACGCAAGTCCTCAGAGAAGAGTTAGCTGTCAAAGGCTGTTACACACTGTCAGAAACCAAGATCTGAATGCTGAAATATAACAATTCTGTCAAGAGGTCTCCAATTCAGGTGACAAGGTGAAAAATCTGGAATAGTCTGAATTTGTGCTGCAATCACTATTCAGTTTTTCTTCTGGGCTCCTGCTGTCTGTCAGTCTGCTGTCTGTCAGTCTGTCTCAGTCTGTTAAACACATTTATTTTACCCATTACCGTCAGCCATCGATGTTACTGGCGAATCTAACGAGGACCTGGCACATGGCACGTTCTTCTAGCTGATTTTTGGTACATTACTGAGCTTGTTGGGGAAGGGATGCTTCAGCTTTGGTTCCCGTGAACCACCGGAAGTGCAACTATAGAACCCCAAGCATTTCAGGTGTTAATAAATTAGTATCAAAGCAAAATGTTTGTGGAATTACATAGGCCCTTCAACGCCGACACTGACACACTTTAACTCTCTTAGGAAACCTGGATGAATTTGTGGTACGTCTATCGCCTTTTGGTAAATCCTTTTGCAGTTGTACAGAACAGAAACATGTTTGACTAGTGGGCAGGGTCCACCTCAAAAGTGTTTTGGATGAGTCGCAAAACCGTCACTTAATGACCACAAGAGGTCAGTAGAGAGAAAGAAGTGAAAATCTTCTATGAGCCCAAACACCCTCCTCTCACTGTGTAGCTCTTGGGGAAATTATCCTGTTTCTCTAAAACATTTACATAAATGTCTAAAAAAACTGTCCACTGACACAGATGTGTTAACGGCCACCTGTTTCCGATGCAAGTGACGACAGCCGTTTCAATGAAACACGCCCACCACGGAAAAAAAATTGCAGGAACTTCCTGTTTACATAGCAGTGCCCTCTCCAAATTCCCCTGGAAAGAGCTTTTCCTATTGCTCAGCAGAGTTTTTAGAGACAGAGCACACTGTTGTGCCCCCCTGAGGTGGGATGACCCAACTGCAGCCGACAAAACTCCCCGATAATAAAAATCCAAAAACGATGGATCGATGTGCTCAGACAAACCACATATGTCACTTGTTGCATTTGTGAAAAAAAAAAATGTCCCCTCGCTAGAAGTTACGAACAGCAGGCAGTTCTGGGTAAGATTGACAGAAGGATCCGGAAAAACTTATCGAGACAGAGAGCATGACAGTGTATTTGGGATTATACATACTCACTTATACATACTCAGCTATACATACTCACTGGATGCATGTGGGTCTGTGGTTTCACCTCTGTAGGGTTTTAAAAAATAGAGCATTCATACCCAGAGTGGGAGCCCAAGACTTTATAACATTCAAAAACACCTTTATCAACATCTTCAAGATGTCATCAGATCTCACTAGGACCCAGAAGCCCTTAGATCCTAGCACCACCCCCCCACACACGCACAAGCCTCTGCCAGCTGGAAAAATACTTCCCAGCAACACTGTAACGAGAGCAATTATTTTTTAGTATTTACCGAAATTTTCTTTTCATTAATTATTAAGCACTTTCAAGATAATTGCCTTAAAATATTGATAATGTAAGAGCAGCCAGGCCATTCTGAAAGGTATTACACGTCGCCTCAGACATGAGATCTGTGTTTCAAGGCAAAACTGTAAAAATGATTCTACGTAGTTTGGCTAAAGGAAAGCTCTGGTAAGTAGTGACGCTTGGATTGGAGGTGATCTGCATCAGCGATGGGAACAGAGACTTCCATATCACAGAAAATGGCAAAAGTGAAAGTTTCATTCTTAATCCATGTGCTGTTAAAGTTTGCACCGAAGCTGTTTGGGTTTATCGTCGACATTCGCAAACTCCAACCACTTCTTTCAATGGTTCAGGTGACCTGTTGCTTTGTAATAGGCAATGAATCAAATTCTGTGCCCCTGTTGGTGGTCTCTGGGAGTCAGACCCTGATTTGTGTATATGCAAGGGTGGGGCCACAGGGGCACCAACCTCAGCTGAAAGATGATTGGCCCACACAGTGCCCTCTCCCTGTCAGTCACCGATTCAAAACATATCATTGGCTAATCTTTAGGTTGGCCCCTCTGTATGAATTATGGCCCATCTTATTAGCCCCCCCCCCCCCCCCCCCGTCCCAATTGAAGAAACTCTAGCTGAAATGAAAAGCCTGAGTGAGGACGATGTCATCGGGGGGTCAACAACACTGGTAGCAGGAAACGTATCCCAGCTGAACATAGAGGACAAGGACTGCCTGGTACACGGAAAGCTTTTATTGACTGCACCAGTCGACCACGCCGGAGGGTGTAGGGACAAGGGGTCCCAGAGGCGGGGGGGGGTGGGGGGGCGGGGAGGGGAATGCAGCCGTAGTTAAGGCAACACAAACAGCATGCAGTTACAGTCACGGAAAACATCATATTGCTGTCGATAGCTGGACATGAAAAAATGTACAAAAAAGGAAAAAATAGGTTTTTGCACTAATGAAAAATACAGTCGTTCCTTTTTTTTTCTTCTCCTACAAAGATTCTAATACAAGAAAATAAATACGTACTGAAAAGGCCAAAAAATAATTTAAAATAGCTCTCATTTAATATATCTTTAATATTCCTCTTTGCTATTAACAAATGGCACGACATTCTTTGAAACAAAGAACACAGAAGGATAAACTCCTGCCACATTCATATTATAGTATGGAGAAATGTTTCAGGAATTGTACAGGTCAGCGATGATGTCAGCGGTGATGTCAGCGATGTCAGTGCCAGCAAACAGGAACAGTGCAGCCAGCAGGGTCTAGACTTTGCTTGAAGTGTCTTCTTCATGGGGTGGCGGGGTAACAAATCATCATGAGAAGCAGCCTCACTTTCGCACGCCGCGCCGTCCACATGCACTCGCAAAATTCCAGGGACGGACCTCCACGGCAAGATAGGGAAGGAACCGGAAACAGAAAATAAGGAAAGTCCCTCCCATGTGCTGGTCCCATGACTGGAGTCTGGTCCTCGGTGAGGGGGATTCCGAACTTTTCCCTACATCACGGAATTCCTATATCCCAGGTCACCTGGGCATGAATTTTAATGACCCCAGGCCTCCCCCAAATACAAAATACCTTCTTCTGTGAAGGAGGGGGGCATGTCCAGCCAGTGTTTGGTCATCGCTTGCTTGCATACACCCGTTCGCTTAGTGACGCACTGCTTCTCGGCCTTGGACATAGCTGGACGTCTCACTGCGGAATAAAACTCAACTTGCGGCCTTGCGATTATGGATGTGCAGCGCCACCTGCTGCCTCACCAAAGTTTAACGTCTCTCTGGCGAGATCCTTGATTGTCTTCAGCTGGGTTCCTTGAGCAGGCCGAGACTCGGATGGATTTTCATCCCGGCTCTGCTCTCATCTCAGTCTCAAACCACATAGAAGGTCGTGACCACCAGCAGGGAGACACGGTTTGTCGTGTGCAGCTGGGGAGTGACTCCCAACTCTGTAACCCTCAGATACTCTGCAAAGGCCCTCTCGAGTGACCGCACACTCCTCCTCCTCCTCCCTGTCCTTCCTCACGCCTCCCATGCAGGTTTTCATTTGGAGGTGGTGCCTCTCCCCATGATATATCACACTTGAATGCAGGCAGGAAGCAGGAAGAGCGCTAAGCTGGCGGTAAGATACAGAGAATTGTATGAAACCGTGCAAGCTGGGTAAACGGGGGGAACGGGCTACTAGCACTGTGTCATACAGCAAATGAAACCGAGTGTTGGTGGTGGACGAAAGGCTCGAACGAACCTCTGCACGAAAGACCAGCCAACGGAGAACAGAAGAGCCACTTTCGTCTGAGCAACATTCGAGCCACAAACAGGATGCTCTTGCTCGTAAGCGTAGTCGAGTGTGTCACTGCACAGCCTGCTCCGCGTGCTAAAGGCTAAAGACGCTCAGACGGCTGCCGTCAGCAGGGCCCCGTCGGCCATCAGCCGCAAGGCGGCCGTCAGGCAAGGAACCAAGGCCTCCGACCTCTGACACGAGCACTGGCAAAGGAGACATCGGAAAGGTCCTGAGTCCCCAGTCAGCGCTTTGGTGCCCCCTTTGTTTTGAGGGATGTGGTGAATTGAAAGAGGGGGGGGCACTTGGGGACATGGTTTGGCCTATGCCATAGTGGGGGGGGGGGGGAGGGGCACGTCCATGAGCAGAAACCCGAAAAAGATCCTCCACACCAAATCAGGGACGTCCATTCCCTTTATCGAGGCGTGACCAACCCCCCAGCAGCACGTGGACTGGTCCAGGGTACGGACAGCCCCCCCCTCTGAACCCCCCTGCCACGACATCCCGATGTCCTTTTATGTATCATACACAAAAAAAAAAAAAAAAAAAAAACAGCAATAAACAACAGCAGCGACGACGGTAGCGGTAAGATGTTACGGTAAATGCCACCTGCGTTCTCTTCTTTGGCAGAGTCCGGTCAGCCGTCGAGACAAAGCAGCCGTTCGCGGCTCCGAGAGTCAAAAAAAACGCTCAGTAGTAATCGGAGGTTCATCTTGCCAAAAAGTCAGAAAGTATAAACACATATCTATATATCTACATACATATACAGAAATCGCACACTCTCCGTGATTATATACAGATTTAGGCCAATACGCATCCCTCTTTCAGTTTATATATAGATACATAAATATATATCGTCTTCTTTAAATGATTTTTTTTTTCAGTTCTTTTAATCTTAGACCCTGAGATAATCGTCGCCCCGTTTACGGAAACCCTCTACGTAAAGGCCAGGGCTCCAGTAACGACTCTGTCACATGACACTCCGGGAAGCCCGTCCGGCTGTCATCGACTCCCGTGATGATGCTGTGATGGGATCCCGGCCTCTCCCAGGCAGCTGAGAAATCAGATCTACGGAACTTAGGCACTAAAATGGGAATAATGAACGCGACTCTTTCCGACAACGTCGGAGTCTTGCTTCCGATCGTCTCACCGGCCAGTCAGGCTTTCCGTTTACCAGTCCGAACGACACGACGTTTAATCGCCCGATAATCGAATCCTGTCTCGTTTTATGGGGGGAAAAATGACGAAAAGGCACATATTTAGGTAAAGTCTTCGATGTCTTTTCAGCATGTCTTCGATGTTTTAGATGCTCTCGGGCACCAAACGGGGCCAGATGTGTGACTAGGTAGGGAAAGACGGAAAATTTCATCTCTCAGAAGGTAACTGCTTTGCGTGTGTTTTGAGAGTGTGTGCCTGTTCGCTGGTTGTGCTTTTCATAAACTGTTTTACATTGTATATTCGCATTATTTCCTCCACAGTAAACATCAGATAAGCGATGTTTCCCCCTCAAACGTGAGACGGACACATCCTGGAGTTAAATGCCAAGGGAACTCGCCACCCATAATGCCCTAAACATAGCTGCAGTTTCAGTCACTATCGGCAACATCAACCACGAATAAAAAAAAAAAAAAAAAAAACAAAACAACCATATGGTCTTGTGGAGAATTCCAGAACACAGAACGTAATGGGCGCGGACACATCCGTATCGGCGCTGCCTTGGCCTGGTTCTGGTGAAGGGTTAGGGGCATACACATCATGAACAGTCACGGAGGACGTGCAGCTGTCACCGGTGCCTGGGTCGGGACCCCCACCTCCGTGCTTTCGCACTCCCAGTGGTCGGATTTAGGTGGCCAGCACGCTCCTCCTCAGCACGTCCTCGCTCCCAGCATGCAGCTGGGCAAGGCGGAGCTTGCCCGCCCCAGCGGTGGTCTCGGAGTCGCTCGGCTCTGCGTCTGACATCGACTCGTCCGGCCGCCCGTCCGAAAGCGAGCCGTCCCTGCCAGCGAGCTCCCGCTGGCCCCAGGGCTGGTCCTGTGGCCCGCCCCTGGATGGCGGCTTGCCGGGCCGGGGGAGGCGGAGCCGCAGAGTGGGGCGGGGCCTGTCCGTGGCCCTGGGCTTCCCGGGGCCCGCGGCGGCCGTGCAGGCTTCCCTAAGATGGCTGCCATCCCACGTGCCGCAGTCCTCTGAGATGTGACAGGAGCTCATCTTGGAGACGGGGGGCTGGGGGCCGGCGTGCGGGGGGCGGCCACCCTTCGGTCGTGCGTACAGCTGACGGTGTCGCCGATGCAGGCCCTTCGAAGCTCGGGGGCGGCCGAATCCGTTAGCCCCCCTCCCGTCAGGCCGGACCCCGTCGCCGTCAGGGGCCCGCCTGTGAGCCCTGGATCGGGGCTTCCCCTTAGTGCCTCGACCCAGCCGGGGGGTTTTCCAGGCGGACTTGAGGGAGGGGTCCATCATGAGGCTGAGTAGGCTCTCCTCGCCCTGCAGCAGCTGGTCAGACAGCAGCCCCGCTGGGCCGTCCCGCGGCCCCCCCGCCAGCGCCCAGCGGCTCAGCACGTCGTCGGCTGTGATCTCCACCGAGCGTGTCAGCCAGCCCCCGGAGAGAGCCTCATCCAGGGGGAAGCCGTCCGCCAAACCTGGGGAGGGGGAGGGGCGAGAGGGATCGCAGTCAGTGGGACTCGAACCGTGGGCTCGAATGACGGCAGCGTGGCAAGAGACGCTGACAGTTAATCCCCCACCCCCCTGCCGCGTGGAAAACATCAGCTCCAATTGCATGCGGGTGACATCACAGGCTGTGTCGCGGGGGAGGGGGGGTGCTCAGGTGCTTCCTGAAATCTTATACACGCTCAGGGAACAAGGATAAACAGATGGATAAACCAAAGAAGGTGGGGCAGGTAAAATACGCCAAAAATACTGCGAGAACGTAACACCAAGACAGTTTGGAATTAAATTTTTTTTTTCCCCCATTCAACATTTCCTTGTGGTTCCCGGTGTATGAAATGATTGGGAACAGCGCATAATTAACACATTTGGGTTTCACTCTGTCCACAGAAAAAAAAAAAACTCTACGCTACAGTCAAAAGGTTGAAAAACGCAGAAAAAATATATAAAAACAAACACTTTGTAAGTAACGAAAGGTTAATTCACCATGAAGCTACTTTCAAGTTCTAAAAAAGTAATGACCACACTTTTTTCCATGACATTGAATCTTAAGTAATATTTTGATGCAGGTCATCGCTGATGGCACCTTCTGACATCGTTTTCATCACTCAGTTCTGCCTTGACACACTCCTACACTGCTAAAAATTAACTAAAACAAAGCAGAACAGCCACTTGACAGAAACAAAAATATTACTTGGGCAATTAATGCTTGCCTGATACTTAGAAACATCTCGCCAAAACTATTTCAGCTTTTTACCCAGTTATACACAACAAGATTATTTTTTACTCGGAAGTGGGGGGGGGGGGCTGGTGCCTTGGGGCGTAACTGTGGTCACGCAGTGTGTGACTGTCTGTGTGTGTGTGCGTGTGCATGCCCTATGATGGACTGGCAGCCTGCCCGTGGTATTCTCCTGCCTGAGGAGGCACCAACCCCCCCATGACCCTAACCAGGATAAACAGCTGAAGACGGATGGGTGTGTAATGCAACTAGAGGCAGGGCGGTGCTGTTAGAGGCCTGATGATTTGACCCGTGACTGATCTCTAGTGTAAGATGAAGGCTAATGCTAATCATGGAGTTGTATTGTAAAATTAGCTTGACGAAATAAAGGCTAATGCTAATGCTAGAGCTGTACTGGAAGGTTAGCTAGGCAAGATAACAGTTAATGCTAACGACGGAGTTGTACTGGAAGGTTAGCTCGTTACGATAAAGGCTAATGCTAAGGATAGGATTGTACCGAAAGGTTACTTTGGTTAGATAAAGGCTAATGCTAAAGACGGGTTGTACTGAAAGGTCAGCTTGTTAAGATAAAGGCTAATGCTAAGGATAGCATTTTACTGAAAGGTTAGCTCGTTAAGATAAAGGCTAATGTTAAGGATAGCATTGTACTGAAAGGTTAGCTCGTTAAGATAAAGGCTAATGTTAAGGACAGCATTGTACTGAAAGGTTACCTTTGTTAGATAAAGGCTAATGCTAAAGATGAAGTTATACTGAAAGGTTAGCTCAGTAAGATAAAGGCTAACGCTAACGCTACAGCTGTACTTAAAGGTTGGCTTGGCATGGTGGACTGTTTACTGGGCCCAAGTTCCTCCATCTTTTAAAGTAAATTACAAAGAGGGGACGATTCACCACTTGTGCCAGGAGCAGGTTACAGCATCTGGCTTTGTGGCGAGTGCTGCTTGGATAATGGGGCGGTGGGGGAAGGGGGTGGTTTGGGGCAGCTGGCATACAAGGCACTGCTGATGTTCGCCGTCCACCCTCCATGCCCAACTTGGCTGCCACAGAACCCGGAGCTCAAGTGAGGCCAGTTCACCGACATTATTCTTTACGTGCGGAATACCCGGGAGTTTAAAATCTGCCCTGGCTGATCCTGGAGTGAATCCGCCAGATGTGATTCAGACGCGAGCTGCGATTACCGCATGACGGGGTGGGAGGCGCCGTCAAGGGAGTAGACGTCACCGCAGGCCCCGCCGCTGGCCAGGGGGTGAGATTACAGAGGGTGTAATCATAATAATTATGGGGGGACACAAATATCAGCGTCTACGCAAGTCTGGTTAGAGGGCATGAGTGTGGGACTCCTCTGAGTTTCGGCCTGGGCCGAAATCTCCTGTTCGCTTTGGTTACTGCTTCTTCGGACTCTTTTGGAGCAAAAATGAGATCCAGTCACACGTTTCAGTCGCCGCTTCTCCATGCTGGCGATGTCACATTGTCTAACAGGTCCCCCCCATCTTAGCAGGACCAAATGAGCAGCACCAAACTGTCTGGCCCAGTGCCCTCTGTGGTACAGGAAACGTCAGTTGTCCCCCCCCACCCCACCGCTCTGCTGTGAGATCTTTCCATGACGCGGCTCAGAGCCACCAAGGTGGGAGGTGGTGCTGTTTGGCAGGGTGGGGGCGGGGGGGGGGGGGTGTGGG
>JAODLC010000066.1:1049177-1064249 GCA_026781145.1 Hippopotamyrus pictus | reverse complement strand
CAAAGAAAATGAGGCGATTTAGCTTGTGCTGAGCAGCCAAAACCCTGGGGAGGGGAGGAACAGAGGGGATGAGGAGGACAGCTGCCACGGAAACCGTGGCAATCTGCAGTGGTCCGACTTCAGCGTAGTTTAGCGGTGAAAAGCCCAGTAGGGGTATTCCATTTCTGCAAATTAATAACCAAAACCCAAGTCCCCCGGGAAAGACAACCACGAGGGAGAACCGGCCTACATCTTCTGGTGTTTCAGTGCAGATGCATGCAGACCAGCGAGGGACTCCCCCAGTACGGGGCTCTCCCGCCAACACACAGCCCCCGAGCACCTAACATCCATTTCAGAAAACCTCACACCGTGCACCAGCAGTCAACAAGTCAACACGCGGCATCCTGACACGCAAAAACATGCAAATGCAGTTCCATTTGTGCGCCCCGGTCGTTGACCCACGCAGCCACACACCTGGCAGACGTGCACGTCCACCGTTTACATTTATTTCTTTGGCACGCACCTTTTTCCCCAAAGTGATGTACGACTGAGAAAACAGCATCAGAGAATCCCCGAGCGCGATAAGTTAAGGGCCTCTGCTCAAGGCCCCGTCTAGTGACATCACACTGTCAACCACAGGACTGAACCTGATCACAGGTACAGCGTCTTAACCCAGTGACCCACATACAGCCCCCAGACCGTCACTGCTGTACGAACGCCAGTACTCGAAGGGAATCCCCCGCAGGGAAGTGGATTTCCCCTACTCCCGTTTGAGTAGGGAGAGACAGATCAGGTCACTAATTAACAGTAAGGATCAGCCCCGTGTGAAACACACCTGGGTGCGGGAGAAAGTGCAGGCAAAACAAGCATCATCATCATCATCATCATCATCACTGACTCTGGGCCAACTTAGCGATGATTAAACTTAAAAGCACTTAAGTATCATATAACTATATACAATAATATACCACTCTAATAAAAACAAAAACTGATAACCGGACGGCTGAAATCAGCAGTCAGCTGATGTCAGGAACAACTCCCATTGGTCCCTTTAATGACCTGCTGTGTGATTTCTGTCAATCCGCCGGCTGCGGGACGGGGGGGTAAGCAAATCCGCGTGACGTCAGCAGCGGGCAGGGATAACGCGGCGCTCCAAAACGAGGGCGAGACCCAGCATGTCGGCCTGCCCCGTCTCCACCCACGGGGCCCTGTAAAGGGTTAGCGTCGCTGGGCATCGGCGTCACACACCTGCACATGCGATTTAGCATCTGCTCAGCTGCGGCAGGGGGTGGGGGGGGGGCAAAACCTCAGCGGATGACCTCATGGCTGAGCCAGTCGTTCTGGCACCGCGGAGAAGAAAAATAAAATAAATTGGAAAAAAAGACTGCGATATCGCCGCATTCCACTAACAACCAGTTTCTGTTATTTATTGACGATGCATTATGGTCCCTTTCCCAGAAGTCATAGTTTGTTCTTTATATATATATATAATAATAATCAAACCCTATTCAGGCAACTTGTCAGAAAAGTGCTGACAAGACAGGCCCGGGAGGCATCCGGGGGGGGCCCTGAAAGGCTGCCAAGCCGCCAAGCGGAGAGGCGGGCCGGCCACAGAGGATTAATGCTCCCCCTCACCTCCCCTGCCATCAGGAGTCCATTAGCCTATTGACGAACAGAGAAGGCTCCACCTCTGAAGGCAGGATGGAGTGAACTGACCCGATTGTGGGGGGTTGTCAGAGAGACAGTGAGAAGAGATGGGTGAGCAGGGAGGTAGAGAGGGTGAGCATGAGGAAAAGGTAGGGCGCCCCCTTGTGGTGGGGCAGGGACGTTGGTTCAGATCAGCACCAGTGAGGTAGGACCACCAAGCTTCAAAGTCTGATACGCTTAACAACGGCCAACTATTGCGATGGCTATATTTAATAGAACAAATGCATGCCAAGACAGAGGAAGCGTCCATATTGCAGGAACAATAAAACATGCCAAAATAAACAACTACATCAAAACAGGGTGAAAGCAACCAGAGACATTATAAGAAAGCATGTAATTCACGACGGTAATAACATTTCACCTGGGGAGGTGAATTTTCTCCTTGGTGTGCGGGGGGAGGACACACGCATACCTTCATTTAAGATGAGCCCTCATTAGAATATTATATTTCTATAGTGGTTCGTAATTTGCCCGTGGAGGTGAGAAAAAACTAAAATCATCATCCTGGATGACGGCCCACTGGCCGGCGCTGATCGGGGCGGCCCACGCAGCCACACGCGAGGTCCTACCTCTCCCTTCCGAAACACTTCTCACAACCAACAAGCCGGACCGTCAGCGTCATCTCAGTTAGCCCAGGGCGGCAAATCGTTTAAGTGCCAGAGCTGAAAGAATATATCTACACGCTGTGCTCCTTTGGGAGCTAAAAGAAGAGAAAAAAAAAGAATGGAAAAAAATCCAGGGCTTCTGACGTAAGGTGACCGAACCCCCTGCAAACAGCCCAATGAAAGCACTTACAAGCCATACGCCCCCCCGCTCCGCAGCCAATCGGCGCTAAAGACATCCGAACCACTGACAGCTCGCAAACAACTTCCCGCAGGAACACGGAGCCCGGGCGAAGGTATAAACACTCCATGGTGCGCCTGCCCCTCTCTTAATACCAGCCCTGGTCAAACTCATCCCTTAATCAAACGGAGGACCCCTATCCTCCAGAGAGGGGTTTAGCAACATGAGAGGAGACGCTTTCTCTTTTTTGCCCCACATCATCTGAGTCATCTCCCCTTCAGTGGCCTCAGAGATATGGGGGCCATCAGTCACCACTGGGAAGATCTAACGAGTCCCATGATGATTCAGACCTTATTTTAATTGATTCAAGGCAAAGGCTGTTCAATTAGATCTGCTCTTTGTACAAAACAGCCCCCAGGACTGCTCTTGTCAGACAGCTAGGGTGTCTGATTTCGAAAGGACACCATAGATCTACGATTTTACAATTACTTTCAAATCATGCCTCTTTAACTTCTAACGTCATTTCTTAGTGATTTATTTCAGCATGATAATTTGAACAAATGCGTCCTTTATTAGAATCGTCGACAGTGTTGCCGCTATGTGTAGCTAAGTTGTCTGGTTCTTTAATTATATATGTAGGCCTATGTGTATTTTTTTAATTATATGTATCAGATCGTTTAGATTTAGTCCTCAGAATGAGCCTATAAAAATGGTACAGAACTGGGATGAAAAGCATTTAAAACGAACTTGATTCTTCCGATCGCAGTAAATAGGCGAAAGGGTGACGACAAGCGTGTCGCTTCTGGAGAAGACGAGCTCTGGCCGAAGCTCCCCAGGCAGCCGCGTTCATGTCCTCCTGCGCAGCGGAGTCTGGGTGCTCCTCCTCCGCCCCCCTCCAGCGCTGTGGGCGCAGACTTTCGGAAGGTAAACAGGAGCCACTCCCCCTACAGTCAGTCCCGCAAAGCACACGGGGTGAAGGCAGCCAGACAGGCAGCGGCCTCCAGCAGCTCATGCGCGCCAGCCCGGTATCACGCCGCAGGTCTCAGCGCCGCGATCCACTTTCGCTCCCGGCGTGACCTGCGTGCGTCCGTCCCAGCTGAGGCTCGGAAAACGCCGGCAGCCCGGCCGCCTGCCCTTCAGCTACCCGCCGCATCCTCCATCCCACACCCTGCCTTGCCATCCACCCACCCCCAGGGCTGCGAACTGTTAGGCTGGATTTCACTTTCGCTCACATGGCAAAAATAAACGCACGTTATGAGCTCGGCCGCCGCCGCTGCGCAATGCCGATTATTTTAAAAGGAGGAAGTAGCCGATCCGGAGTGGGGGGGCATCGCTGCGTTCACTGCGAGTCGGACACACGTCCCCCCCCCCTCCGGGGTAACTTCGTCAATCCGGGATGTGGCTCCGAGGTCGGTCCACATGCCGCGATCGGTCCAAACCCCCCCTCCGACATCTGCTCTGCACGATCGCAGCCTTCTCCTCCGACAATTTCCGCAAAAAAAAAAAAAAAAACACCCGTCAATAGTGGCGTCAATATTTTTCACCAAGCTACAGCTGCAACACTTTTTCACAAAAAATATACACAACCATTTATTTAAAAAAAGTTATTTAGAGGCGCAGCGACTTTCTACGTTATCTAACATAAGGATATGACCTACATGCACTGGCTGGGTACCTCACGACTCATTCCTTAAGTATTTGCCCAATTCTAACTGGAGCAAAAAAGGAAACAAAATAAGATTAAAGGGCAGTAAAAGTACCTTTTTCGCCTCGGTTGCAGGCTGCTTTTTGGATGAAAGAAAAAAAGCGTCCTCAGTTCAGACGGATGGACGATGCTGTGAAATTAGATAACTGGTAAGCCGCTGACAAGCGCCGCGATTATTCTAGTAGGCGGCTGGTTAGCTGTAGCATCGGCGGGCTGCGTTAAAGGCTGGCAGAAAAGTGACAGCGATATATGCTCCCTAAAGAGTCCGGATTTTTTTTTTTTTTTTTTTGCTTGTTTGTTTATAAAAAAAAAAAAAGTATCCAGCAAGCTGAGCAGCAACGCTACTCCAGGTTAAAAGCCAGTCCGCGGCGCAACATTATGCAACAAAATAGCGCCGGATGCGTACGCCGATCTTATTTGTATTTAAGCTGTCTTTTCAAGACTTTGAAGTGATGTCATCCGAGAGCCGGATTAAAACTGCAGGCTGGCCCAGCTAGCGCTTAGCCGCCGCTAGCCCAATAGTTACATCTGCTCAGTCGTGTCGCATTTTCGGCTGCGGTCCAGATCCAGCGTGGTATCCGACGGTCCCACTTTAACACGGGGATTTTTTATTATCATTATCATTTAACCCCCTCTGTCGTCCCCTCCCTGGGATCCCCCCAAATTTTTATGCAGAAAGGGTGTTTTAAATTTCAGCGCACTCGGGGTTTAGCTAGTCGCCGCGAGATAGTTTGCGTGAGGCTCCGCCGCGCACATTTCCCCCCCCCCATTTGCACCGCTCCCCGGCCAAATCGCGCTGCTATCCCCTATGTGCAACCTTAGAGCAAAAATAATCTCACACTTAAAAAAAAAAAATCTTTTGGCGCCATGTTAATGGCGTACTTTAAAATAGCCCCCCCCCCCCCCCCGAAAGGCATCCGAATTATCATTTACCTTTTTTTGCAAAAAGCGCACAGCACACATGCAACGACATCTGAAAATGACGAGATGTGTTTTCCTCACCTGTCAAGTTTCTTGAGAAAGTGATAGCGACCATTAACGTTAAGATAACGTCAGCGGCTTGTCGAATCAGTAAATGGGGCGGTTCATTGTCTTACCGTCCATCTTATTTAGAGCATATACATAAAACATTACTTAATAAAGCAAATATTATGTTTAATTACAGTATTTCTCGAAATTAAACTTTTACATGTTGCAAAAATGTTGTCAGACCCAGTAAATTTTACACAGATAGAAATATTAAATAAAAACACTTCGAAGCCTTATAAACTATTAGTCAAGAAAATATTTTTACTTATTTGTTCATCGTATTCATGCGTGGCTGTAGGCTTGTTCATATATTAACATACGTGTTGCCTGCCTCAACCTAATGAAAGCGGATCCATTTAGTTTCATTTGCACTTTACTTTTAAACCCCACTGATTTCACAAACCAGTGTTTGTATATGCTAGCGACGTGTGTGACATTGTATATCTCGGGAAGTGACAGTTTGATGTATGACGCCAACCATGTAAACGTCTAAAGCTGTTAATCGTTAATAATGATGTGACCCCAGCCGTTAAATCGATGATATAGAATTTAACAAAACGCCAGTTTTTTTCGAGTTTAATAACATAAAGTTGTCCATCAAGGCCTTAAATTAGTTTGATAAATTCATGCGACTCTCCGTTTATGGTGACATATATGATGGGTTGAGGGTTTGGCAGACGACAGGCAGATTAGATTAGGAAACTGGTGACGTAAAATGCTTCGTCAGATAGTTTTTTTTTTTATAAAATAAGATTGTGTCAATATTTGCATGGAAAGTTCAGCTCAGTTCAGGTACGTGATTAATTATAATTTGCACAGAATCCAGTAATGATGTGAGAGCGGAAGTATATTGATTTAGGACATAGATTTACCGACTCGACTCACCGGAAGGGCACCGAAGCAGTACAGTTAAGAAAGGTACTTAACCTGAATGTCCTCAGTAGAATAAACTGCTTTATAGATGGGAAAATAGTGAATTGATCTGGATATATGTCGGCTAAGCATGTAACTGTTCAGTATTCATTGATTTGATTTTAATGATGCGTGTTTTTCCAAGCACCTGTATGTTTTGTTCTATAAATCTATTGTGTATTTTACGGGGTTTGTACAATTTTAGATTAACAACCCGTGTTAGGCTGTAAGGTAGACAAACGGATACGTAACATAGAGTTGATGGTATGGCAAACTCTGGCTAATCGACAGTTGCTACAGATGTGCTATGCTTAGGCTACTACCATACTGCCTCCTGGTGGACAACAGGAGAACTGACAAAAGTGCTTTCACCTTCGATACATCCATCTTCCAATCACAACCACCATTATGATGCTCTTTATTCATCTTTTGTTTTACCAGGCAAGTAGGGAGACCAGGCAATTATTGACACAGATATAGAAGACCTATTGACAGATTTGAGATGATGTTTTTACAGTGTAACCCTTGTTCTTTGCTGATTTGAAGACCCCTGGTCTTTGTCAACATGTTTACAAAAAATTTTCCTGGAAACAAGGAAATTCCAATTTGGGAAAGAGCGGACTGGGCATGTGGTGACAAGCCATCTGAATGAAAGTCACCGCATCCAGTTACATTATGATATTATAGCTCAAACACAAATCACACTATGTAATCATCTGCATTAGTGTTGTTAAGTAATGTAATTGTTAAGGATAAGGACTCAGGACGGCTGGTGCTTCAAATCCCAAGACAAGGCGGCCCGGTGCACCTTAAATAAAAGTACTGCACCTAAAGATTGCAATAAAAGATCTGTTTAAATGAAAGGAAAAAAAAAATGTAAGTTACTTTGAACATAAAGCTAATTGTACAAGACTTTGAATACTGTGAATTTAAGACTAAAAATAACCCAAAGGAATAAAGGAACCGTTTGAGTTATTGGGCTGAGCTGTTAATCAAAGCTGGTCATGAATTATGAGTATTGAGTACTTAACTACCGAATTGCTTGTCCAGTTCTTCCCTTGATATAAGTACTTGAGCTGTTTCTCCTATATAGAACTGAAGTATACATTCATAATGTTTTGAAGTCGCTAACAAGTAACTACAAGAAAGGCAAAGTAAATCATAATCCACCACTAAATCAGCATAATACGAACCGCATGTTTAATTAGTAGCTATTAATTATTAGATTGTTTTATTTATTCGGTTACATTTTGCTTCTTTTTGCAGTAATAGAACACTAGACTTCTTTGGCAAAATATCCAACCATCTTTTAACTGCTGATTCTGGGCAAGGTCACTGGGGGGTCTGGAGTCCGTCCCAGACAACAGAGGGCACAAGCCTGGGGTACTCCAAAGATGGGATGCCAGTCCGTCGCAGGGCACACATGCGCACACACACGACAGCCAATTTTGAGACGTGCATGTGTCTGGACTGCAGGGGGTGACCTGCACGACGCTGGGAGGAATTTCTCACACACGCAGAGCAGAGGTGGGATTAGAACTTATAACCCTATGGCGCCAACCATTTTGGCAAAATAAATTAAATGCAGACATGTTTTCTTTAAGCAATTCTCTTATAATGACCATCAGGTTACAGATCATGACACCTTAAAATGAAAACACCCCAGAACATTCCTGTTTTTTTTTTTTCCATACGTGTCTTTTGCACTATGAAATATGCATGCCCTCCATGAATATGTGCAAAAAAGAAATCGGGAATTAATTTAGCATAATTTACTCTCTGATTCTGGAATCTTCCTCCCAGAGCCAAATGTTCTGTGGCTTTTTGACAGGTTTGTACACAGCGTCTGCCAAACTGAATAATCTCTGGTTCAAAATGTACCCAGGAATCTTGGGCTAAAACCAAAGGTTCTTGGCCGTCGCGGGGGTGGAATTGTCTCGGGGAGACGGCACATTGTTGGCTCGGTGAAAAAGAGGGGCATGTCTAGCAGACCACCAGACAAGAGCCACCGTACCGGGACAGCATTGTCACTGTCACTACAGTGTAAATAAGACGCTGAAATGCCAGACGCTTTCACTGCATGCAAACAGTGTGTCCCATACTGCTTATGGTGATTTTGTTTTATTTTTTGATTCTGATTGATGTTACATTTTGGCACCGTGCTTACAGATTACTGCTACATCTTCAGTTACATTAGCTTGGGATTCAGTGTCGCTTTGAATTAGCTTGGGCCTTTGTTACTTGACTGTTACATTATTTCAGTGCCATTTTTCTACTCTTCCCAAACAGCCCCTGGCACCGGCAATCGCCCCGGGGTGTCTCCTTTGTGAAGCTTGCTGAGATCCAGAGTGTGGCTTCTTCTTTTCTTCCCTCCCCAGTTCCATTGAGTGATCTCCATGTCTTCCTTGGACTCTCTCCAGGTCTTCACTGGGCGGACGTGAAAATTAAACAGCTCAGTTTGCCCCCCCTCCCTTCCCGCAAGTCCTGGTTGCATTGCGAGTATTTTCTGGGGTTCTCTGTGATGGTTTGCTCGAAATTATACAACGCCTTTGCCTCTCGCCTATATGGGTATATGAAACTTGTTTAATGGAATGCTGTAGTTTATTGGACAGTTTGCTGTGATGTCGTGGAATTTTGAAATACATACCGAATAAATTTCGATAAGGGTTATGCCAACAAAATAAATATATATATTTTTATCGTTTATAAGATTTTCGTAATAATAACGTATAGTGAACGTTACCAAATTGACATGGTTCCCTGTGTGGGACAGAAATAAGGATTTCCTTAGTTAAACTTCATTAATTAGCATACAAGCCAAGGCACAAAATCCAAGTACCTCACGATTACGCTCACGCAACATGTACGTACCTGTCTGAACCCTATACTGTACATTTAGTATTCCCAGATTCAGTCCTCGAAATTGTTGCTGTTCCCGTTTATTTCGCACCTTTTGGCGTAATATTCCGGAATATGGCATTATTTTAAAATCTAATGCGTCAAAGTTGATGCGCGCGCACACACACACACACACACACACACACAACTACCGTGCTGACAGTTTTTGTTGTCAAATGCAGCAATGCAAAACTTGAGGTGAGTGAGATGCCGCCCAAAATTTTAGGGCATTCATCACCCACTTTGCTGTAAAGGGCATTGAATAAATGCAAGTCATTGTGATTTGCTCAGACTATGCTGTTATTCCTTTCCGGGCGCAGAACATTGCATCGCTATATTCAGTAATTTTGTCATTCTTTCCCTCTAGCTCCCGCCTAAAATAATGGTTGTCTGTTATGAATTAATTGTGTCTTGAAGCCGCAGGAATCTTAGTTTGTGCTCAGCCTCGTGTCAAAACATGTACAGCAAACAATCCCCTATTCTTTAGAAAAACTAATAGTGTGAGCTTAATGCTGACATGATTTAAAATATTTATAAATGTATTTCCGCGCATTTTTCAGTTAGTCGCGATCAACGACGGTTATTTGCCAATTAATTTCTTTATCAATCTCAGTTATCAATACACATTGATAACTTTAACTTTTTATTAGCTGACATTTAAACTCTACCAGTGTGCGCGCACTTCGATTGTGCAACAAGGTGCTTATCTAACGCGAAACTTTAATATATTTAAGACGCACTTTTAGATCACCACCGCCAGGCGGCGCTGTAATAAACGCATCAAACTACAAAAAATCACTTGCACATGCGCTGTAGGATTTACTGGGATAGTGCGTGTTGTTCAGCCGTTTAATTTCGTACTTTCATTTTCAGCATGGCGGCTGGGGATATTGAGGAGTTTATCCAGCAGAACCGGCAGCTGGCGGAGCAGATAGACGCATATAGGTCACTTTCGGAGACTGAAAAACATTGGAAGTGTAGGAGAGAGTTTATCTTGCGAAACCTCAGCGATTACCAGGATCCCCACCTAGATTCGCTGCTGGCTTTGTCCATGGTTTGGGCAAACAACGTCTTCCTCGGTTGCCGGTGTGTACACGGAATTTATCTTGTCCTCCTGCCAGAATTTAACAAGAACTTAACTTGTAGCTGCCACCGCCTATACTGATTTAAGCACATTTGGGACCGTAGTGGTGGGCGTGTGCCCGTCACTTGCATGTTAAAAAAATACACCACGCCTGTTCTGTGACTTTGTATTTATTTATTTCTTGCATTTAACAGGTATAGTCAAGAACTGCTGGATAAAGTCAAGGAGATGGCTGACGGCATTGTTGTAGAAGATGCTCCTGTATTTAAAACTAGAGACGAAATCATAAAGCAGCAACAGGTGAGGTTGTATTCTGACTGAGTGTTGGTTCCTTTTATTGCTTAGACTTATCACTTAATGCTGAATGATTTAGTGTGGCGGGTCAAAACTGAATGTTGTTTCTGCATCTGTCTTATCAACTATAGCGCCGATGACCAGAGCAGAGGAAACAGCCTCCGATTTGGACATGAAGACCTTTTGATACTGAAACCTTTTACATGACTTTTCTATTTTAACGATACTCGTCGTAAGACGTAGTAATCACGTGGCTGCAGTATTTTTTTATTACATTTTTTTAATATCTGTTCATTAATAGAGCACTAATTGTTTGCCATATGGTTATTTTTGGTGCATATTCGAGGTCAGCGAAACATTTTAATAAAACATTTGAAGTGTTCAATCTCAAACTAGATTTCCCCATTACATCATTTTATGTGCTTATCTGCTAAAGTGTTTTTTTTTTTTTTTAAACCTGAGAACCTAAATTTAACAGGGAACTCTAAGATGAAATACAAGTAACTATTTAATCTAATGATTAAAACCCACTGGAGACCAGCACTATACAGTTTCTTTTATACTAATATGACCAAAAGAATATCTGTCAAATGTCTTTTTGCCGAGTGAAATCTTAACTGAGACCATACTGTATAAAAAGCTTAACCTAGGGGCTGCGGCAAGCTAAAGAGATTGTACTGGAATTGGTGCTGTCAGAATTTAACCTCCTGGTTAACAACACCAGTATAGAGATATAAAGACCAGTGCAGCTCTGGTCATTTAAAATGAATGAAATTAAGGTGAAAGATACTTCCTTGCTGTTGCCATTCTAGATTCGAATGCGTTTTTCTTTTAATTTGGTTTCAATTTCTTTTGTTGTAATGAATGCTGAATTTGTAAAGCATACAGTGTTATGGTCCCTGTAAAACCTTATGATCGTCAAGGGATTTATGTCACATTAAAATTTCAATAATCCCAGCTGGCATTTTTGCTCCTGTTCCTTTGGTCGGGGAGTTCTCAGAATTCATGCCTTGTGCAGCTGATGATCTGAAACTAATGCCAGCATCGAAAAATAAAGACAGTTCAGAGGTAAGGAGTGTGAGAGAAGAAAAAGATTTAATGCTACTGTCAAACTAACAAATAACACTCATTTCATATTTGCTGTAAGGGTCTTTTATTAAATTTGTATCCAGCTTCATTCAGCTGCATCAATGCAGACAAGCATACAAGTACAAACAGCAGGTTGTCATTTCATTCAGGATACTGTATCCATACTAAACTGGATTTAATACCATGGATGGAAAGATGCTTATTGTAAAAAACCAGTGGGATACAGACCAGGAGAACCTTCTAGAAGTGTGGATAGTCCATTAAATTTGTACAAGATGGCTCTTGCAGTGAATGTGAGGGGAAATACCAGCGCATGCTGGAGGTTCCTGCTGGTCCTTAGTGGGGCAGCATATGATGACCTCAGCAAGACCAGCTATACAACGCAGATCAGCAATGGCTGGCTGGTATACATCTTCTTACATGACTACATTGCATGTGTGCACTATGGCATCCCCAACATTAATATCAGCAATCAGTCTGTCTTTAAAGCAGGGGTCACCAACCTTTTTGAAACAGAGCTATTTCACAGGTACTGAGCCATACGAAGGGCTACCAGTTTGAAACACCCTCCTAAACTTATCTAAACTTCATGTATAATAAACATGTTCCAAATGCTATTTTTTGTAATTTTCAGATCTATATAAATGCAAATGTGATGGAAAAATAGCAACAGGATAAAATTAAATTTTAGACGCTGCTCACTGGTGAGTTGTGCCATTTTTAGATCAGGTCTGCGGGTGACTCATGCGGTCCTTGGGGGCACCATGTTAGTGACCCATGCTTTAAAGCATTCATTTCAGAACTTTTGAACACCAGTGGCACTTGAATGTCAGAAGTACCATAAACAAATGCGTTAAAAGCTCAAGTAATTTGTCTTCTCTTGAGAAGCTTTTGCCATAGTCACAGACTTCATGGACAACCTGTGAGGTTTGACTCGTGTTATAAAATCTCTTTGGACCAGGAAAGTTCTATGATTATGTAAAAGCGCTTCTGCATTTACACTGGTTACAAGTGCACTGGATGGGATACCACAATTTCAGCCCTGAATGAAAAGATGGTCTGGTTTATGCAATATTGGTGAAAAGGCACACACACTTAATCTTTTAAACTCTTTATTATAGGATTTACAATCAAATTGCACAGTACAGACATGACAATTTCGATGCAACTCCATCATTGCTAAAGCAACAGTGTAATATTCACACATCATCTGAGGAAAGGTGCATACAGCACAGAATATTCAGAACTGCAGGAATTTTAACTTTGGTTATTAAAATACCACCATATTGTTAGCGAAAACCATACGACTTTACTGTCAAGTGCAATTTTAACTAGATGTCGTTCTGTAAACTTACCTTTCATCTGAAAGGCTGGTCATATGGTCTGTTGACCTCACACTAAACAGGTTTGGCTGCAAACAGAAAATCTCCAGTCAGACTGGGAATCCCCCTACATAAAAGGTCAGGTCCCATTTCAAAAGCCTTTATTTTCAGAGAAAGCCAGCATTAAAGCCCATAATCACTGGGTTAACCCACACAATGGATAAGAACAATTGATTACTATATGGTACATATAATCCAATTGTACAAAATTATGCCACAAGGTTTAACATCATCGTGAATATAAAGTAAACTATACGTTATATTTTCAGTCTGTGTCAGGGTGAGCGCTGGGCAAGACTATGAATCTTGCCAATGCCTGCTCACCACCGACAGCGTAATGTCCCTCCTTAGATTACACACGTAGGCAGTCAATGCCGCATGTGCCAATATGAGGAGGGCCCCGGCCACGTGCACCCAGAGGGGAGCAGCCGCACGAGACGTACCTCTAACAGCCCAGCCGCTGGTGGAAACATCCACGTTTTATTGCATCAGTGACCTGGAAGGATTATTAGCGAAATTATTGGTTGCTTTTGGTCAAATTCAATCGCGGTGCAAGAGTTAGAAACCGCATTAATTTAACGCCTTGTTCCAGTGACTGAGGATAGGACTAGATGATGGGAAACGTACTAGTACCGAAGACATTTCACTGGACCTTATGTTCCTCCGAACATACACACACGAGTACGGTAAAACACCGTGCATGCCAAGACTGGAGGGTTTAAAAAAAAAAAATCATATAAAGGCCGTAAGCACTCCACGGAAATAATACACTTCTGTGCAAAAATATGAAACTTTATGTCTTACAGTTTAACAAAGAACTGATACACAAAGATTTTATTAAATGATCGGAAATAGTAAATGCAGATCTGAAAAGGTTTAAAATTGATACAACAAAATCAGCGAGACTCACCCTAAATTAAGACATCCCTTCCACCATGCAGACAGCCGACCTGTGAGGGGAAAAAGGCCTCATGCTTAGTGGCGGATGGTTTTATACGGAGTTGGAGTCAAGTAACCATAGATACGACACGGTCCGGACAAAAAGGATTTACATTTTACGACAGCGACACCTTGCGTTAGAAATCCCGCGCGTTTACCGTATATGTCTCAGACAAAATAATTCACAAAAATATGATAAATCAATGTTAATATACAACCCTGCAGAAAAAAGCATAGACAAGCATAGCTGGTTACCAGCATGGCTAGCATAATGCATAGCCTACTGGTTATACCAGCATATGTTGTGTTTTGATGCTGGTGGACCACCATCATTAATGAAACATTGAGGGTGGACCAGCTTCATGTGCAGGGTAGACCAGCACGTACAGCTATGCTGGTCCACCAGCTACACCAGCACCTAACCAGCATGATCCAGCATGGAAATCATGCAGGTCTCTGCTGTTACTTCAGCAAGAAAGTTTTGTATTTATAACAGAAAAGCTGATAATCAAATGGTTTTCTTTATATTACCTGCAGCGACCCAGTAACTGTACAAGTATACGTATAATGCTGTTGTTGAATGCAATAAACTCATTAAGCTTTCCGATTATCCCGTAAAAAAGTCGATTAAGTCCGATGGTACAATTTCCAGGATACATGCACCAAAATCCTATACCAATGTCACCAACTTTGGTCAGCTGACTGGAGAGAGATTTTCAATTCGAGACAAGTCTGCACACTCATGCACACGCATTTACATGTATGTAAGGGTTTGCAAACTACCCCGGCGCTTTTGATGCTGCTAATTTTAGGTTTATAGTGGAATAATATAAATTTGCCTTAGGATTTCTTGCGTGAGAGTCCGAAAGCGTGCGTGTCACGCCAGATGCGTGAGTTGGCAGCCCTGCATCACGCACAATGCCTGCATAATATTTTTAAACGATGCGCATTATGACTTCAGAGATGGTCCCTTATGTACCAGAATGATGCACACTGGTCCCGCTGATATGGTCACCTTGTACCCTGATATGATGCACATTGATCCTGCTGACGCTCCCCTGTATGCCGGTATTATCCCGGTAAGACACGCGTCCTCTGGGGCTCTGGGATCGGGTCAAAGTTCCATCCAATATGGCGGCGTTCATTCTAAGGTAATGATCCGTCTGCGATTATCACTAATGAAAAGGTTTCCCTACCCATGCTTCTGATTTTTACTTCACAAGTTTGTAATATTTTGATGTAATTATGAAGGGGTAACAGTTTTTCGGTTG
>JAODLC010000066.1:1023714-1039512 GCA_026781145.1 Hippopotamyrus pictus | reverse complement strand
CTATCTGGGGGCTTCAATGGACTGGGTTTAGTAACACTGCTCTTGCTTAATGAAAAATGTTTACCCCAGTGAATCTATTAATGCATGTTTCCCAAAACTGTCCTCGAGGACCCATAGTCAATTCATGTTTTTGCTCCCTGCCAGACAGTCCACATTTTTGCTACCTGCCAGCTTGGGAAACACTGTATTAATGTCATTGAGGTGATAATGAATTGAAATAAATCCATGGCAAACGTCTGGGAAGACGGAGTAATTCCGTGGTGTTCCTCAGGCACAGCCGGTTACCCGGACTTCACCAACCCGGAGATGAGGGCCTGGTGGGCCAGCATGTTTGCCTACGACAAGTACGAGGTGGGAAACTAACCCAGCTCCTCACATCAGCCTTACTTAACCTAGTTTTAGTGTGGATGATTTCCATCCTAGTTAGTGTATGTTATGCGTTATTTAAGCATTCAGACCAATTAATTAACGACATGTTCAATTAATTAGCGACACATTTTGAGAAAGCTGGGTCAGCCAGTCCCTGGAGCAATGGGAGGGTTAAGGGCTTGGCTCAAGGACCCAACGGTGAAATCACACTGCCGGTCCTGGGGTTTGAACCGGTGACCTTCTCATTACCAGCGCAGGCACCTTAGCCAAACACCCCCGACTAATGTAAAGAGGAAGAGTAGCTCTTGTCCTGTGTGATGTATAATGGGTGGCCCGTCGTACCCGACCCTGGCTCTAACGTCCCCCCCCCCACCGCCCTTATGACCCAGGGCTCCATGGAAAATCTCTACACCTGGAACGACATGAACGAGCCCTCCGTGTTCAACGGGCCGGAAGTCACCATGCACAAGGACGCCCTCCATGGTGCCTGGGAGCACCGCGATGTGCACAACCTCTACGGCTTATACGTGGTGAGCAGCGGGACCCAGGGTGCGACGTCAGTGCCGGTGTTCCCTATGTGGCGTATGGTGCAGAAACATGTTCCGCGAATATGCTGTACAAGGAATGGGAAGTGAGGTTCTCACATCCAGTGGGTGGGATTACTACCCGCCGTCAGTTAACACCTCATTTAATCCACTTCCTGTTCATTTTTTCCATTTCCATTTTACTGGGGAGTTAAATGACACAATCTTTCACCGCAGGTGTTTAGGGGTAGATAGCGTCCATCTTTAACGCTGCAATCCTTTTCTGATTCGCTATTCCAGTTACTACATGTTGTGAAATTCACTAAGTAGCACCCACTCTAACTCCGCCCTCTTAGCAAATGGCGACAGCAGAGGGCCTGATCCAGCGCTCGGGGGGTGTGGAGCGGCCCTTCGTCCTGACCAGAGCCTTTTTCGCTGGATCGCAGCGCTACGGTAAATTCGTTATCTATATCCTGTTATAGACCCTATCGACGTTGAAGAGTCTTCAGATAACTCGTATTCTGTTCTCAGTATTTTATGGCCTTTCGGACTTTGTTTCTGGAACTGATCCTGTACTCCTCAGTCCCTGTATGCAACCATTGCGGTTGATATAGTTTTAGACTTTGTGGCTACTTTGTACTTGTATGTGTTGTGAGGGTCTCTCTGCGGCTATTGTTGCGCAGGCATATTTCCCTGCAGATATGTGACCGTATAGCGTGTGCATGTTTGTTGTGGCGTAGGTGCGGTGTGGACGGGCGACAATGCGGCAGAGTGGGGCCACCTGAAGATCTCCATCCCCATGTGCCTCAGCCTGGGCCTGGTGGGCATCTCCTTCTGCGGGGGTGAGACTCGCTCTCCTAAATTACAGCTCCTCCGTCATCAGTCACGCACCATCCAGTCCCCCCTCGGCCCATTTGTAACAGTGCGCTGCAGAGATTACTAGGTAGTATGCGTCCTTTGAAGGAGAATCTCTCTCTACAAGCACTCGGGGGTAGCGTTTCCCAATCCGGTCCTCGGGGACCCACAGTCGGTCCATGTTTTTGCTCCAGGGAGCAAAAACATGGACCGGCTGTGGGTCCCTGTGAACCGAATTAGGAATCTCTGCTAAGGTGGGTGGGGCACCTGGTTACCACCCACATGATGATGCTCTGAGAACCTGGACCAATCAGGTTGGGCCATCAGTGTCAGCACTGAGAGCGACTGGAGCAGAATCTTATCTTATTAATACCACCCCTCTTCACTTTTCTCTCGCTCCTCCATCCTTTCCCCCTCTCCGGCACCCCTGCCGCCATCAGCTGACGTGGGGGGCTTCTTCAAGAACCCCGGGCCGGAGCTGCTGGTGCGCTGGTACCAGACGGGGGCGTACCAGCCCTTTTTCCGGGCACACGCCCACCTGGACACGCCGCGCAGAGAGCCCTGGCTCTTTGGGCCCGAGAACACGGCGCTGATCCGCGATGCGGTCCGTCAGCGATATGCCCTGCTGCCTTACTGGTACCAGCTGTTCTACCACGCCCACCGCACCGGGGAGCCTGTCATGAGGTTCGCCACTCTGACTCGCACTCTGACTCACCCCAGCACGCCTTCCGTCTTCTGCTCTGACCTTTCAGTCATTTCCCTCTGTTCTGCATCCTGCTCTTTGCTGGGTCATTCATTTTTTTTTTTTTTATCTAAAAGATGTGCAAGGATTTTTCCCCCTCTATCCTCCCAGAGGATTTTTTTGGGGGATGTTGGCTGTTCTGCATTTCTCCTCCTGATACGGGCACTGATTTTGTTCTTTGTCTGAGGTTCTAAACCCTTTAGTCTTGTTAGTTCCTGACAAATTAATGAGTAAATGGGTCAGTGAATGAGGGAGCAAGTGACTGAGATAGCGAATGAATGAGTGAGTGAATGAATGAAAACACTTGTTGCTTCTCTCCCTGCCCACTAGGTGGTTGTGTGTGTTGTGGACGGCATAGTCACATAACTCTGTGCTGGTCTCAAACGTCATCCCTTTGTGTGCCCCTCAGACCCCTATGGGTAGAGTACCCGCAAGACGTTGCAACCTTCACCATCGACGACCAGTTCTTGTTGGGTATGTAAGCACCGGGGGGGGGGGGGAGTGGTCTGAGTAATAGAGGACAAATGCATTGATTCATCCAGATCTGCCAGTTTGTGTGTCATAAGTGACGTAGTGAGCATGCGCCAGTCACAGGTGTGTAGAAGTGACTGGTGAAATGACTCTGTTTCCCAGGGAAGCATCTGTTAGTGCACCCTGTCACCGAGCAGGGGTCACAGGGAGTCTCGGTCTACCTGCCTGGGGTTGGTGAGGTGAGCGTCCCTGTCTTTTACTTGCTCCTCTTGTGTGTGTTTAGATATATTTTACTCTGTACATTTTCCAATGTTAGGTAGAGTTTTCTCTTTCGTCCGTTTAATCGGCCGAATGATCCGCCTGCTGATTTCCCACAATGCCTCTCTGCTCCTTTCAGGTCTGGTACGACGCCCACACGTTCCGAAGACATGACGGGGACCAGAACCTCTTCGTCCCTGTCACCTTGAGCTCAGTGAGTGTTCGTGGCCTATTAACATGATTGCTTTCTCCTATGGCATTTCTGCAGCAGTATGAAAACCGGTTGAACTTCAAACTCATATGTATACAGTCACTGTACCTTGTTTAAATCCTCTGTGGATTTGTTTATGCTTATCACTCGTTTATTCTCATCTCCGATCCCCAACTCCAGATCCCAGTGTTCCAGAGAGGCGGTTCCATCATCCCTAGAAAGGTCCGGATTCGGAGGTCCTCCACCTGCATGGAGAATGACCCCTACACGCTGTATGTGGCCCTGAGCCCCCAGGTATGTCCCGGACCCCAACAGATCAGAGGAACGTCGGCAATTACCCAGAGTACCTTACTCTGTAGTGATCGTCGCGAATGGTCCATCCTTTGGGTTACCAGGGTGTTCTTATGATGTCATGTGTGAAACCATTCAATGATATTTACACTAGTCGAACAGCAGGTGGAGCAGTGGTTAAGGATGGGACTGCATGGCATTGAAGTCCTAACAGGGACTTTGCCTTAATTGCACCAGTAAAGACAAGTTGTAAACTGGTAAACGGTTACTTTGTAAAGCTGCTTCGTACAGCTGTGACCCTGTTGCCATGGTTACAGGGCACGGCCAACGGCGAGCTGTACATTGACGACGGCCACACCTTCAACTACGATCGGCAAAAGCAGTTCATCCATCGACGGCTGACTTTCGCCAACAGCAGCCTCTCTTCCAGGTGTGCTGGTATCTATACACGACTCGCACTGTACCCCCGCTTATTCCACATCCGTGTGCCGTAACGTCTCGGTCTGTCTCCATAGCAACCTGTCCGCTGACTCCCAGTTCACCACGGCGTCCTGGATTGAGAGGGTGCTGATTCTGGGCGGACAGGAGCCCAGTGCAGTGACCCTGAGGACAGCAGGTAATTATTTCTTGGAATATCAATTAATTAATGAAGTCCTGCTCCTCAGTGTCCAATCAAGCAACTCCAGCTTAGTGCATTATTAACAAAATTATTTCCTGTACTTATTCCTCCCCACCTCTAGATGGCAGCAGGTCTCTGGAGTTTGAGTTTGATGCTGCCACGTCGGTTTTGACCATTCACAAGCCGGGAGTGAATGCTGGGTCTGACTGGACCGTGCTGCTGCAATGAATCCCTACAGGTCCAGGTGCACAAAGGGCTGAGCTGTGCAGCTGTGACGATGTCATGGAATCGGGAAATATGCGCACACATACATGTCCACACACAGCACAACAGTAGGTCTAAACAAGAAAGATTGGTTTGAAATGCAACAGTCTCTCTCTCTCCCTCACACACACACACACACACACACACAAAGTTGCACATATAACCAGGCATACTTACATAAATCACTAAATCTTCCCACACACATACACACAAACTGGACAGGGCCTGGGATTATTGAGTCAATCAGAGGTATGTGTGCATTCAAGGGACTTAAAAAAAAATGCTGCTCTATGGAAAACTGCTGTCCATCATTAATCAGTGAGCCAAGATCTTTTTTTGCAACATTTTCTCAGCTTTTTTTTTTCCCTTAATTTTCTTGTTCTACCACCCTGTTCTACCAAATGAATAACTGAATGGACAGATCCTGAGTATGATACAGGAAGTTCAGCCTGAATATTATCAGACATCGGTTCACTCTGGTGAGGTTTACAGACATGAACAAACATGTTGGCACTTGTGGGACTATGTAAGCTCCAAAAAGTAACCGGAGGAGGTCATATTTTCAGTTAATCCCTCTCGTGTCTTTCTAAGAAAGTGAAAAACGATCCGTTCATGACAACGTTAGCCCTGGAGAACGTTTTAAAACCACAGCAAAATATGTCACACAGATGAATCCTAGGTTTACAAGTGTGTGAAAAGTGTAAAATGCCCTAAACCTTCCAGTTGTTGAAACTTGATATTTTGACCTTGAGATGGTTTAAACGTTCGTGTGTGGTGGTTGGATCCCTGTCACCAGCAGTATCTTCATCTTGCACGCTGGGGTTTGTTCCATGTTACTGATGTGTTTACTCTGGATGCCAGAAAGGGGGAGTCAAGCTGAACAGGTTAAAGATGGAGAAAATAAGATACTGTACTTACATGTTTTTTGTCCCCATAACTGAAATGATATTTTTGGTCCCTGTTTTCCGTGTGCACTTAAAATTGGGTTCCTAGTGTAGTATTTTTTTTTTTTTTTTACTTACCTATGGGATTTTTGAAAAAAAGTAATTAAGGACTGGGTATTGGGTGTCTGTGTCATTAGTTTGTATTTGAATTACCTCAAGGCGTTTTTTTAATTACCTCAAGACATGGTAAATGTCCTGAAGTGTATCTACCAGTACTTTGGGGACTGGGTACTTGCTGGTTGCTGCTTTGGACCAGTTTATCACACCACCAAAGCTCTTGTGTCTTCCTGATTTGACCTCAGTTAATAAAAAACAAACCCAGGTGGAAAGCAGACCTTTACCCGCTAGCTGGATATCTTGAACTTTGAATCACAGGTTTAATTATGTTAAATCGTGCCGTTGGGCGGGGGGTGAAAGTGGGTCATATTGGAAACATTCGTAGAGTTACATTTAGCGACCAGGAAGACTGTTGAGGTCCAATTATAGGACTCCGGAAGGTTCTTCGAGAAGTTAAAAAATGTTACTGGCAAAATTCCTTGCAGAAACTGGGGTATAATGAGGGGCATATTAAAATAACTCTACATTCCCATATTTCGTGTGGACTTCCATTTATTAAAATGAATGCGTGCATGTATGGTGTACTAACATTTTTAATTGGGGGGAGGTGCATCTGTGCCCCCTCCCCCCCCAAAACACACACATACATACAGTACTTCATTTAAATAAAATATCTCCTCCGGTAGCATGCCGCTACATGTTGTAGCTTACAAGGATACAGTGCTAAATTGAGTAGTGATGAAGGTCTTAAATCATGTGATCGTTTGCTTTAATCACGTGCTTTAAATGTGCTTCTGACTTGGCTCTGAATATTCTGCATTGTGCCTTTTCATTAAGTGTAACTCCCTGAGACTTAGACCAGGATAAATGGTTAGAATATGGATAGATTAAATGTAACTCGCCCTACGTAGCTCTTAGCATCTTAGCTTAGCGTCTCTTGCATCTTGGCTAATGCCTGCCGACTGGGTCTGACTTGGGCAGCCTCAGGTCAGCATGTGGCTCCAGGAAACCTCTGGGACTGTATCATAGATGACAGAGGTCTAGGAGGCTCAGTCCAGGGCCCTGCTGGTCATGGTCCTCATGAGGCTCTCGTAGCTCAAGAAGGTCACAGCGTTGACGGGGAAGGCCCTGATACTGTTGAGCAGGAGGCCTTTGAAGAAGAAACGTAGGCCTTCTTCTCGTATGCTGACCCTCACGCAGTCTAAGACGCTCCTGTAAGCCAGACCCCCGGATCCTGATAGCTGCAGTCTGGCCTTGACCACATCCATAGGTGTGGCACAAGCCCATGTCACCACGCCTGCAATGCCACCGGCCACCATCACCGCAAATGTCCCTAAAGAGCAAGCAGACGTGATCAGTCTCCAGTTCTCCCCAAAGCAATTATGCCCTCATCTAAGTACTACTGCTGTACAGTGATCCATCAACTTAGGTCCTATGAAGTTATACCCGATCTTACTTGCTTCTGAAGTCCTATAAGAGCCAAAGCAGCTGTAGTAGATATTGCTGAATATCTGTGTATCATGCAGCAAGAACCAAAACAAACTGATTGCACTACTACTATAAAGGTTTAGTTGAACGTGTGTGATATTGTATCTTATGTTGCACAGTATATTTGGCCTCTAATAATGATCACAATGCGTTCAGAATGACTTGCGTCCTCTATTCTAGAATGTAACCTGGACATGAGTTGACTGATACTTGGGGGGTGTTCCACGAAGCCAGATTTCTTGCTTGGCTGGATAACTTGTTGGATTTTGGGTAGTCTGGGCTAAGTGTAAGTGAACAAAGATAATTCCCTTTTAGTACAGACTACCTTAAATCCGACAAGTTATCCAGCTAAGCAAGAAATCCTGCTTCGTGGAACACCCGCCCTGTACTTAAAATGTCTTCGCGGTGAAAGTCTGCGGTAATGGTGTAAAATCATTTTTGTTGCCGACTTTAATAAGCGCAGCCCTTGAAAGTCTGATGGGGCGACATCAACTTGCCTGGCGGCTTCCCAGCTTCAGTGAGAAACCTGCAGAAAAACTCGTAAGGCAGGAAGTAGAGTCCGAAGCAGGGCACGTCCCTCAAGGCCAGGGCCCCCATGCCTCGACACAAGCCTCGGGGCCCCTCCTCCTTCAAGATCACTGCCAAGCAGTGAATGGGGCCCCTGTACTTCTCCCCGGTGCGTATCTGGGTCTGCAGCCGTACTTTGACCAAGTCGATAGGGGCAGAAACCACAACCTGGTGATGACAGAGATCTCGCAATTAGCTGAAGCTCGAGCAGGTTTTTTTTGTGTTAATTGTTAACCTATTCGCTGACCTAATAGCTAATATACGAGGGATTCCTGAGACTCTCACTGTTGGATGGAAGAAAAAAAAACATAAAATCAAACAAAAGCATGAAGGCTGAACTCCTCAATTCTTCAATCACGGAGCAATTAGCATAATTACAGAATGAGATCAGCTGTTTATAATCATGCTTATAATCCTTCCAGGCACTAGGGTTACCCTGTTGAATAAATAAGGTGCCAAGCCCCCACAGGCACTAAACAAACTGGTACTATATGTTTCTGTAGCTCAAGAAATAGAGTATTGCGCTAACAACACAAGGTTTGTGGGTTCAAATCCCACCAGATAGACTGTAAGCTTAGGGGTTTTATTTACACAAAAATGTTCTAAGGGTAGAAGGAAAAATGACTGGTTGAGGTAGATATAACTAATCAGATTGTAGAATAGGTGGATCCAAGCAATCAGATGTCTTGGTCCCAATTCCTCTACAATCTGATTGGCCATCTCTCTGAAACAATCACTGTTCCTTCTGCGCTCTGTTTATTTTACATCATTGTTACATGTGTGTGACATCCATCCACAGACTTTACCTGTGTGGCACCTGAAAAACTCCCTGCTATATATACTGCTGTCAGAGAAATGGGGTTGCCTTGGCTCCGATCCGTGTATTCTGATTGGGTGAGGTAGTCCAAGGCGTTGCTATAGGAACCAAAGGCCACAGAGTTGCTAATGGCGATACTTAGGACAGGGAATGACATTCCTTTGAAAAATCCATTGATCTGATTGTGTAACACAGAAAACAAAGTTTATAAACATTAAGAAATTATGCCTTATTAAGCATAACATTCATATAATATTTTAAAAGTTTAATTTCAGTTCATTTTAAATTTCTTATTACAACAGCTTAGTGAGAATGCTTGAAGATGCAATTTCATTTTTAAAACTGGATTTTTTTTCAAGATAAATAAACTGAGCATTTTCACAGTAAATGGCCAGTTGTTTGAAGGACTGAGTTCTCTAGGAAGAACCCAGAGTGCAAATGAGACATCTTTGGTTCTAAAGGATAAAAGCTGCAAATGGGGATATTTTACAGGACGTGTCAGTTTATCTTGGTATGGCCCTCCCGCGCGCGCACATACCCCTTCATGTCGGTAGGTTTTATACACGCAGTCCAGTATCCCCCTGTATCTGGACTGGGTCTGCAGACGCACCTGCCGTACATACCAACCACAGTCAATAAAAGAACATCAATATAAAGATGTATGTAACGCAACAGCAATTGCAGAGTAATTGAATAAGGACGCCGCTGCGCGTTGACTGACGCGCGTCCACATCTTACCTTCACTGTGTCCATCGGGTGTCCCACTACCAGCCCTACTGCACCTGAAATTCATTTCTGCGTCATCACTGCGCGTGACTTTCATGTTGTTTTGATTACTGCTTGTTTTGCATAATTTGCAATTAGACACAGTTTTAAGCAGGTTTCCCTGGGTGGCGAGTGTTATCAGGGCGATTGTATATATTTTTAATCTCTCGCCTCATTACGGTAACCTAAATCTATTACTAAATTATATAACGTTAATGTATTTATATAATGTTATGCATTATGCAGGTCTGCGGAGTCAACACGAGACGAAAACGTATTTATTAGTAAAACATTGCATTAATTTTTAAAATTGTGTTCTACGTCTAGAATTTTAAGTGGCATTAGAATTAAAGATTATTATAGCGCATTGATTTACCATTGTGACTCGCCTATGTGACATTACGTGTGCAAGTACATAAAATTAATAAACACCTTTCTGACCAATCAGATTCGAGAATTCCGCAGCGCCGTGGTTTAATACTTGTCCAGGCATTTTTTTTATGAAGTGGCAGGAATGTCTTACCTGAAACCCACCCTGCTATAAATTCGACTAAAGGCATTTTCGGTGGACCACAACCAACACAGAAACCCTACGAAAAAAAAAGTAAGTTAAATAGCAGAAATCCCCTACAGTTTTGATAGAAATTAACTTAAACCAGATGGCAATGTGACTTTTTAAGTCAAAGCTCGGCTCATTATTCGCTTCTGTGCCACAAGGTATAATCACACGGATTAGCAGGTCTTAATACCGCGATTACATACACAGTTGTAATATCTGTGTAAACAAAAACGTGAACCACCGCGTTTTATGAATGTAATGCATTAATATAAATGTATTCTATGACGATGACTGTGATTGTAGCCAGAAGCCCTACAGAATGGATGTTAATACAAAACACGCGGAGATATTACAATGTGAAGTAGATTTGTCCAATTATTAATAAACGCCTCATCTTGCTGGAGACTTAACAGAAATCGGTAAAAGTTAATGCTAACAGTTGGCCTACCTTTTTATTCCCCCCGCTGCATTTGCTTAAACAAGAAGACTTTCACGCGATTTCACTTTCCATGAAGTACCGTATCAAGTCTTTCGCGGCTCATCGTTCTCTGCATAACAATCCAAAGCGCGGTAAAATTATTAAAAGCATAATGATAAACCGAATTGTGTTGTTCCTTGGAGGCACAGAAGGGCGGCCGCGAAAAGCTACTACCGGGTGATAATTCGATCCGTCTGCCGCATTTTTTGTTTTATAGTTAAATCCTTCCCATATAGGTGGAGCCAGTTCTTAGGAGAAAGATAGTAAGGACCACAACTGCTTAGAAAATATTATGCCACGTTTGACCTTTTAATATAGGTGTATATGCCCAAATGACGTGTGTAACTCCAATATTTAAATTTGCAAATAAATTACTGTGGATAAGGGCGCTCTCCGTCGAGCACGAGACCCTCCGGTAGGATTATACGCCGTTTCCATTTCGATGGGCTGCATGGACGTATAGGCCTATATACTTTTGCGAACGTAAATGTGTGTTCTGGTAAACTTCGGTACAATTTGCTTTATTTGTATGTCGCTTTGGGTAAAAGCATCTGGAAGATAGAAAATGCTCAAGTGAACGGCGGTATAATCAGACTGGCACCCACGCTAAGTGGCATATTCTCCCTCTTGACTCAAGATCAACTTGCTTAACCTGTCGGTTTTGGTGCAAGTGGAGCCTCTAGCAGGTTACTGCGCCGATATATATATATAAAAAATACGTATTTGAATGCTACTTTGGCTGAATTTAACCAATTAACCACACCAAATCATCTGAATTTGTATTTGAAAAATACATAAATAAAATCTTTACAGTCTAGTAAAGATGCATAAGTATGTGTAGCAACATATCATCAATACGTGTGTGAATGTGTGTATTGCTTATTGTTAATGGAAACACTGTAGATTAACAATATAATGCATACTACATACATACTACATAAATACTATAGTATTTAAAGTACTTATGAAAGATATACCATTGACTGAAAAACGTGCTTTTATCGATACTTTCACCCCAAATTGTGAGACATCGGAAAATCTTTGAACGAACTAAAATATGTACTTTTCCGACCTAAGAATAACAGTGACTCCAACGACCCCTATGATGGATAAAATCAAGGACCAAGATACCTCGGCTGGAACAGGGATACCCTCCCTCTTCGACGAGTACCTCGTGGTCAGGCCGTCTAATATGGGCCCAGTGCCACCTGCAGCAGGAGGCATAAGGGTCCGGTTCAATGCGGATCAGAGGGCAGGCGATGGCAGGGGCCTTGGTGGACCGATCTACGGTTGAGTGGAACGTAACCTCTCCTGTGGGAAAGGAGCCTGAGTTAATGTGGAAGGTAAAGAGATACCGTCTAGATAGTTACATCGCGGTTCAATTTGGTACGATTTTTTTCAAACATTTGCATCCATCCATTCATTTTCTGTGAATGCTTACCCTATTCAAGGGGCTCCAGAGCTAATCTCTGAGGCGACGGGCGCAAGATAGGGCACAACCCAAGATGGGGTGCCAGTGCAACGCAGGGCACACTCACATATGGGGGTCGGACTGCGGGTAATGGTAGACACAACTAACCTGGGCCCTGCCTGGATGGGAGGCCCTCCAAAACATTGGAGCTAATTTGATTTTAATTTCTAAATTTAATACTTTCTGTTATTTCCTGCCCCCATGCCCTCCTCCCTTCTCCCCCCCCCCCCCCCCCCCGGACACGGGACAGTCCTGAGTTGCCCCTCCCTGCCCCAAGCCCAGCGTACCGGTGGATGCCGGAGCACTGGATGCACAGTGTGATGCCCAGGTTGATGCTGGCCCAGCGCGGCTCAGCTGTGCCACAGTCGCAGCAATGGCTGTTGCCGGCAATGGCGAGGACCTTCTGCAGGGCGCCATCCCCCTTCAGGCTCCTCTCCCGGGGCTCGCCGCTTGAGTCCAGGCTGCCCGTCGATGCTGAAGACCTGCTGTCCAGCTTCTGTGCAGATAAAGCACCTCGGAGGTCAGGTGAGCGGGGAGGTCATAAGGGCAATGGCATTAAATATGGGTGCGGCGCCCCTGCCTCCTCACGCACATCTACATCGTCCCCCTTCTCCCGGTATGCTGTCGCGATGCTGTTCTGCACGGCTTTGATCCAGGCCTGCCGAAGCTTCTCTGTATCTGCCTGCATCATGCAGCTCCTGGGGGAGGGGAGCGCCAGCAGAGCTCGCATCAGGGTGGCTAACCATCGCATTCAATAACACTTTTACCTTTCTCTTATTCTGCACAATTCTAAACACCTCATATTTTACCTGAAGTGCTTTTAATTAAGTACTACTGAACAATTACATGTTTAAAACACAGTACTGTGCAAAAGTTGTAGGCAGTCAAAGGTAATGTTTAAAGCTATCTGGGTAATAAATGTATATTTACTGCAAACACATTTACATGTATGTAACAGTTTTATTTCCTTGTAGGGTTTGCAAACTGCCCCAAACGCTGTTGATGTAGATAATTTCAGGTTTATAATGGAATAATATAGATTTGCAGTTAGATTTCTTGCATGTGCGTGAGAGTCAGAAAGCATGAGAGTTGGCAACCCTGCTAAGACTTTTTGCACAGTGATGTAAATAATTTAAAACAAACCGTGATGGTCATCAATGTATAACAAATAATAATATCTTGACTAATTACTTGCAACTAGCAAATTATTTCTGTTAGTCCAACCTGAGGTCTCTATGACACCAGCAACTGCTCACATTTCACTCAAACCCTGGACCCATGTAGAGATCAGGATAGAGACAAGACTAAGACTGGCAACTGCTCACATTTCACACAAACCCTGGTCCCATATATAGATGAGGACAGAGACAGGACTGAGACTGGCCACTGCTCACATATCACTCAAACCCCAGTCCCATGTATAGATAAGGACAGAGACAGGACTAAAACCGGCAACTGCTCACATTTCACACAAATCCTGGTCCCATACATAGATCAGGACAGAAAGATAACGGAGACTGGCCACTGCTGACATTTCATTCAAACCCTGGTCGCAAGTACAGATGAGGACAGAGACGGGACTGAGACTGGCCACTTCCCTGGTCCCATGTATTGCGGATGCCACTCACTTGGTCGGGGACACCACCTCGAAACAGAAGCGCCTCTCAACGTCTTCGCAGTACTTGACAGTACATAGCCGCAGGTCCTCTACCACCACGGTGGGGTTATCCTGTGGGAAAGAGCCAAACCTTCATAAGTGCTGGGACAAATATGAGCAAGCTCCAATAAATACTGTTTTTTGTTATCTTGGAATTTGCCAGTAAACATGGGTGGTGTGTATTTCACTGAATAAATGAGTAGTATTTCACTGAATAAATGAGTATAGGTAACTATACTTTATTACTACACCATTCAGCCAAAACATTATCACCCCCCTGTGTAATATGCTTTTAGTCTTCCGCGTGCTGCCAAATTAAAATAGTTCAAACTCGCCAAGGCACAGATTCCACAAGACCTCTGAAGGTGTCCTGTGGTATTTGGCACTAAGATGTTAGATCCTTTAAGTCCTGTAAATTACAAGGTGAACTGTTGCGGATCAGAGTTCCAGCACATCCCATAGATACTTGATCGGGGTGAAATATGGGGAATTTGGAGGCCACAAAAACACCTTGACCTCTTCATCAAATTCCTCAAACCATTCCTGAACAGTTCATGTAATGTTGCAGAGTACATTATGCTGCTGAAAGAGGGCACTGCCATAAGGAGATACAATGTCATCTCAATACGTGTCAAACTGAATGATAGCAACATATTCCCAGATGGTCTGGCCACCCCTATCTAATCACAACTCCTCCCACACCCCCAAGCTCCACATACCTTCAGACTTTACCCACCTCTCCACAAAAATCTTTATTAAATGCTCAACTTACTTGTCTCAATTTAATAAGGCACACCAGATCTGTGGCTGTGGCTGTCCTTTCATGTGCCATCAGTAAGTGATATTGCTTCAATTTTGGTGCAATTTGTCTCAAAATTATTGCCAGACATGTATACATACAATGTGTCTGGAAAGTGAAGAAGTTCCATCAAATACAAGATATCTGTTCATGGAGATAGTGGACTGGTTCCAAAATCACATGTATTCAATAAACACTGACTACAATTAACATTGAGTACAATTAACATTCACATGAATGTCTAGATCTTGGGTTTCCAAGCAGAACATTTCCCAAGCATCAAACTGCTGGTGCATTTTGGTGCCATCTCTTCCCCAGGTAAAGAAAGTACATGGACCCAGCCATCCACATGATGTAAAAAAGGATTCATTGGACTAGGGTGCCATTCTTCCATTGATCCAAGGTCCAGTTCAGACACTCACATGCCCATTGTAGGCACTTCAGATGGCGGACAGGGGTCAATATGGTCATTGTAACCAGCCTGCAGCTACGTTGTCCCTTTTGCAGCAGGGCACGATGCACTGTGTTGTAACACATTCCTCCTGTGACCATCATTAAAATTATCAATGATTTGCGCCACACTAGACCTTCTGTTAGCTCAGGATAGACTTCATTCACATCTCGCATCGATGAATCTTGGCCATCCAACACCCTGAGTCTGGTTCATGGTTCTCCCCTCTATGTAATACTGTCAATAGATTCTCACTGTGCCAGACCAGAAGCGTGATGAGAATTCTTTATATTTGTGGATTTTCTGAGTTAATACCAACGTCTGGTAAATATTTCATAATTTCAGAGATGTTCCGACCTAGTCATCTTGCTAAAATTATTTGTCCCTTGTTAGTCATTCCTGCTCAGTTCATCTGAATCCAACACATCTACTATGAGTAATGACTGTTTGCTTACAGTCTTATATATTCCAGACCTTCACAAGTGCTGTTTTTACGAGATCATCTGTGAATGCTCATAATGTTTTAGCAGTGCAACAGCATTTCAAAATTATACAATGAGGAAGAAAGCATTTTGCATACCTTGTATTTCTTCTGGTAAACTAGCTGATTGTTCTGAATGGAGAACCAGCGCCTAATAAGAGAAGCATTACTGATGAAAAAAAAATCATACCATTGGCATCAGACATTCAGAAAACAGCCTGAACAGACCAAGTCAATGAAAGCAAAAACATCAGGGTTAAAAGAAATGACTGATAACGTGCAAGGGAGAGATAATGTCTACAATTTCATAGATGTCTCAATTCAATGTATATCTCTGACCACATACCTTTGTTTTGGGCAAATAAACAGGTGGTCCTTGAATGACAGCGGATTATGCAGCATTCTCACAGTCAATAACTACTTAAGACCACTTTTTCGCTGGTAATTGTGACTAGTGACATGGTGTATTGCAACAGCAATAAAGGGTTTTCATCATCATTGTTAAGACCACACTGACCTGCAGTATATTAAGCGGCTGCTGCTAGGCAGGGTCTCTCTCTGTTTCCCTCTCTCTCTCTCTCTCTCTCTCTCTCTCTCTCTCCCTCACACACACACACACACACACACACACACACACACACACACACACACACACACACA
>JAODLC010000066.1:986043-1003714 GCA_026781145.1 Hippopotamyrus pictus | reverse complement strand
GGCACACTCACACACCATTCACTCACACACGCACACCTACGGGCAATTTAGCAACTCCAATCAGCCTCAGCATGTCTGTGGACCGTGGGGGGAAACCGGAGTACCCGGAGGAAACCCCACGACGACACGGGGAGAACATGCAAACTACTGAATAGACCGATTTATTAATTTTTTCACCAGTCAAATGCGGTCAGTCAGTCATAGGGCAATGTGTGTATCAGTCAGGTCACAGGAAAAGAGGCTGTTTTTACACTTAAAACTTACTAACAATGAATATGCCCTCCAAAATCACAATATCCATGATGTTTTTAACAGAATATGATGTGAAAAAATTCACAAATATATTTGCATACATATTATCACTTTATGGTCCAATGTTATAATAGATTTGCAATTTTCTGTAGTCTTTATTTCATTTTCAGTTTTGTTTAGTTTTATTAGTCTAAATAAAAAAATACCAAAATAAAACTTCACCAAAAGGGTGGGAAATTGACGTTATGTCCTCTAGAAGGCATGATTGTTCTACAACCTGTTTTATAGCAGTATGCATCAGTTCGTTAAATACATATTGCATTTTAAAACAAACAAAAGTGTACCAAAATTCATCACGAAATTCATTCATTTGTAGTTTCAGTTGCCAAATACAGAGTTGTAATTTACTCTGATTTAGTCTCTCACTATTTAAAAACTTAAGGAAAATGTTCGGTTATTCTATAGCTATGAGTGATTGTTCCTTTTATTTTTAATTTATAATATAGGCCTACAGGAAAATCAGCTGTTAATGAACGGAAAGCATCTCAACTTTACAGAATGCTCCTTACGTCTTCACGATAGGGAACCAACTATTTAGTTTGGATTTAGGAGGATCTTTTTATTAGCTAGCGAAGAATTAAGGGCCATTTTGTCTGTGAGTGTCATGCCATGCAGATGCGGGGGTTGGCATGAAAGAATGTAGTAGTTCGGCTTTAAGTGACGATGGCAAAAGGCTGTTTGATATACATCTGAAAGTCCCGATCATCCGCAGCAAAAGGGGAGGATAGACGAACGTATCCGCCACAGAGGGTCGGTCCCGGGGCCGTAGCAGGGTGACTGTATCCGGGTTAGGATCGGCGCCTTTCCAGCCTGCGTTATTAATATCCGCCGAGTCGCTGTTATTGAACGCCAACCCTCCGTCTGTCTTCCTGCTGCTTTCATGCTTTCTTGTCGAAGTTGACGGCCGATTTCGCACTTTGAGAACGGGCCAGGTACATTTGTATTTCACAAATATACATTTTAAACTCCGGGTTTTGACGTGCGTGGAATGGCGTCGCCTTTACGCCGCCTTTGGTCGGGGAGCTGCCGCTAGCTAGGCGGCTAAACTAACTACACCCACTATTTACAGTCAGTCTTTGGGCGGCGAAACTTTAAAATGGTTAATCGACAGCGCAATAGAGATCCCCCTGGTTCTGGTTATTGATTGTTGTTATTAGGCATGTGATGGTATTATTTTAACACGAAGCTGTGAATTAGGACGAGCGGGTTGGGAAAAGCACACGCTGCATCTTCAGTTAATCTAGTTGTCTAGTGCAAGTCGTTGGTTTGGTGTAATAAAGTGCCAATGCAGCAGTGAGGGTGGGGGGATTGTGGTAGCTGGCTTCTTGTGATAAACAGCGGCCGCCTGTGTGCCGGTAGATGGAGGGAGGGGAGTGCGGCAGCTTGCCCGAGCAGCCGGGACACTCGCAGAGGGGCAGCGTGTCTTCATCTGGCCTCCGCGGTAAGGAGCTCCTGCCTCTGCGGTCTCCGAATCCACTGTTTCCCAAACCAGTCCTTGGGGCACACTGGACAGATCCACATTTTTGTGTTATTCCAATTCCTAGCACACCTGTATGGTCTTTAGAGCTCCTGATTGCTTGGGTCAGGCGTTCTGGGAACTGGGATAAAACAAAAATGTGGATCTGTCCAGTATGCCCCAAGGACTGTCCTAATTCCTTCTGCCGTCCACTGGTCCTCGTGTTGTTTCTGTTCTGTTTTTTAAAAAGACTAACAATAATATCAGTCTGAGTTAATGTCTTTGTACACCTGTTGTCAGTCGATGTATTTTATTGTTGGAAAGAAAAAAAGATGCAAAAATTAATGATAAAAACAATAACCATAACTTAATATTTCAAGGCACATATTTAGCTGCATCTTTCAGTGTGTAAAGATGGTAAAGTTGGGTCTGTGCCTGCATGGGTCATTTCTTGCCTGCTTTCCTCACTCTAGCCCAGGACGTGCTGATATACCTGGTCGGGGACAGCGCAGTGCACCTGTGCTTCGAGGGGGTCAGCTACGTCACCGTGCAGGAGCTGGGCCGCAGCGTGCGGGAGACGCTGCACATCCCGGACTCCGCGCAGGACGCCTTCGCCTTCTGGCTCTGCTCCCCGCTGCTAGGTATCCTCCATCGCCCTGCTTTCCCACCTGCGCCCCCTATTGGATGGATGTAGAAATATGTGATGGGCTTTTGGTAGCTTCTGTCCCGGCATTTAAAGCCCGCCTCGCTTCTGCCCCCAGAGCTGCAGCTGAAGCCCAAACACCAGCCATACAAGCTGTGCCGCCAGTGGCAGGACCTGCTGTACCGCTTCACCGAGGCCTCGGAGGAGGACATCTCACAGGGTTGGCACCCCCGTCTTTATTTTTGCACCCCTCTTCTTTGGTGTTTTAGTCCAGTACCGGGCTTCAGGTCCTCCAATGGGTGGAATTCTGTGTGCTGTCAATCACAGGGTGCCCCCTTTTTTATTGGTTGTGTTTTCGGGTTAAACCAAGCTGTTAATGTGGCGGGGGGGGGAGGGGGGGTAGAGTTTTCATTTTTTTTCAGCTTAATCTTATGCTGTGGCCTTGCTGTTCCTTTGTGTTCCTGACTACTGTGTTATTCACGGCCATATCTGTAAAAACATGATAATAGGAACAATCTAAGAGCTGATTCTCTTATCCAGAATGACTTTTTTTTTTTTTTTAAATGTTTGTTTTATATGGTTGATATTTACTGGGAAAGCACTGCAGTATCAGCACTGTGGGACTTACGGAGACTTGCAGATTCCTGTTTTAACCTCTCTGACTTGCTGACTTGTTGCTTTGTCTTCCTTCTTGCGTTCATTTCCCCTCTTTTGTTACCACCCAGATGAGCCGTTTCTGCAGTACAGAAGAAACGTGTTTTTCCCCCGAGCCAAAGAGCTGCAGGTACTCCGAGTTCCCCTGTAGACGCTTTATAGCTGTTACTGTTGCTTATTTTCTGTAATTCTGCATAGCAATGCCAAACGGTAGGCTTATAATGGGCCATAAAGACATCTGCATGGACAGACGTTTGTGTTTTTAATCGGTAGTTCTGTCTCCCCATTTTTTCAGCTAAATTTTGGCTCTCTTTCCTCCTCTTTCCGGCCACACAGATAGAAGAGGAGGCCGTACTGAGGCTCCTGTATGAGGAGGCGAAGGACAATGTCCTGGGGGGCCGGTACCCCTGCGACCCCGAGCACTGGTTGAGGCTGGGGGCCCTCTCCTGTGCCCTGGAGCTGGAGCCGGGCCTGGACGCCCCCAAAGCCTCGGCTGCCATACGGTATGCCAAGCCCTCCTCATGCTAGCTTGTGGGTGTTTTACTTGTAGTTTTATTTGTAGAAAAATGGGATGTACTGACATCTGATTGGTTGGTCCCACCTCTTCTACAATCTGATTGGTTATCTCTCTGAGCCAATCGTTTTTCAGTTTGTCCTCAGGGCATTCTTGTGCAAATAAAACTGCATAAGCATCAAACTTGCGGGATGACTTTGGTTCAGGGAAACATTCAGAACCGCCTCTCTTCCTCGCTGACATGCTCACAGGGAGAAGAAGCTCTCGTCCTTTCTGCCAGCCCACGTGGCAGGAGGCAGCGGGGGGCTTCTGTCGACCCTGAGGGGCAGAGGGGGCCGCCAGGCGGGCCTGGAGCAGCAGCTGCTGGAGGAGTACGCCGCCGTTAGCCACGGTGCCGAGGACAGCAGCCCGCAGGAGCCTACTCATTACCTGCGGAAGTACCTCAGCACCTGTCACGCTTTGCCTTACTACGGGTAAGCAGGGGCGGGTGTTTGAAGCGGGTATTTTCGCACTTGCCATTTTAGTTTAGCTACCCCTTGTTACCTAGCGATAGTTGCTAGGCATGACCAACGTTTCCTGCTCGCGGTCCGATCACAGGTGCGCTTTCTTCACGGGAGAAATCGACAAGCCGGCCCAGGGCATCCTGCATCGGGGGGGTCGCAAGGCCGTCAGCGTGGGCATCAGCCTGGAGGGGGTGTACATCATGGATGTCAAAGAGAAGGTGAGCGCCGGGCAGGCGGGGGGTGGTTTGATGGCAGTGACCCCTCCGGTGCTCTGCCAGGGTTGCACATCGCGGGAGGGACAGCGCAAGATTTCATCACATTACGGCGGATAAGGGGGCCGCGCCACTGTATAACAGTGCTGTGCTCTGCTGCTCTTTGTCCCCCCCAGCACATTCTCCTGGGCCTGCGCTTCAGCGAGCTGTCCTGGGACCACAGTTACCCCGAAGGGGAGGGCGACTCGCACATACTGTGGCTCGAGTTTGACGGGGAAGAGGCAGGAACCCCTGTTAACAGGCTGCTGAAGATCTACTCTAAACAGGTGATGCACTCTGGGAAGGGCTTCCACCAGGTGGCGCCGTGTGCAGAATGTCAGCAGAAGTTCCCAGGTCAAGGGGTGCGGCCGTAACGATCATCCTGAATGGGATTGGCTGTTTCTATTTTGTAGGCGGAGCTAATGAGCGGCCTGATCGAGTTCTGCGTGGAGCTGCGGGCCATCGCGGAGGGGATAGCGACAGGCTCAGATGGCGACCTCGGGCCCCCCCAGGCACAAGCGGGCGCGGCGGGGGCTGCCGGCAGGCCGAGGGGGGGCCAGCGCGGGAAGCTGCGCCGGCAGAGCAGCGTGGTGTGCAACCGCGTCCACACGCTCAGCACCATCAGCTACGTGGATGACGGTGAGGTCCATTTCCTCACAGGAACTTCCCCAGGAATTAAGGGAAACCTGTTACGGACAGTGTACGCTACGCAAAATGGCACTTAGCTTATATTTGAGGTATAGGAGTTAGGTGAACAGATAACATCACAGATACTCTGGCACTGGACGTCCAATGATTGGGATGAGTAGAAGTGCGGTGGTCATGTGACCTCTGACATGTCATGTGACCCCTGTGCTATGTCTGTTACCCCCCCCGCTCCAGGCAAGGAGATTAAGCGCCTGAAGCCAAAGAGAGCAGCGTCCTTCTTCAACCGTCAGGCAGCCGCTCCCGCCTACTCTGCCGTCCAGGTGACGGAGAGCCTGGAGCAGGGGTGAGCCCTGAGCTACCGCCCCCTGCTGCCCAGAGACCAAAACTGAACCTTCACACTGAAAAAAAAAATGAACTGGAGCACGTGACAAGTGATTGAGGACCAAACTGAGGACCAAGTGGGGCGACAATAACAAGCTGCAAGCATATACGTTAAATCTCTGTAGTCTGTATTAAATTTAACTTATTTCACTCACGGCGTATCATAATAAGGTAGATGTTTGAACTCTCTTAACGAAACAGAAGGCAGTTGAGTATTGATTTTTAGTCACGTGATCAGTTTAATTTCTATTAATTTTTCACCCAGATCGGTGATCAGCATACTGTGAAGGAAAAATAATGTTGATAATCAGAAGTACCCTTATAGTCTGATATTTATGGGTTGCGTTTCTCTCAGAAGAAGGCAGTACTTCGATCTATCTAACTCTGTGCCAGCAGCCCTGTGCTCCATCTCTGTTATTCTGCTCTGTACAAACTAAAATCTCCTCTTCCCTCTTTCCGAGGAAGCTTTTGCTTTGTTAGGACAGATTTTGTATATTGAAGCTGTCCACTCGGCGTGCTGGGAGACATTTCAGCACGAGTTATGCTGCGTCCTGCACATGGCACGACCAGATAGCACCCGTCTGCTATTTGCTTAGAGCTTAGGTTTTGTGTGGAAAGGTCAAATAAAAGGTTCACGGCAGATAAAACAGGAAAAGAAAGATGACATCGTCCGTCAGACACGGGTTCAGAGTAACATGGACTTTGATCCCTGTGTTTCCGTATTACACACCATTAGCTATAGGGAACCTTAGCAAATTCAGTGTATGCTTCACAAAGCTAAATCACGCTATGAAATACATAGACATGTACATGTCCAAAAACATCCCTTCGGACAGAAGAAATAACGTTTACAAATAGGATGTTTCAGTAACACAATCCAGTACTTATGCAATATCATGTATGCAATATGAACACCAAATGACTCTCCACACACGATCTATGCATGACGTAGCCTCCGAGCTGCTGTATGTAAGCGTTTCTCTGATTGCCTGCGTGTTCTCTATTGTTATGCCCCCTGTAGAATTATAAGCAAGACAGACTGAGAGGACACTTTAATATTGCACTTATTTATATATATCTGCTGTAATTGTCAGATAATGGAAGTTACCAAAACACCATTAATATTGTTTTTGTTATTGTCACGGTCAGCGGAAACAGCGATGGTGCGAGATCACCTCCTTTGTACTTTTGTGATCTAACTGGCCTTCGTCATTATTTTGGAAACGAGATAAACGTAAAGTGCCTTTTTATATTTGCGATCGCGTGGTAACTCTCCGGCATCAAGTCCTCGTCTTTGTCTGTTTGCGTTGAAAAATGTGAGTGCTGTAGCCCTTCTGATGGAGATGGTCTGTTACGTTAAGATTGGCAGTGGCTGCTCGTAATACCCTCGATCCAGTGACACTGCGCAGTGACGCCCTCGTGTGGTACCCACGATAATTGCAGTGATTGTCATCGTCAGAGGGACTCGACTCTATGATCTACTTCATTTTTTCGTACTGTTTTTTTTAACAAGGACTACCAAACTTTACTAACTACGATTATCCAAAAGCATTAGCAAACACTTCTACTGTATACTCTCACTTTATACATTTTTTTGACTAAAGTAAATAGTGTCGATTAATAGGTTTTTATATTATTTGTGGTAAATGTGTTCATGATGTTGTATTCACGATAAATAAAATATATGCATAAATACATGCGGTGTTTCTTGTCTCTATATGTCCCAGCGCATTGTTTTTGTCAAGATTTAGGAAAAGTGTGCATTGTGTGTCCTATGACGGGTCTTCCAGATGAACTCTAGCAAATGGTATTGGAGAATCTTTAACCAGAGGTAAGCTTGGACCAGAGACACATACTGCTACAGTTTTTAGATTAAAAAGCTTTCTTTTTCACCTGGATAATGCAGTTTGGATTGAAGTTGCTTCCTCTGACTGTGTCAAGGTCCTGATATGAGCAGGCAACTCATTTGTCTTCATTCCTGGGGGAAAAAAACAGCAGGAATCCTGGTTGCAATCCTTATGGTCACCATTTTGTAAGGGTACAGTTAACGTTATATTTAGCAAACACGTTTTCCCCAACTGAATATATGGTGTTATGCTACAAGCTCTGTGGTTTAAACCACCAACCTTCCAGTTACACGGACGGAATTCTAACCCGCAGATCCACAAAAAGAGTGTAACACTCCCCGTCGGGGAATCGAACCCCGGTCTCCCGCGTGACAGGCGGGGATACTCACCACTATACTAACGAGGAGATGCGTGTCTTTATGTCTCACATGTTCAAAGCGGATGTGATGTTACATATCCCTTTAAATTTTGTTCATTTTCGTATATAATTATTGCTCTTTTCTTACAGTCTTTCCCTTTACTCTATATTTATACTCGGCTGGGTGTCACTTTGTTGGACAATGTTTTGAAGTGCAGATATATTACATACAATACGGGACCTGCATTTCCGTTTCGCTGGATGGCGTTATTGTTCCACGTAAGGAAGTGATCGTATCCACCCCAGGTACTGCCTCTGTCCTGTCCGTCGGCGCCGTCCTTTCATCGGTGTTTTCGGGAGAACCGGGCCGAAATGGACGCCACCGCCGGTGCCACGACCCCACCGGAGTCGGAGCCGTCGCGGAAGCGCAGGGTGCACGGCATGCTGAAGCTGTATTATGGGCTCAATGAAGAGGGCAAGAGCTCGGATAAGCCCGAGTCGCTGGACCCGTGCGACATCAACGGGCCGCATTTCGACCCGGAGGTCTATCTCAACAAGGTGAACACAGCACCGGCTGTTCGTTTATACATAGCCGACGATTAACTGATCATGCTTCATCCCTAGTATAGAAGAAGATATTCTATGATCGCAGTGAGAGTGACCAGCGCCGTGTTATCCAGCTAGCTCGCGTTTAGCTGTGCTTCTATTAGCGATCTCATAATGAATAAACATATATTAGAGTATTATTACTAAGAATTATAAGAGTTAAAGTTTCCTCATCAGTTGATTGATGAGAAATTTGTATATCAGGAATGTATTAAATGACAATAAAATAAGACCATTATTATTACGTCACAATACATTGCATGTCACAGTTCTGGTTTATACATATGTGTAAAATTTATTTTGTGTGTTGGTTTGCCTCTGCTGGCTTTCAGCTGAGGAAGGAATGCTCCTTGGCGGAGCTGATGGACCAGGAGAGCTGCATGGTGAAGCAGATCCGTGCTTTAGACAGCGACATGCAGACCCTGGTCTACGAGAACTACAACAAATTCATCTCGGCTACAGGTCAGCGGTTCTGGGCTTAAGGGCGAAGATGGGAATGAATGAAGGAGGAATAAAATGTAGAGGGAGCTTGCATTAGACGCTGGTAATGTTAGGATCTTGCAGCTTGAATACAGACCTGGAAAAATTAAGAAACCTCTTCATATTTTTTAATATGCATTTTTGAACCTGGTTTAATCGTGGTTTTGCCTGCAGAAAGGTGTTTGGCAGGCTGCTTCCGGGCTCAAAATTTCTAAAACCGCAGTGCACAAGAACAAGGTGAAACAGGAGAAACTGGGAACCACCAGAAACCTGCTAGGTAAAGGGCGGAAGCGACTTTCTAATGCCAGAGATGACTGTTCACTTATACGACGGTTTCTCATGAATCGTAGGGATGACATCAAGTGACCTTCAGATGGAATGGGAAACATTAAGTGCAGGTGTGAAGTGCAATGCAAGGCTAGTTTGTATCAGGCTTCTAGAAGCGGGACTGAAGTCCCATAAAGCAAGGAAGAAGGCCTTCCGTAATGAGAAGCAGGGAAGAAACAGACTGGAGTTCGCAAAAAAGAAATATATTATTCACAGACGCACATCCATAAACAGAAATTGTGCTGTGGTCTCTTAATTTCTTCCAGAGCTGTATATATGTGTTACGTAAGACGCATTTGCTGCTGGTTTTGGACTGTGGTATCGCGTTTATTCCTTTGTGTAAATTCTAATCCTTATTTAAGGTTCGGCAACCCTATTTTTTGTCTTGCCCCCCCCAAAATCTTATTATTCTAAATCCATTTAACAATTTTATCCAGTATTTCTTGGGGACTGAGCCCACCCTGAGGGTCAAATCCTAGCATCGCCCATGGAATGCCCGTCCTTTCCTCTTGGGATTATAAACCCTTGTCTCCTTAGTGCACACATGCCATGTGCCCCGGCGTGAATAATAATGAGAGAACCTTTTCACCTCCTGTTACGGCTACAGACACGATCAGGAAAATGAAGAATGACTTCAAGAAGATGGAAGATGAGATGGACTGCCTGTCCGCCAACATGGCCGCCATCACCGAGTTCAGCGCGCGGATCAGCGGCACTCTGCAGGACCAGCATGCGCAGATCACCAAGCTGTCTGGTACTGCACTAGCGTCCAGCACTAGTTCCACCCGTCCTCTGAAAGGGTTCAGCTAGCACGTTCCGCTAATGCTAATTAGCCAGTGGCTAATGCTAACCATTTTGGAATAGTATGCTTTACACTCACTAGCTTAGCTCCTTAGCCGCTACGCCACCTGTCTGGCATGTAGAGAAGGGCCATTGTAAGTTAAAACCCCGTCTCACCCCTGCCGTAGGTGTCCACACACTCCTACGCAAGCTGCAGTTTCTGTTCGAGCTTCCGGCGCGGCTCAACAAATGCCTGGAGCTGCAGGCGTACGCGCAGGCCGTGAGCTCGTACCGTCGCGCCCGCTCCGTACTGAAGCAGTACAGCCACATGCCCTCCTTCCGTGGCATCCAGGACGACTGCCACGCCATCATGGACCAGCTGGCCCAGCAACTGAGGCAGAAGTTCAGGTCAGGATGGGATTTTAATCCGCCAGATTTTGTGAGATGTTTGTCACAAGCGACCTGTTGCTAAGCTAAACACTAGGAAAATGGAGAAACATATTTCCTTTAACTTTAGAAGATTACAAATTATTCATCCACAACTGCTTGTCCTGTACAACGTTGTGGTAGAAGGCAGGAGGTAATTCCAGGAAGCACAAGGTGCAAGGCGAGGGTACAACCTTATATGAGATGGATTTGCAGATCAGTCTCTTTATGGACAGTTTAGAGTTCAGTCTGTCTTTGGACTGTAAAAGAAAACCATTCAACTCAGACCAATCAAACTCCACACAGATTGGGGATGGAATTTGAATCCCTAGCCGTGGAGATATCAGACTGACGCACGACCCACTGAGCCACCATGTGCCCATGATTGGTTTGCTGTCTTGCAGAATAGCATGAACGCTGCAAGGTCATGTTTATTAAACGTGGCATGTTTGTGGGGATTTTCCAGGGATGGCGGTTCGAGCGCCAAAGACCTGTCGGAGTGCGTCGAGCTCTTGCTGCAGTTGGACGAGCCAGCGGAGGAGCTGTGTGACAAGTTTCTCAGCCACGCCCAGACCAGATTGGAAGCCAACCTCCTTAGCCTGGAGGCGGAGCTCCGTGAGCCTACTCCCGGGCCAATCGCTGCGTCCGATCTCCCTGCTAGTTCCACCAGCAAGCCGTCTGCGTCCCCCCTTGCCGGCACACCGACTGATTTGAGCTCCCCAACGACGAATTCTTTCCCGTCTCCCACCGCCAGGACAGACATTTTAGAATTTATCGACAGAGGCTGCAACGAGTTCGTCAGCAGCCTCTGTCTGGTCATTGCCTCCTACCAGGAGCTGTTCATTAACCGTCCACAAGAGGGCGACCTGGCGTCAAAGAACATCCCCCAGATGGCTAGTGGCAAACTCCACAGCTTCATCGATGCCTTGGCTGCTCGATACTTCAACTTGGTGGAGCGCAGGATACAGGAGGAGAAGGGAGTGGGTGATAACTCGTTGCTGGTCCGGGCTCTGGACCGCTTTCATCGGCGCCTCCAGGCCGTGTCCAAACTGCTCCCTGGGTCTGCGGTACCGAGCCTGGGCACGGAGATTGTGGTGCGGGCCGCCAGGGAGCGGATCAAGCAGTACCTGGTTGCCCTGCAGAGCTTCTATCTGGACAGCCTGACTGATGTGAGGCAGGCTTTGGCTACTCCACGCATCTCCGTGGGGGGGGCGGTGGTGCCCCCGGGTGGAGGAATCCTGGGGGGGACGGCGCCTGGTAAGGACGCTACTCCGAGTCTCCCAGAGCTCCTAGCCTCTCTGTCGGCATCAATTTTGAACCAGATTAAGTCAGTGCTGGCATCTGTACACCTCTTCACGGCTAAAGACATCACCTTCTCTAACAAGCCGTACTTCAAGGTGAGTCCTCACTTTTGCTTTCGTACGTAAGAATCTGTCGGTTTCTGTATCTGTCTCCACTTGCTGGCCAATGTTCTGACTCCCAGCTCTTTCTCTGGCGCCCCCTGGCCCCCAGGGGGAGTTCTGCAGCCAGGGCGTGCGCGAAGGTCTGGTGGTGAGCTTCATCAAGTTCGTGTGCCAGTCGTCCCGGCAGTTCTGTGAGAGCGCCGGCGACCGCGGCGGCTCCACTCCTCCCGCCCTGCTGCTGCTGCTCTCGCGACTCTGCCTGGACTACGAGACCTCCACCATTTCCTACATCCTCACCCTCACGGACGAACAGTTCCTGGCGCAGGTAACCGAGCCGGATAGTGACCCGTAACACTTTAAAATGAGACGCTTGAGTCCAGCTTGATGCTCTCGGTGGATTTATTGATGCAGCCATTGGACAGCGATTCAGCTTGACTGGTCACCTGCCTGTTGATGCCTGGATGATGCCATCAGTGGCCTTCAGGCTTATCCAAACTGTAGCAGGTTAAAGTCAAAGTATCTTCAGCTATATGATCCGTGAGATGAAATTACAGTCTCACTGGTCATAGTGCAAGAAACTGATAGACAGAATATTAATATGAAAGACATATAAACACGAACCATCTGATAGTTTAACCACAGCATATTCAGATATGGATGTTAGAAATAGACTGAAATCTTAAGTACTCAATTTCTGGGCTGCTCTTATCTATTTTATTGAAGTAATTGTGCAGACGGTAAACATTAGCTAGTGCTAATTATGATCTCCAGTGTAGACTGGGTCTGGACACCACTCGTCCAGCTGATGTGGCGAAACACTCCTGCAGAATATGTTTTTGCTCCATTTTAGTTGACCAGGAGCTTCTCAAATTCTGCTTTTCTCTCTTCCTTGTGCCCCCCACCCCCCAGCACCACGCCCCGGTGACGCCCGTCACGGCGCTGTGTTCAGAGGCCCGCGAGGCTGCACAGAAGCTGCTCAACCACTACGTTAAGGTCTGTCGGCGCCCCCACATGGCGGATCAGTCCACATGCGTCATATTAAAACGCGACGCCAGTGATCGCCGTCCGGTCAGTGACCTCCGGTGCCCATGTGCCTCGCAGGTCCAGGGCCTCATCATCTCCCAGATGCTGCGGAAGAGCGTGGAGACGCGGGACTGGGTCAACACCATCGAGCCGCGCAACGTGCGCGCCGTCATGAAGAGGGTCGTGGAAGATACCACTTCTATAGACGTGCAGGTGAGCACCACCCTGAGGGCCGTACGCCAAACCCTGCTGGAGCCCAGATCCTGACCGAAGTCTTCCTCGCCAGGTGGGCTTGCTGTATGAAGAGGGCGTGAGGAAGGCCCACAGCAGCGACTCTAGCAAGAGGACCTTCTCCGTCTACAGCAGCTCCAGGCAGCAGGTCCGCTACGCCCCCAGCTACACTCCCAGGTAAGGCGTCCCTAAAGGTGGTAGATACCAAAATGCAAAGAAATGGGGGGTGTTTATGATGCAAGACCTGCCAGTGAATTATCAATGTTATCTTACATTTATCACTGTCAGTAAAGTGGAATTATCTCATGCTTTCATTTACTGGCCGGGTTACCTGGTTACTGGTGATGGACAGTGCACGGTAATCCATGAGTACCAAACCTTCAACTTTTCTGTAACCAAGTCGTTAGATTTTACAAGTACTGTAGGATGACTGAGAACTTTTAATTAGCAATTGTTAAAAGTCTAGAAGACGAGCTGTGATGATTTTTTTTGTTTGAATAATGGCTTTAATCTCACCATTAAGTGCTGGCATTAAAAGCCAGTTCAACTGGTGGCTGTTGAAGATGGGAACTGGTCACATTTCATGGAGCATGTCACGACTGTAGGACATTTGTCACCGATCCATTAACGTTTGTATAGCGTCAATATTTACGTGGGGCTCGTCGGTTTCCGTGGTTTCCTACAGCGCTCCTATGGACACCAATCTGCTGAGTAACATTCACAAGCTCTTCTCGGAGAGGATCGACATTTTCAGCCCTGTGGAGTTCAACAAGGTCAGGTCACCTGCCGGCTAAATCATGCTCAGTCAACAGGAAGTGCAGTATTTTTCAGTTGTTTTGATATGCACTACATAGGGCACACTTATCGCCTACTAAGTGTCCTACTTAGGGCGCTTCTGTCGAAGCATTGAAATGTTGACTGCCTCCTGCTTCAGGTGCAGAGGTGGACATTTCAGGTCCAGAAAGTAAAAATCCAAACCAGGATTTTCTTTCAACCAACCAGTTGAATATAAAGAGTCACAGTCACAGAGCACTCAACTTGGTTGGTTGAAACAAAATCCTGGTTTGGATTTTTACTTTCTGGACCTGAAATGTCCATCTCTGTTCAGGTGTCGGTGCTGACGGGGATCATAAAGATCAGCCTCAAGACGTTCCTGGAGTGTGTGCGCCTGCGCACCTTCGGCCGTTACGGCCTGCAGCAGATCCAGGTGGATTGCCACTACCTGCAGATGTACCTGTGGCGGTTCGTGTCCGACGAGAACCTGGTACATTTCCTGCTGGACGAGATTGTGGGCAGTGCAGCCCATCGGTGCCTGGACCCCGCGCCCATGGAGCAGAGCGTCATCGAGGTCATCTGCGAGAGGGGGTAGCCCTGCGGTGGACTGGGAGGGGTTAACAGTCTTAAAGATTTATCACTAATTGTGCCTAGATGGCTTAGGGGATGTTTGGGGAACCTTAAATTGTGTCTGCAGTGTTATAAGGACAAAAAACAAGGCAAAATACTGGATCAAAAGCTGAATGTGGAATAATTGTCATCTGCTGGCTGGATTCTTTTGGGAGAGTTTGAAGGCAGCTCATTTACGGCAGGGGCAAAAAGAGCCGTCAGTTAAAACTTCGCTGGTGTGAAGTGTTAGGCTGTAATATTCTTGGGAAACATCCCAAAAACGAAAGCATCATGCAGCCTGTCAGTAAACATTAATTCGTTTTTCCTTTGCACATTACTCTTCTAAATGCTTATATATAATATATATATATATTAGTAATCGATCCAATGATGACGTGATTGTGTTGCAGTTGTATTTAAAAAAAAAATAAAAGTCTTAAATACTTCATGCTTTGCGCTTCATTGTTTTGCTGCGGTGTAGTTGTTACGTGGTGCGGGAGAACAGACAAACCAAGCCACACAAAGGCGATACGAGAAAGTGACAGAGCGGAGATACCCTGCATTACACTGCGAAACGCCCCCTCGCTTCGGAGCCGCCAGGCCGTCAATCGATCGAGCAGACTGAATTTTGATTGGTCGGCGCTTCCCCTTCCCATCGTCATCTCATGACAGAGCTCAGACGCTATTGGCTCAGCTCCGGCGTATGCATGATAGGCAGTCGTAAGGGTGGTACTGCGCATGCTTCCCTGTCAGCTTGGACTTTTAATACCTGTCATACAGTAGAAATAAGGTGAGTAGCACGTCGTTTGAACTACTTCTCCAGGTTACACCGCGTTTAATCTACATATTTCATTGAAACTATTTTAATATAAATATTTCGACGTGCTATTTAACTGTAATTCCGTTTTGAATTACTGTGGTTTTCTTACTAATAAAAGACCGATCGCTATTGTTCTATTTCAGTCTTGGGTGTCTGACACATTTATTACATGTTTTCGCCTAAAATTAAGCATGTGCTGTTTTAACGGGCATATTTAAATGTTTTACTCATTTATTTAAAAAAGTGCTCTGAAGTATGGGGGATTTGTTTTGGTTGACAATCAGATTCACAAAATAATGAAATATTTTAAATTATTGCGCCCCTTGGTTTCTTATTCGAAATGAGATTTTTTTTTCTTGCGTGTTTTTAATAAGTGAAATGAAGCCGGACAAACGCAGATGCGCATCCTCGAAGGACAGGGAATTCGGTGGGACCTTAGGTAAGGGTTTGGAAAAGCGCATGTTTGTGTGGAAAAGCGCATGTTTGTGTAATGCGCGCTGTAGTGGCTCTGACCTATGAAACATTGCATCTGTGTATATTTATTTGTGTTTTTAAAAAACCCTTTTGTTCCCTTATCCCTGCGTGTTTGCCCCTAACCCCGTAGCCGGCTTGTTCCCCCTCTTGTGCCCCGTCCCCAGGCGCCACCTGTATCCCCGTCTTCCTGCCGCTGACCGTGCTTTACCTGCTGTCCGTCAGCCGCACCCCCGGTGCTGCCCTGCTCCAGTGGCCCCCTCCCTTGCCTCCCGCCTCCCAGCTGTGGGACCCCGTGGCTGCTGCTCTGGTCCTGGGGTGGCTGACCCTGCAGATCGTCCTCTATCTGTTCCCCGTGGGAAAGGTGAGAGGGCCCACTCAGACTGCCAGCTATATGCAGCAGCTGTAAACATTATTAGCCTAGTTTAGCGGCAGCAACGAATACGTAAACGTTTTTTTTTTCTTAAGCATAAAAATAGTTCGTCATATTTGCCCTGAAAGCCTTGGACAGATTATCCAATTACACTCATCTTAATTGCACTTAACTTTCCAGTGATGGTACATTTCTGTCTGTCATTGGAGCTTAATCCTGGTCTTGAAAAGCTTCAAAGTGTAGTGGTTTTTGAGCTGTGCTTGAAATTCTAAACCTCAGTATTGTTTTCAGCACAAAAACACACGATTGTTCAGTATTTAAAAAGTAGTACATTATATCCATGCACTTCTGTTCATCCAGACTGTCATTTCAAAGGACAACATTCCAAAGGACTAAGGTCCCAGCCTGGGGATAGCGTGTGGCTCTGCGAGTTAAGACACTTTCCCCATGATCAGGAGGTTGCTAGTTCAAGTCCCAGGGCTAGTTGTTTGAGACAAGGCCCTTACGTCTTGGTTACAGGGGTGCTGCATGCTGACTGACCCTGTCCTTTGACAACCCCAAGTTTGCTCTTACTTGAATTTGTGTCTCCCAGGGAGTAGGTGAAAACACATCATCCCCATAGGGATGAATGAAGTATTACTCTCCTATTCTATATTCTGTCTGTCTGGTCAGGTTGCTGAAGGAATGGTGCTCAGAGATGGGACCAAACTCAGATATCCTATCAATGGTATGCAGGGGTTGGACAACTGAATGTATTGGGGGGGGGCACACTACAGGGCAGGATAAATGGGTGTGAAACCTAAACTTAAACCAGTTTAATTTTGGGGACAAAAAATGCACCAGCAGTAAAATGTGTTGTTTTACACCAGAGAACTGGAAATTTTTAAAATGTACCTGTATTTAACCTTGTTTAGTGTACTCTTCATTTTTAAATATCAGTCGGCGAACCCTTTTAAAAAAGATTTCTTATCCCTCTCTCTCCCTCCACCTATCAGGTTTTCACGCACTGTGCATCAGCGCCGCCCTGCTGGCCTTATCTGTGTGGTTAGGCATGCCTTTGGGGTGTCTGTTTGAGCTGCTGATACCTCTAGCAACATGTGCGATGGGCCTGTCATTCCTGCTGTCCCTGTATCTCTACATACGTTCATTCTGGGCCCCCAAACATGCCCTGGCTCTAGGAGGCAATACAGGTATGGGGGGGCAAATTACAGCAGTGGTTGCCTTGGTGATTCAGTTATTCATTATGAATGGAATTTAACAATATGTTACCTAATTATACACAAAATACTAGGAATTGGACATTAAAATGGATGGGTTTTCTGTCACTCTAAATGAGTTTTGTAATGTTATTAGACTGTGAAGTGTACGATGTTTTTGTGTCTTGTCGTCTTCCTTAGGTAACCCCCTCTATGATTTTTTTATGGGACGTGAGCTGAACCCACGAATCGGAAGCTTTGACCTCAAGTATTTCTGTGAGCTTCGGCCTGGTCTCATTGGGTGGGTGAGTATATTTATTGCAGAATATTTAGTGAAATAATTGTTCCTTCAGTAAAAAGATTAGTACTAATCTAGCTGTATCGGATACATTAGAGCAGTGTTTTCCAATACGGTCCTCAGGGACCCACAGTCGGTCCATGTTTTTGCTCCCTCAAGGGAGCAGAAACATGTACTGCAGGGTTCTTCAACTCTGGACCTCGATTCCAAAGGCCGTGTTTTCAGTTCTCCCAGGTAGTTGTTTAATAATTACTGATTCTGATTGGTCAGAGGCTTCACACCTGACT
>JAODLC010000066.1:965408-985943 GCA_026781145.1 Hippopotamyrus pictus | reverse complement strand
CCTGACTGACAGGTAAAGGAAGGCTGGAAAACCAGCAGTGCTCGGACCTCGAGGACCGTGAGTTGAATAACCCTGATGTACTGTCTGTGGGTCCCCTAACACTGGATTGGGAAATACTGCATTAGAATGTAGGAGTGTTTTTCTTCATCTATAGGGAAATGATGATTAATCTTAAAGGTGCTAATTAGTCCCTTTAATTAGGTTGTCATAAACCTGGGTATGCTAATGAAGGAGGTGGAGCTACGAGACTCCCCTTCCCTTGCCATGCTATTGGTCAATGGCTTCCAGTTGCTTTATGTGGCCGACGCCCTGTGGAATGAGGTGAGTGACTGGGCGGGAGCCAGGAACAGAGAGTCTGATGAATGTGACGAGTGAGAAGCTACAAGGTTAAATATAGGAGAGGGCAAAGAAATGGTGAAATTAAGCAGGGCAGCAGTACACTAATATTTAGGCTTGTTTTGTTGTCTCCTGTCCCTTTTGTTCGTGGGAGGGGCTCCTTTGAGGTAGCTGCTTAACCTGAATTCCTCTAGTCATGTCCAGCTGTATGATTGCATAAAATTATAGTTCTTTGCGGATAAAAGTGGTAGCCAAGCAGGTATATATGAAAGTAAAAATTTCACAAGAACCAGAAATGTTTGTGGGCCTATGATTTAAATCAACGTGCCCTCCTGGATCATTGGCAAGGATAGTGCGCCACCTAGTGGTCACATGTGATATTCCATATGTCTATTTTTGATCTTTGAAATACGCAGAAATCACTGAGAAACATCAAGTGTGCTCTTGTGGGGTTTTCCAGGAGGCCGTGCTGACCACCATGGACATCGTGCACGACGGCTTTGGCTTCATGCTGGCCTTCGGGGACCTGACCTGGGTTCCGTTTACCTACAGCCTGCAGGCTAACTTCCTGGTGGTGCACCCTCAGCCGCTGGGGCCTGTTGGCGCAGCCGCCATCGTCCTGCTGAACGGTATCGTGGTATTTACAGGCACCGTTCAGTAAACACACTACAAAGCTTTGAACTCTCAGATCTGTCTCCTCAAGGTGTCCAATCAAATCTTTCACCACTATGATACCTTTCCATAATGGCCTCATGAGCAAAGTTGGGTAATTCAGGTCCAGCAAGTAAAACTCCAGTATTTTGTTTCAACCAACCAGTTGAATACTCTGTGACTGTGACTCTTTATGCTCAATTGGTTGGTTGAAACAAAATCTTGGTCTGGACTTTTATTTTTTGGACCTGAATTACCCAACTCTGCTCATAAGCGACACTGCAGTCTTTACCCTTATTGGTGCATGGCATCAAGATTAATCTGACTTTCCCTACCTCTTCTAGGTGCGGGGTATTATATCTTTCGCCAGTCCAACTCACAGAAGAACCAGTTTCGACGGGACCCCACTCATTCCAGCGTAGCAGGTCAGCGTTGGAGTCCAGCTTCAGTTTATCTGTCCTCGTAACCATATTCCGAGAGGCACCAAAATATACTGGCTTAACTGGTCTGTATCTTAACAACCGTTTACCTTCTTCATTCGCTCTTCGTTCGTATAGGTTTGGAGACGATTCCCACGGCAACGGGGAAGCGCCTTCTAGTGTCTGGTTGGTGGGGGCTTGTCCGACACCCCAATTACCTGGGAGACCTGCTCATGGCCACAGCCTGGTCGCTTCCCTGTGGTGAGTTAGGGGAACAGCAGCCCCACCCAAAACACGCTTTCAAGTTCTAAGTAGCTATGGATCGAACAGTCAGGGGACCATGTGACTAATGTCATATTGCTGTATCCAGATGATGGCATAGATGTTTAACCTGTCATTTAGGGTGGCCAGAATAGACCCAATGATTTTACTGGGGTGGCAAGTAGGGTGACCACCTAGTCCATGTCAGGAGGGACTATGAGCTACCACAGGGTTTGTAAAAAACCATTTCAATTAAAAGTACCCGGATTTCACTTTAGCACTGAGTTCTTGCCGTGTGCTGATTGGTTGGTCTCCTATAATCAGGCATGTGTCACTAATGCTAACGTGAAACAGCTGGACGAGTCTTTAAATCAAGGAAACAAACGAGTTAAAGTACAAAACAAACCGAACAATTTAGCCGAGCAGAGGAGCCTTTCAGGTCTAAGGTAGTTTGTAAAACCTGAAGTAGCTCAGTGTCCCTCCTGACATGGATTAGGTGGTCACTGGTAATATTTTGCCACTGGGCGGGGTTTCCCTTGGTACAATTTGTATATTTTGCTAATTGATTCATTAATCATTATTCGTTAATCTCACAATCAAGTTGGGGACACACCAATCAACTGATCGATGGGCTGAGTAGCTCTGGTTTACCGATTATTTTTTATTTTTTTGGGTAGGGGTGGCAACTGGATTGGCCAATTATTTACGGGGGGGGGGGTCATGGCCCTTTAGATCTGGCTCTGGTTGTTTAGCAGTGTTTCTCAAACCGGTCCTCGGGGACCCCCCCCCCAGACGGCCCATGCTTTTGCTCTCTCCCAGCTTCCTGGGAGTTCGGATGGAGCAAAAACCTGGCCCGTCTGGGGGTCCCTGAGGACCGGATTAGTGGAATTAAGAGTAAGAAGCCTGATCTGGTCTCACCAGAAAAAAAGCAGGTTCTGTTTGCTCGTTTCATCCAGGCGCCTCGCACATCCTCCCTTACTTCTACGTTCTGTACTTCACCGTCCTCCTGATCCACCGGGAGGCTCGGGACGAGAGGCAATGCAGGAGCAAGTACGGCCTGGCCTGGGACACCTACTGTCGCAGGGTGCCCTACAGGATCTTCCCTTACGTCTACTGAACCACCCCCAGGGCATCGTGAGCCACCGGGACCCGGGGCGTAGCAGATCACACCAGCATCAATCACGATTAAACCATCCTGGAAGGTCGGGTGGACAGTGAAGTCATGCGGCAGTCAAAAGCTGCTTCTATTCTAAAGGGAAACCAAGCAGACATAGACAAACAAGCTGGCTGTCAAAGGTGGGAAGTTCAGGTCCAGAAAGTAAAAATCCAGACCACCTTCACTGAGGAGGGTCTTACTGATGCTGCCTCTTTACCCGCCGCCTGCACTAAACGCGTTTTTAAAGCATGAAGTAAACTGAAATTAAGGGTAATTTAAGAGTTCTGCAGAGATGATATTTTAATATATTTCATTTTAAAAATACAGTGAGACCATGCTTTTTTTTGACACATGAGAGAAAGTATTTACATGCCTTGATACTTCCAGTGAATGTTCAGCTTCCCATAAAAGGCTGACCAGTTCTTTGGACATTTAAGTGTTTGGTAAAAAGTTTTTTGTTTGTGCCATATTAGTTAACGGATGTACATCTTCTTTTTGCCCTTTCTAAACTGAGATTACATACAGAAGTCATGCAAACATTGTGCTTCGTATGGACCTTGAAGTTAAAACGATCAGGCAAATTCAGTTCGTAATAAATCAGAAAATCAAGAAACTGACGGCACTGTTCATGAGCTGTTTTAATGTCCATATATTGCGAATGAATCTTGATTGTCATGAATTAATCAAGCTCTACAATCATCGCCCCCTTCTTCCGGCCCTGTCCTTTGCTCCACCTGTTCTCTACCTCCTTTTTCTCCTTCTCCAGAGTCTCCCTCTCCCCCTCGCTCCTGCTAAGCTCCGCCCACACTGCCCGGGCCAGCGCTGTCACTTCCTGTCCATTCTCTTTGACCCAGGCCTGCAAAAACTCGCATTTCTTTCCCGCAGCGAAATACTTGCTCCTGGTTTGGCCGCTGTCGCCCTCCTTGGACAGAGCCCCCCTGGCCTGCGTTAAAGTCACACGTAGCTGCGACAGCGCCGCTAAGGAGTATCCGACTGGGTCCTGCTTGCGCCTCCCAGTCAGAATGTGGGCCACGGCCTCCGTCGTCCTGGCTGCGGTGGCCGTGTCGCCCCGTTCTGCGTACCCACCCTCCACCACGGCCGCGGCGCCCCCATCCAGGGCCTCCCGTAGGGAGCCGAAGACCCGGTTAGAGCTTAGAGACTCAGAAACAGCCAGCACCACTTGGCAGAACTCCTGGACTAGGTCAGACTCCGAGAGGTCCCCATTGAAGAGGCACAGGGAGAAGCTGTAGCCGTATAGGACGTTGACCAAGCTGTAGCGCACCAACGGGGAGGCATTAGAGGACAGGGAGCGCAGGGGCGGGATCTTCTTGCTCACAGGGGGGACGCCGTCCGTGTTGGGGCTGTGCGTCCTCTTACGGCCCGGTACTGCTGAAGGCCTGGTCCCCTCAGCATCTTGCCTCTCTGAAATGCTCTTGGTCCTATCTGTCTCCCTGGCATTGTCCATCTCTTCATTAAAAGCAGGCTTGTATATCACTTTGCTTTTTGTCTTCTCCCTTGCACTCCTCTTTTTTCCCTCCGCCTCTCCCTGTAGCACTTCTAAGCTGTCAGCTCCTCCTTCCCTCACTAGAGTGTTGCCCTGCTCCATGATCTCACTCTGCGCCTCCTGCTCTATAACATCTCCCAGCACCTCCATCAGGGCTCCCTTCTCCTGCTCATGCGTCTCCCACCAGGGCCTCCACAGGGGCACCAGGCCCCCAATGGCTCCCCCTTTCACCAGCTCCTTAAACTTCTCCTTATCCTGCTGGGGCAACAGAGCCCACAGCTGCTCCTCTGAGAGAGAGTCCAGATCCAACCCTGACAGCCTGTCCGCTAAATCCTCTTCCCTCTGTCCATCGCCTTCCTCTACATCTTCTTTTCCTGCAGTAATCTCTTCTGCCTGCTCCCCTGCCACGCCACCCTCCTCAATCTCCCTGAGATTCTTTAATATAGCCTCTATCTCCTCTGCGTTCCCCGCCCCCGATGCCTGAATCTCCGCCAGCCGTGACAGATGATCCAGAATTTGTCTGTTATCTTCTAGACCTCCATGACCTTCCTCCTCCAGCTCTTTCAGCATCTGTTCCATCTCTCCTTCTTCATTCTCCCTTTCTCTTAGCCTCAGCAAGATCTCCTGCATCTGTCTCCTCCCTTCCTGTTCTGTACTCCCCATCCTCTTCAGCTCCTGCATGACGGACTCCTTGTAGAACTCCTCCGAGCAGACGGAGTGGGTGGGGCTTCTATAGCACGCCACGCTACAGTAGGGCACGTTACATCGCGGGCAGGTATAACGCAGAGGTTCTTTTAAACACAGTCCGCACATTCTATCCGGCATTCCCGAATCACTGTCCCTCATTTCACCTGCCTCTGTCCTGCCAGCAGGTGCCAAAAGTTCCCCAGGCTTGGCAATCCCTCTCCTCGGCAGCGAAATCCCGTCTCTGTCAACTGGGTCCACCTCCTCCTCCTCATCTTCTGCACTCCAATACCGATGCTCGCCTTTAGGTTCAATGTCCGTCAGCAGGGTTCTCACACAAGCCGGCATTCCCCTCCTCAGCACAGGATTCATGTTGGGGTGATTTGGCCAAATCGGCCGTTGTTCAAAGGATCTAAAATTTTGATGAAAGGCAAAGAATATAGTCACCGTAGTTAACTATTGTGAGCACGCATATAGGAAAGAAATATGACGCGCAAACGTGTTTGGGGCGAGAATGTAAATACCATATAAAGCCTGAGATTATGATTAAAGGTCATTAAGCGAATACATATATACAATCACATTTAACAGAACTCTGAAAGAGTTTAACGTGGTTAGATTCTGACGACATGCAACTACTGCTAATACGCAGCCACAGTATTTGTTATTGCCACAGTAAGCATTTAAAATCGCTGCAATTTTTTGCATCGGGTTTTAATGTAAATATTAATATATATAGCCATTGTGAAATTATCATTATTGTTATTTTAATCGTTTAAGTAAGCTAACGACGTTAACTCGTAAACCCTGATTTACCAACCAGCTAACTGCTAGCTAAGAAAACGAACCTCACTCTGACCATTATATGCAGTTCTAGGCTATTACAATGTCAAGTCGCAATTTATAAAACAAAATAAACTTTGGTATTTTGTGCAGATTATAATTAAAATATTTTAATACAGTACTTACAACGACTAATCTCGACTTTATGTCGGTACGGCATATACGGCCATGTGCATAAACTGTCGTAAAAAATACTGTCGTAAAAACGTGTCAGTCGCGTCCCAATACTTTTATCAGCACGCTGCATACTTCATCCCACTCTCATTAGAGACTTGGCTTGCTTACCAGCCTTGTGAAACTGGTAACCCCAGTGACGAATGCAACGGCGTTGGCTGTTTTGAAAACACAAAAAATGCGTGATAAATCTACTCTGAAACCAGTGGTGGAGGAAGTACTGAAGCTTAGTACTTAGGTAAAAGTAAAAATATCCTGCAAAATATGTACTCAAGTAAAAGTGGAAGTGCTACATCAACAATCTTACTTAAGTGAAAGTACTAAGTACTTACTTTTTAATTTACTTTAAAGTATTTTTTAAGGAGGGGTGGCATGGTGGTGCAGTGGTTAGCACTGTTGCCTCACACCTCTGGGACCTGGGTTTGAGTCTCTGTCTGGGTCATGTGTGTAGAGTTTGCATGTTCTCCCTGTGTTGTGGGGTTTCCTCTGGGTGTGCTGGTTTTCTACAGTCCAAAGACATGCTGAGGCTAATTGGAATTACTAAATTGCCTGTAGGTGTGCATGTGCCCTGTGATGGGCTGGCCCCCCCATCCAGGGTTGTTCCCTGCCTTGTGACTGTTGCATCTGGGATAGGCTGTGGACCCCCCTGTGACCCAATAAGGATGAAGTGGGTTGGGAAATGGATGGATGGTATTTTTTAAGGTACTGACTTATGCCTCTACTGATAATATTTTCTACTGTAATAATTTCAGGCAACAATACAATGCATGTGTATTGGAAAGTTTGGTGTGCTTATTGTGTGTGGGACTTGAACCCTGGTCCTAGGGCTGTGAGGCAGCAGTGCTAACCACTGTGCTATCTGGCCACCCTCTTCCTGCTCTCCCCTGTAGGTAACTGATGTAGTTGCTTTCTTTAGGCTCCAGCTCACATTCTCAGTGATCAGGGTTTCCAGCTGTTAGCAACTATGGTACCTGCAGTTTGGACTGGGTAGTCTGTGTGAAGCTAAGCAGGGTTTGGTCTGGCTGGTGTTTGGATGGAAGCCTGGTTGGATTCTTGATCTGGGAAGATCCTGGTTCTTTGTGGTAAGACCTCTTTAAGGGTTGTTTGGTATATTTTGGAAAAAGTAGGGGTGATGTCCTGACTAAAATCTAGCCATCTGTTTTCTCAGGCTATGGGTGAGGGTGTCTGGGAGCACCTGACTGCAGGTTCCACACATGGGGAGCTATGTGGGTGGGGGGAGACTTGAACCCTGGTCTTTGGGTTGTGAGGCAGCAGTGCTAACCACTGTGCTATCTGGCCAACCCCCTCCTACTGTGACAGGTGAATCTGCTGGACACATTTTGGAGGTTGCGGCATCCCTTTAAACGTGACACCTCCTAATGGATGCTAATGTAAGTTTTATGCAAGAGACTATTAAAATAGCATCTTAAAGATATAGCAACTCTGCTTAACCTGTATGAGGTGTAAAATCCAGCCCTACTGGAACAAACCTGTAATGAGCAAGGTTGGGGCCATTACGGAATGCATTCGTCAATTCCAATCCAAATCAGGAAATGGAACTAGAGTAAGAATTTAAATCCCCAGAAATTCAAATTCAATTCCAATTCTGTTCCCCATCGTTTTTTTTCCAATCCCAACTCCAGTTCCATTTCCTGATTTGGACTGGAGTTGATGAACACATTCCGGAATGGCCCCGACCCTGGTAATGAGTCTGATGCACTTATGTTTAAGACTTCAAATGTAACCCCAGGTTTCTTGCCGGTGCTCAAGTAACATAAAGCAGCAGAGATTTTCAAGCCAAAGTACAGTGCCCCCCCCCCCAGGATGAAATATGATTATTCCATCTCTGCAGGACATGATACAGGCTGATAATGCCTCCGTCTACACTGGAATCTTCAAGTGCTCACTGTTTGAGCCATTGAGGAATGACATTATCCACACTAATCAGTCTTACAACTTAAATTTGGGGTAAAAAAAAAAATCACCCAAATGTGCTGTTAACATTCCAGATTTAAAAGGCTTGTTTTAATCAAGCAGTAAGTTTTTCCAGAAATGATAAACACAGTATTATTTACAAAAAAAAAGTCCCATAAGGATTTTCATTCATCTTCTGCATCTTCAGAAACGCTGTCCTCAGAAGCCTTTCTCCAACAACCATTCCTTCAGCTCCTTGTCAAAGTGTCCTTTGATCCGAATGCTCATGGTGACCTCGTTGACTTGCGTGAGCGGGATTTTGCCAGTCAGCTGTACCAGATACTCCTTAACATCATTCTCCAAGGCCTGTCCAATCAAGACGAAAAACCTACAATTAACATCCATGAAAGAGCTGCAGCAATTCAGTTTCTAAAAAGATAGTATTATTGTCCAGCCCAACTTGAGGGCGGAAGGTCTCATTTGAGAAATAAGGCTACAGATTCAGATGATTCACCAACCAATGTCTTGCTCATTATTTTTAAGTTCTATCCAAAAGCAATGATGCTGCATTATTTAAGCTTGCAGTCCTAGCAATGTTTTCAATAACAGTTCATGAGATCAAATATAAACATTTTCCATTTTCTACATTTAATCAAGTCTAATGAAGACAAAACTTTCAATCGCAAAACATAATTCGGTCATTTACTGAGAGAGGCCAGCACTGTCAGGGAAACAGAGCAGAGCTGTTGTTCTACTTGCCCAGATGTCCCCCTCAATTTTGCGCAGCAGCGTTGTCTTCCGGTTGCCATGCGTGAGATCTGTGTAGACGGGCACGTTGTGCATGCGGGAGCGGCGGACCATGTAAGGCAGATCTGGAGTAACTGCTGGAGATGAAAAATGTGAAATGTAATGACATGTTTTATATGGGAGTCTATTCGCCAGATCCTTCGACCAATCTTTACCTGATGGAGGCCTCCATCCGGAGGGGGCGGGGCCATCATGCAGAGGTGGAGTCGGAATCTTAGTGGGCGGGATCAGTCGCTCTACATATTTGTATTCCTCCGTTGACTCCACAACTGCACTTTTTTGTTCCGCAGTACTGCTGCTAGCCATCTGATTTCCAAGACAGAATGAAAACAACAATGCTCAAACTTTACATCACAATGGTTTTTTTATACCAAAAAGTATGAACTACAGAGAAAATTATTTTTTAAGGGGAAAATTGGTCTGCACGAGATCTTATTCTAGAGTTAATTTTGCACACAAGCAGAAAAGTGATTGGTTTAATACACTCTGAACGCACACTAATGTCTGGACTGTCTCTCTTTAAATTCCTCTAAACTGCATATACAAACTACGTCTATGTTAAGTGTACTATACAGTATGTTACTATAGGTTGCGCCGAGGCCATGGAGAATCATCACTCTTTGTACATGTATGAAGCTGCTGATAACGTAACCCTGAACCTTGAATACACATCATTAATCCATACATTAAAACCTCGAATTGTAAAAACAGGTGACTCACAAACTGTACTAAGTTAAAACTGATTTAAACGGAGATCAGGCCAGGACCCAATCTCACGTCGATATAAGGAGTCAAAAAGCAAAAAATCCTTAAGCACTGTACTTTTCTTGATAATCTCAGTCATCTGTATTTTCATTCAGATAATGTACTACGTTGTGTACGTTTAAGAGTAGTTCGGAGACACACCAATAACATTCTTGTCATTCTCATGCACTCAAATAGCAATACACGCCGATGTGCAATCATGTATCTCTCTAGGTATGTTGTGTGGATGATTAAGAATTACGGCATCCAAAAGTGTAGTGGTTTTCCTATACTTGTCACTTTACATCACATACAAACTGCAAATCTACATTAGCATTTTTTCCTACTTAGCCTACTACAGTTACATTCCTTATAATGACAATTAAAAGATGTCTTCCTCAGTCACTCACCCGTAAGCGCCCCATCGCACTCGGTACAACGCCAACGGGGCTTAACCAAACGTAATTTGGCTTGATCGTCGCACACATTCGTGTGAGCATGTTTACTACAGACGCCGACATGTTGGCCCCCAAACTCCTAGCAAGAAGGTCACGAGGCGGGGCCTCTCAGTTTCGCTCAACTTTATTGACACTCCAACTGAGGACAGTTACAATCTGCTTTCAAAGGTTCTGTGTTTCTAATATTTGTGTATTCATCACGCTGACAGTGTAATGTAGCCTCAAATCAACGCAATTATTACATTCTTAATTATAAATGAACATTTATATTCATAATTCCATGTCCTGAAATAATCAGTTATTTCCCCGGTATAGCGCATGCGCCTGGCAGCCGTCGGCCTTTTCGATCCTCCGTCTACTGCGGCAAGTTGGCGAGTGAGTGCGGCCTCGTGTTCTGGATGAAATTATATAACTACAAGGAGAAACACTGCATTATACTATAACAAAAACGCTCTGACATCAAATTATTGTTGTAATACACTCGAAATCCTAAGAGGAAAGTCCTTAATATGTACTTATAATGGGTACTTAGCAGTTTAGCATTGCTAGCAGTCGGCCATATGCGGTGCGCCGGCGATAGATAAATTTAAACACTGTTATTATTTTGTACAAAGAATAAAAGAAAACGCATACCAAACCACTTTCAATGTAGAAATCATGCTATTGATGACATTTCTTAAAGTTTTGGCAAGAGGTTGATAGTTTTTAGCGCCTTGTATAACATTAGTTTTAGCCACAACTCTACTTGTGCTGTTAACTGTAGCTTAATTATATTTTGCCATTTTTCTTACATATAGTTTACAGAATTAATGACTTGTCTGCCAGTGCATAGTTTTAATTGATTTTATTCCATTGTAAAATGGTTGTATACGTGTCAAATAAGTGCTTAAGTACTCATCTTTTTAACTCGGCCAGTGTTACCCACCTGTAATTATTTGATTGTATTTTAAGTATATGGTACTGAGAAGTAATGGCATACGACATATGGCAAAAAACACATGTTCAGGAATGGAAAATTCTTGTACTCACTGGTAGCAAAGATAAGCAAATGTTGCAAAATCAATAACTTATACGAAGTGATCAGTTTATCTGTGTTAAATAACATTTAGAAGTCATTCATGTTGCATTTTGTTCCTCCTGTATGTGTCAACAAGCTGTTTCTAACCACTCAGGTCGACAATGCAGCTGTTCGTACAGTCTCAGAGCTTGCACACCCTAGAGGTGTCTGATAAGCAGACCGTCGCTCACATCAAGGTACCTTCTGCCTAACCTTGTGATTTTAAATCATGAAAAGTAATTAGTTGGATAGCAACAAATTTATGATGCATTTTTCACTTGCTTGTGTTTATACATTGGTGTGTGTGTGTGTTTGTGTGTATGTGGTGGTTGCAGTACTGTACCAATGGTGCTTGAATCTGATTAGTTTTGTGAAACTGACAAATTTATTTAAAAAAAGCTAAATAGAATTTCAGTTAATCAGTGTATTATAGTGTTTGCTTTTAATTACTAATCAAGCACCAGTAAACATTTTTGTAATCCAAGTAAAGTTCAGACGTAATCCTCAGAAATCGTGCTATTGATTTTGCCTTCACTAATAAATCTGGCTTTCCCCACTGCCCAGTGTGGTCAGGGCTGGCCACTTTCAGTCTTGATTGGTTTAAATGATCCATTAGTGAAGTCTGCTGTTTGGGTGACATTTGTTTTTTTTCCCCAGGCTCAAATTGAGGCTTTGGAGGGCGTGGCCTGTGCAGATCAGGTGGTTTCGCTGGGTGGGGCTCCCCTGCAGGATGACGATCTGATTGGTCAGGTCGGCCTTGAGGAGTTCAGCACTCTTGAGGTCACTCTCCGCTTGCTGGGAGGTGAGCTGTCACTTATAATGTACTCCTTAGGCACAAGCCCCTCATTGTGACATTGCTTCCTGTCCTAATTGCATCCAATTGTCCTCATTGTGGGCAGTGGTGGCCTAATGGTTAGGGAAGCACACTTGTTATTGAAAGACTGCTGGTTCAAATCCTCTGCTATGTCATGATGTCACATATGGGTTAAATGCAAAGGACACATTTCGTTGTGCACTGTGGCGTGTCAACAATGATCACTGATCTCTAAATTCTAATCTATTTATTTTGTATCCATATTGGAATGCAGATTTTTTTATACACTCAATAATTATATGATATGAATACTACGCAGCAAAAATTCGTAAGTTGTATAACATTTAAAGCACAGTTCTGAATTAGATCAGAGGCTTTAAAACATCACTGCACTGCATGATGATGACAGGGACTACAGACTGTTTTGCAGAATGACTTTGTTTCTTTGCACATAGCCCATTTGACATCACACTGAGGCGAGTGACGGTTTCTGTCAAGTCTTGTGTCTCATATTCTCCCATCTCCTATTCTCTCTCAGGTAAAGTCCACGGATCTCTGGCCAGAGCTGGGAAAGTCAGAGGACAGACCCCTAAGGTGAGGCTCAACTAAGAAAAGGTGTAGAAACTCAGGAAATGAAATAGCCTTTTTTTCCATTCAGTCCAAACCAGAAATTGACTGTATATTTACTTGTAGCTTGTAAAGAAAATAACAAACATGATTGACAATAAATTGAGGGGGTGTCATTTTATTAGTACAGAGGACGTCATCAGGCAGGCAGCTGGGATCCGGCTGACTTTCATTCCACTTCCTCCTTTAGGTCGACAAGCAGGAGAAGAAGAAGAAGAAGACGGGCCGCGCCAAGAGGAGGATCCAGTACAACCGGCGCTTCGTCAACGTGGTGCCGACCTTCGGCAAAAAGAAGGGCCCCAACGCCAACTCGTAAATGAGGGCTCCAGCTGCCCATTGGGAACCAGGGCGTGTAGCATGTACTGTGCCATGCAGCCTGCTGGGGGCTTAGCGGAACACAGCCGTGTCGTGCTGGACTGTCCGGTACTCGTGTGTGGCTTGGTGCAATAAACACGCTACAGAAAGATACCCAAAGGATTCATTTACTCTGTCATATTTACAAGAATGTACAAGTTTCATCTCTTAGCCTAGCAGTCACCTTCCATTCCAGTATTCTAAAATGAATATAAGTGTTTTAGCCGGGACTTTAAATACTTTAATACTCTAGAAACGGTAAAACTGAATCGAAATGGCCTTCCTGCTGAACTTCCTGCATTATCACAATATGTCACGCAAGTCCTTTTAGCTAAAAGTGTCTTAACTTGCAAGTGACAGTAGTTACAATTGGTTTTAAACTGACAGTACTTTACAGTATTTTGTTAATTCATTCTGTGCAAAGATTGAGCAGAAGTGTTCCAAAATGTTTGCGGTCCCAGATTCAGTTGCTCGTGTTCTCCAAAGCAAACAAAACTGAAAGACATAATTAACCCTCAATTTTATAAGAAAAACATTTCATGCCAAACATCATTCCAAAGTTGTAACATTCCAGACAATTAGAATGAGCAATTTTATTAAAGGGTCTCAAACTTAATTCCTGATATGTAGGTAATAATGCAGTGTGATCCCACAGGATTGGAGGCACAAATTATTTGCACACAAAGGTTCCACTGAATGAGCATTCTCAAAACCGTACAGCTAGATTTACAGCCATACTGATTGTCAGGCTTTATTTGGTTAAGACCTCAATTAAAAACGCCAGATGCTGAACAATGTCCATAAACGGCACTTTAATCACCAAAAAGTGTACAAACTGTTGAAGGTTGAATTTCCAGGGTTTCGTTAGCACATCCTGGAAACAAGGGAAGGGCGGCTTAATGCGACGACCAGGACGCAGTCTTTACGCCTTCCTGCCTGCCTTCCCCACTGGGTCGACAATCAGGACGACACCCCAGGAGGCCAGACCTGTCAGGGAGGAAATTACCGATTACCGTCTCCGTAAGTGGCTTCATTAAAAAAGTCAAAGCGATACAAATTTCGTACAGGTGAAACACGCGCATACGTAACACTGACGGGCCCCGTAAGAAAAAATACGATGTTCAGTCTGATACGACAAGTACAACCTACACATTATTACCAAAATCCGGCTTTACAGAAACAGAAGTCGGTGCTACTATGATGCAAAATGAGATCATGAGATGATGAGCAGATGGAGACTCACAAGCAGCGAAGACAATCTGAGCCACGGTTCCCATCGAGGCCGGTCCTCCTTGGCGCGTTACTCGCCGGGCGGCGTGAAACACGTATCCCCCCGCCAGCAGCAGACCGCCACCGGAGAGCAGCCGACAGCCCCAGCAGTTACCGAAAAGCTGGTCTTTTGGAGGAGACGCGGGAGCTCGGACTTCATCAGACCTCGTTGACATTATCACATAACGATTCCCGTACTTTTTGGAAATATAACCTGGCCAAGTCTAAGCGGTCATTGACAGTCGTTAACAAAGGGTTCCCCGAAACTTTCTGCAGCCTGTCACTTGAACAGTCCACGTCCCTGCTGCATAAATATATACAAGTTTTTCATTTAAACATGTGAAGCGCGTTTAGATTCGACCTTCTGCCTCTTCTTCGCCTCGTTTGCAGAATCACACGAGCGCAATACTGCACCCTACAGCAGTGGAGGAGGAATCAGCAAACTGAAAATAAAGCAAGGACACTATCTGCCAAAAATTAATTTACAAATACTAAAGAAAACGCAAAGTGCGAAGCCTAAAATTATAGCTTAAGCGTACAAACGATTCAGTTCAATTAAAATAGCGCAATGCATTTAATTTCAGAAAATCTCTCAAAGTACAATACTTATAAACTCCGGACAAAGCATGATTCGCTCATTAACATAAAAAAACTATATATTTCACAAAATACACAAACAGGAAATAGATCAAGGACGCACCAGATACAGCTGGGTTTTAATGCATTTAAATTAATTCGTGTATGTAGATACAGATCCGTGATTGTGCTGGCTTTTCTGCTCGTGTTGCAGTTCGACAAAACGCGTTTCTCCCAACACTCTAGTATGTTAAACATATATATGGATTTTTCAGTCATTCCTTGAATGTCCAAATCGTCTGGCAACGTTCTCATTGGTCTCTGCCGCCTCCTTTATCGCCTGGAGCAGCAACGTGTTTCTCTGCCGCGTCTCCTCCATCCGTGTCGGGCTGGCCTCCGGCAGGTTCTGGGGGCAATAGCGAAATCGTCGCTTATCTTAAAGGCATAACACGCTGAAACTGCAAAATAAAATCCATATCTGTATGCGTTTTGCTGCTACATTATTAATACGACGTTTTTTAAATGGGTAGATTTGTTACGAAGCTTGGGCTTCTTGAGTTTATCAGCTATTATTTACACTGTGAATTAAAATACTGTTAATCGAGTTTCAAAATATGTAAGATAAAAAGAAATGGCATTTCACAATTTTTCCTAGGTAAGCAAAAGGCAAAATAAACAGCAGATATTAGAGAGAGATGTTACTAATCAGGCGAAACCCACAGCCTACTAAAATGCTTTGCAGCCACTGAGACCGATTCTGGATACCTTCATCATCTCTCTCCTTCTGTCTTCTCCCGGCAACATCATAAACCACAGGGCGCCCCCTACGCCGATCACGCCAACAATTCCTGCATATCCCAGTATTGTTCTTACGCTACTCATAGCCCTCGAAGGAAATCACACTTTCATAGAGGACCTGCATGCAGACAAGCTATCACTATATATCACTATACGCCTGCCGTTCAACTTTCTCGGCAAGCAGAGGTTCAGCAGTGCATTTCGGGATACCGTCAGTCAAATACCTCCGGTTTCTTTTCCCTTAAATGAAACTCGTTCCGGATTTTATAGTGTTTATAATGTTAATTAAAAAATCTTTATTACATCTAATCCTTCACATTCATAACAACCACAACAAAAATAATAATGATAATGATATATTTGTGAACATGTGTTTACGCACACACACACACACACACTAAATTAATTCGTGTGTATATATATATATATAAAATATATATAAAAAAACTTCCGATTGCTTATATGACCTACAGGATAATAACTTTACGCTTTGGATTAATTATTTGTGGAAGTTATGTGTACGGAGTGCAATATTGTTCTGCTAGGTGTACCAAATGACCACCAGATGTCAACCACGCAGCGTGTTTGCAATGATCCAGGCTGTCATGCCACAATAACCTGTTGCCCCGAAGCTACATTTCATTTTTATTACAAGAACTATTAAAAACGTCTGATTTGATCTTATTGGCGGAGGCGTTTTGGTGTGAATGTACTTCATTCTCAGAATACGTGAGTGTTTAGCCATGTGTGTGCAGCATTTAAGCAAAGATATTTACATAATGACCTATTTTTACCCAATGCTGCTTTTATTGCAGCAATTCAGATTTTAATATCTTGTTCAAGCAGTCTTTATGTTACGATTAGGATTAATGTTTAGACTGAATGGACTTTATTAATCGCAGCAGGGAATTCTGGTGCATGCAGCAGCGGGAACATGCACAGGCGAACACAGATATTGTGTTAAACAGACAGGGTGCAAAGACAGCGCACATAGTGCCAACAAATGTAAAAAAGGACGCATTACACACATGAAATACCCTGAAAACTGCATATTGTGGTACTACAGAGACAGATAAATATTTAAAGATAGGAATAATAAATTAGAGTAAAACTTAGCAATGGTATATGTATGCAGTATACGAGATCGGCTAGCTACTGCAGCTACAAAATGGAGAATGTGGGAAAAGGCGCACATTAATTCCAAATATTGTTATAATATCTGGGCAGAAATTGGCGGACTCTGAAAATTGTAGCCGGACCGCGTGATTGATTGCTCCCCCCCATCTGGGGTAGGCGAATTTTATCGTCGTGGGATGCCCCCCCCCGGTCGGAAAATTTGATCTTTTATCATCGAGCGACGCCCCCCATCCCGCTTTTTTTCGGATTCAGTGGACCTTGACTTTGTGTTGCTGATGGAATTTGGCCCCCAGGGAAAATAATTATAGGGACCCCATAACTATAGCGTATCCGCACGTGGGGGGGAATGTTTGCAAGCGTGGAATAAGGTTCTAATGTGATTTTACATTCATCCTTCATAAAACAACTTGTGTATACATCTGCCATGTAAGCGTTGGAATAAAACTTCATTGTTCAGATATTCGTTAGGGACGAACCTTGTTTGCTTGACGGAATAAATTGCTTTTTAATTAAACTCTGAGATTGACGCCTGACCATATCCGAATTAGATATGGCACGAAACGGTAAAAAAGGCCGACCCATTTTCATTTAATTCCTACAAAACCATCTCCGTTAATCTCGTTTTTTCTCGTACGTGTCTACTAAAAGCATAAAAACTTCATATTTAAAATGATACGTCACTAAATTATGACGTTGTTAATTTGTTTATTGCTATATCGTATTACTGCTTCTTCCAGAACGCCCCCCACCCTCCACCCCGACACGGGAAAAATTCATAATGAAGCCTTTTTAAGCAAATCGCATTCTAATGCGCAGTGACTGCTAATTTTTTGTTTTGATTACATTATGCATCTGCTTGGCAGATTCTCATCCGCAATCAGTTTTATTTGCTTATTTGGGGGCCGGATGCTTCCTCAAGCGAATCAGATGGATTGCCTCTGTGACTGCACACCGGCGTCCCTCTGGGATTTTAGGAGCGCTCGGTTAAAGGTCCGGTAACTTAGACATTATGCTACCTTTTACCGAATAACAGCTGAGTGTGCACAGACTGAAGATCTCTTTCCGGAGGCACAGTGATAAAATTCAATATGAGCGTTAAATGTTTGAAACTGCTACTGGGTGCAGAGATAGTGCTGACAATAATACAAAACACATAATCAGTCAAACAAACATTTTCCCCCGTTTTCATTTCTTCTCTCCCTCCCCTAGATCCGTCAGTAATGACAGCGACTCCCCCGCTTCTCCCTCTGATCGCTCCGCGGACCCTCGCGGATGCCAGCCTCCGTTGCCATGGCAATCCCCTTTCCCGAAAGCGCGCTGTGTGTAATTACATCAATGCGTGTTACAGTATCTGTGTCAGACCGCGTTTATGCGTTCGGCGGGAGCGTGTGTCTTTAATATTTCGGCGACGCTTGCAAACTGATAATCTTGTTTGTCACATCAAAAGACCCAATAAAATGTTAAAACCAGAGCGCTAAACACGTTATCTTTGAAAAAATGCCATATTTGTTGCATTGTTATAGGGATATAATTAATTAAATCTGCCTTTCCCAAACCAGAACTTACAGTTTTTGACTACAGTTTTTTCTTCTGGTACTTGTTTTTTGTGTATTCCCATCCTCACTGATTTTCTATTCAATTGATGATTTCCAAATATTTCTGCGACAGTCTCCATTACGATTCCCGCACGCTGGGGCGCTTTATCGTAACCTGACGGTAATAACAATGCTATGACCGGCGGTTTCCGTTTTCACCGGGCCTATTTTCATCCTTTAGCTCAGATGTTAAATTCATAGGCCTGACTATGTCCTTGCCCCCCATATCCCGGTGGGTTCTATATTCCTCACACTCCCTCCCCATCTTTAATTCTTTTGCTATCAACCCATTTCCTGTTCTATATCTCAGATGTGACTGTCCGTCCAACTCTTCTTTGTGTAATTAATCTTCTTGTAAATCACAAATATCGGGCACTTATAAACTTATAGGCCTACCAGAAGCACCAAAACAAAAAAAATATTAATCCAGTCAATAATAATACGTCTGGTATTCTGCGTCATGAATGCCTACTTTTTTAATATATCGTGTTTTTCTTTGTTGAATTTCATCTTGGAGATTTTACATGCATGTTCAAAACTGCATATTCATGTCTGCGAATGACGAAAAGTGTGTGGCTGTGTGCATTGATCATCGGGCTGTTTCTGGAACGTCTGGCTGTTGATTGTGTTGCATTTTTTGCATATATATGCGCAGTCGCTGTCAGCAGCTATCTGACACTATACTGACAGTGTACTTCAGTCGTGTCAAGATGAGCTGCACCGAGGATATTCACAGCTGTGCTTCGCGGCTGTTTGTCAGTTATATAAGATTACGATGAGTTATATTGTGTTGCGAATTCATATATTGTTGCACTGGCCCACCAGGCTGGGGACCAGAAATGCTCGTTTTTTTTTTTTTGGTCCGATTATCACAGAGCTGACTTACAGAGATATAGTTTCCCCGAACATCTATGACCCAATAACACAGCCTTCCTATTCAACATAGATAATTTTTGATTCATTGACGCCAATTTTAGCTCATTTCTTCCCTTGTTAATTAATTCACTGGTGCAATTACTAAAATTGTACTGGCGATAACGCGCTTCGCCGTACTGACAATAATAAAAGCATCAACTAGCCTATTCGGTTAGCGACTTTAATATCGTGATATAGCCTAAACATTTAATCCCTAGTACGAACTAGTACGAACACGCTCAGAAGCTATAGTACGAACACGCTCAGAAGGTACTGCTATTAGAATCTCAAAAAAAAAAAAAAAAAAAAAAAAAAATGGCAAGGAATAAGTCTGATTTTGAGAAATCGCAGGAAAGATTCTACCTGCCCATTTACGAGATTTCCCCACATCGTTGACATTAATAAAAATGCTTAAGTGATGTAAAATCTTATATTAGGCCTACCCAGACACACTAACCGTATCTCAAGAAAAAAAAAAACAAATGGATTACTGTCACCCAGAACGGAGACATACTCGTTCCCGAAGGCAAATACGAAGGACATATCATTGTCAGCACAAAGAAGCGGTTTGACAGGTGTATTGCTTTACAGTAATACCCGTCTGTCTGACTGCGCCGCGGGAGCGGGGACAGTTCAGGCAGTCGTCATTTCTGGCAGTACGATCGCGCTTAGCCCCGCTCCACATGCAGTCTCCCCTTATTAATCACAGCGCATCTTCGGCGTCTCTGCGCGTCTCCGTCCTGCTGCGGCTAATTGAGCTTGAAGAGCATTTTCCGGTTCTCTCTAGCAGCGCCGGGGTGCGGGGCCGGGCAATGTTTATTTTCAGAAATGTGGGGAGGGGCTGCCCTGCTGTCGTACCCCCTGAGAACGGTACTTAACCTGAATCGCTTCGGTAAAAATACCCAACTATATAAATGGGTTAAATAGTTAGCATTATTAAGGGGAGTATTTGCTGCAGCTGTTGTGTGTACCTTGGACCAAAGGTATACTAGTCGTTCAAATCTCAAAGGAAGAAAAGACGTGGGGGTGCTTAACCTCCATTGCTTCAAGAAAAATGAGCTCTGCGAGTGGATGACTTTATATAAAAACGCTTGCTAAGTGCTTACACTGCTGCTTTGAGTTTATGTTCTAAAATGTTCTATCCCAAGCGATGGGGTCAGGTCGGGGTTGGAGGCTGGCGATGTTGCCTCTAAGTCCCATGGTTCCTAGTTCCTGGCCCCCACCTGTGTAGGAGCGCTGTTTGCACACTCTCCACACGTTCACTTGCAATTTTTCCCGGCATTATGAACACCAGCAAGCCAGCCGTTGGTTCAGAGAGTTTGGCAAAAGGTCATTATTAGAAATATGAACAGAGTGTTTGTGACATGTGCCCTGCGATGGGCTGGCCCCCCGTCCAGGGTTGTTCCCTGCCTCGTGCCCGTTGCTTCCGGGATAGGCTCCGG
>JAODLC010000066.1:912071-929752 GCA_026781145.1 Hippopotamyrus pictus | reverse complement strand
GTGCACCGAACCCCTGACATTCCCCTTGCGGGTGGTGGGCCCACCTGGGGACAGTCCCGCGTGCCTCTTTCGGGCTACGCCCGAAGCCAACAGGCTAAAAGTGAAGGCAAACATTAGAGTGATGTAATAAAGGGGAACTCAAGGATGTCTAAGGTACAGCTTGTTTTAGTTTGTTTAGCAGATTTATTTATTTAGAGGAAGCAGTGTCAGACAGTACCTGCATCAATTGGGAGTTAAGGACATTGAAATCACTCTGTTAACCCTGGGATTTGATCCAGCAACCTACCTACCGCAAATCCGGTTTCCTAATCCCCTGAGCCACATATCGCCCCTCAATATGAGCTCAGAGCTGTTGGTTTTTCACCGGTCACAATGTTTAAATCTTTCACTTCTGTGCACAGGATTTCCCCCCTCAGCTAAATGACACCACTGGAAAGCGTTTTTAGATTTCGTGGAATCATAACTTTTGGTGGTTGCAGGCAACACGAGTAGCGGCTGTATCAATGAGTTTCATGAACAGGTTAGCTTAAGCGCCAAAGCTGCCCCACGCATCATCAATACCTTAAGGTTTTGAAGGCTTCTGAGGAAGCTCTTTCAATACTTCCCTAATGTACTTCCACTTCACAAAGTAAAGCTTCGCACCTGGCATGGGTATAGAAAGAATCCTGTTTGTGCTGGTTTATAACATGTTTGTAATTGCCAGTTCACGCAGGATCGAACCGCGAGCTGTGCTATAGAACGCCACTGGGAGATTGTTACTTAGTATCTGGAAGGAGCCAAGTTGTCCGTAACAGAAGAAAGTTTGTTCGGCTATCCAGTCGTAGCGTATGATGTGACCCTCCCCCACCCCACCCTGTCTACCCCCAGGTTTGTGTGTGCCCAGATGCCCAATCCAGTGCTGGAGAGCATCAGCATCATCGACACCCCGGGCATCCTGTCTGGCGAGAAGCAGAGGATCAGCAGAGGTGTGTACGCTTCTGGGGTCACGTCCAAAACGGCAGTGCAAATGATGTTGCTGAGGAGATTGATACCTAGCAACACATTTAAACAGAGCATTTTAAAGAGAGAGAGGTGAGGAGCATGTGCCGTTACAGCACGTTGCTGCACCCACCACATAACAGACCACCTCAGGGACGAGAGCCGGAGTGCAGCCGTTCGATACCTCAGCACCACATTAGGTCGAATGGAATGGAACAGCATGAAGTGTTTTTCTCGGTGGCTGGAGTGCCGATCCTGTCACCAGCCCCCAAATTCTCCCTGAAAGATCGAGGACTTTCTTGCAGGGCTGGATGTAGGTTAACGTCACACCCAGGATGAAACGATTGCAGGTTAGGGGCCTTGCTGCAGGACCCAATGGAGTAGTACGACTCTTGGCATTCATGGGATTCAAACTAACAACCTTCCGATCGCCAGCACAGATCCCTAGCCTCAGAGCCACCCCTCTGTCCACAGCAATTTAAACACCACTGATAAATCATCGATAAAATTATTTTCATTTTTATAAAGTAATGGTAAATTTAAAATGTTAATTCAAGTCGAAGTACATTATTTCTAGTCACCCTAAACAAATTGCAGAGATGAATACAATCAGTTCTTACTTTCCCTAAATCAGGCTTATTTTTTCCACTTCCTGGAAGTAGCATAGAATTTAGGGAAACATTTCTGTGGAAGTAGTACAGTGCGTAAAACAGGAAAGGTCGAGACTCTTCTGCTCTGTCTCATTGTGCTTTCCGGTCTCCTGAATCTTACCCCTGTCACTATCACCGTCTCCCTCCATGCTGACCCGACAGCTGCTCGGCCCTTTGCGGGTCGGGATGTTTTTTTATAAACTTTCAGACCAGGACTGACGACTTTAGAGAGCATTCATTCAAAAAAAAGTTTTCAAAAGCCTTGAGCTAACTGCGCGCCTTAAATAAGCCGACCGTCGATGCGCTGTGGATATTTGATTATGCAGATTTGTGTCCGACGCAAGTCGGATTTGGGATTCCCGAATCCCGCTGGACCCCATATGCTCTGACTGGTACAGCAGCACAATGTATTTTTAGCTGTTCCGTTTACGTTGGAATCTGTGTGCTACAGAGTGAGAACGGGATTCCGGCATAAAGGAATGGTGTTCCGCCCACGGAATGTTATGCTGCTGTAGTTTGTTTGATCGCCACGGCGACGTTTAATCAATCTGAGGAGCCACCCTGTTTTTAAGGAGCACTGCCGAAGACGTTAAGTGGGGAGACGACCGAATTGTAAGCACGGCTGGTGCGTTTAGAACCAAATGGGGGAGTGTTCTTTGGTGGGGGTTCATGGATGGAATTTTGGATGGAGGTGCTGCCCGAAAACAGGACGGAACTACCTGGATATATCTAACAGGTCCTGGTCTGCAAGGAGACAATAAACAGCTCTCTTAATTACATTAGTGTGACACTTGTGGTTTATAGTCTGTCAGTATGAACGCAACCTTTACTCTCCACTGAATGGGAGAGCAGGGTGCGGCAGGAGAGGCCGAGGAGGATGACTGTGACGTGATTGTCGGACAAACCCAGATTCCACTCCGGGTACGATCAACGCTAAGCAGGCCAGGACTTCCATTCAACTGGATTGACAATGAAAGCTGATATCAAATTCCTGATGGTCTGTGTGTTTTATCTTATATATATATATACACACACACACATACACACACACACATACACCGTTATGTATATGTCCACAAGGCCATACACGTAAGAGAAAGCAATGATGTGTTGAGTAGACTTGAAATGGTCAAGAAGTGTCTAAAAAAAAAAAAAGCTGAGAGATTGACAGGGGGGAGGGAAGGGGAGGAGGGGGTTAAAAGTCAACTAGCTGCTCGCCCTTGCCAGAAGCCATGTGACCAGTGCTGGGAGCCATATGGCAGCTGATGTTCCGCTTCACAGGAAGTGATGATTCAGCTGCCAGCCAGGTCCCCGCCCACTTCCTGTCGCTCCTCGGCGAGAAACCCCACCTGTACCCACACAGGAAGCCTTCGTTGGAGTCTGGGGCAGGGCCGTGATTGCACCTTTCCATTGTCCCCCATCTGGGGGTGGGGGTGGGGGGGGGCCTGTATCCTAAACAAACATGCCGTGCCTGCCGCTTTTCCACCCGCATGCCCAGCAAGCTCTTCTGGAGAGGTCAAGGCGTGGGATAATATCTCCTGGACACATGATAGGGTCTAACTTCAAACTCTCCCTTCTATACCAAAATTAAAAATCTACTGCCTACATTCTGCATGACAACAGCTGATTTACACCCTGCCCTGGGGGGGTGAACCCGGGTCCGGTGTCGCATTGCTGCGTATTGCATCTGAAACCTGGCACGGTCACCGCTTCTGTAAGTGTAGTTAATAATCTGCCTATGTCTGCTGACTCTCACTTGTAAAATACTTTCTCAGGCGGAAGCGTTTTTTTTTTTTCCGTACCATTCCTTACCCTGTCACCATGCCTTTTACGAGATGAAAATCATGACTTTCTAACTTCCATAAAGTGAAGAATATTTTAGCGTAATTTAACAATTTATCCTAGTTCGGCCGAGGATTTTTTTTTATAAATTTTTTTTTTTAACCTTCGGGTGTGAAATGGGCATTAAGCGTGTTGACGTACATTCGAGTTTATCTTGAAGGGTCATTTACGTCTCACTTAATGTAGCTGTAACCAGCCACCTCTGTTGCCGTGGAAACCCCGTTCGCCCCAGGACTCGGTGACCCTCCTACGCTAAGAATGCAAAGCTGCTCCAGTCACTCAAACTCGTCTCTCTCGGGCACAGTCCATTATTTACTATATACTGTACATGCCATCCCATCCAAGCACCAGGGTGATTCCTTCTTGGGGTGTCCGGTTACGTCCCCCGGCACTCAGAACGCGGCAATTGTAGTTTCTGTAGACGATTTGAAAAGACAGGAGACAGGAAGTCCGGGTGGCGCCCTGACCCCACGCGTGTTCAATTCTGAGAACCATTTCTGATGGTGTGTCCAGTCAGTCACGTGACACCAAGCTATAAAGAGTAGTTCTTACACTGGCGCGTAATGCTCTGGCGTGACTGTGATTTTCTGGGGAGGGGGGGGAGGGAACGTCCTCCTCCTGTGATTTTTATCACCACTATGCACACACAGGAACTCCAGAGAATGGAACACTCCACAAAGCTCTGCTCTTAAATACTTCACCGGTGCCAAGAATGACCTCACCGTACCCGGTAACCACTGATCGTAAGACATGCATTCCGCTGGCAGACGCAACCATCACCCCCATGAGTGTCTACCCCTTACTGTTTTTTTGGTTCAGGTCTTGTGTCTGGGCAGCTTGTTAAGGGGATGCTGGTCATTTACATACCTGTTTTTCCTTCCTGGAACTGACGTACTCTAACTTCAGTATGTTAAGTGCTTTCAAATTCCGCGACAAACTGCAGGGTCAGACGGGGAAGAACATTCAGTAGAAATTACTACTGAAACTACTGAATACAAGCCCGATATTGATCGGATTGCAGAGTTCACGTTCCCTGTGGTGCTGCAGACAAGACCTCAGACAGGCTGGACCTCAAGCGGTTGGACGGGTCTATTTTCGTTGCCCGGATGGCTGGTGTCGGTTTACAGAGATGAGTTTTACACACGAGCCGGGTTTCGGGGTCTTATGCGACCGACATCTTCTGCGTTACAACTGTAGCATGTCTCACTCAAACACACCACGTGTATGCATACAAGTTAGGCATCCCAGAATGCCAGAGGGAGAATTTCCATTAGGATATCCCCAAGGAAGGAAGGAAGGGGGGCGGGGGGTGGCAGTGGAAAAACTGAAGAGTGCTAACACTATACCCCGCCACACCTTCTGTTAAGCGCAAAACCAGGCGTTTAAATATCTGCCACTTCGATTTAGCCCCAGCTGCCTATTGTGTTGAGTTTTTGGCAGTTGCCAAATTCTCCTGTCCATTTTAATCTCCTTTTAATTGCTGTCGGCTCTGATCAGCTCCAATTTCTCCGCCTGACCGTACTGTATCCGACGTCCATGAAGTCAGCCATCGGCCAAACAAAGGCGGTTTATTAGTGAAGTCGCTACGAGACGCCCTGAAGAAAACCAACTGAGGATGGTTAATTGTAAGCTGATATCATTCGCAAGGTCAGGAGAGGACATCCTATTGGCTGTTGAGCCTCTGATATTAATGACTGTATGTTATCATAGGGCGAGCTGCCAGCTATCAGCATAAAGAGAGTGCTGGTGCACTACGACACAAGGTCAGCCCACGGACGGTGACGTAGGCGTGATCGGAATCACTGGCCGACGCAATTGCGCCGGACGAGATTCTCCAGGATTCGTCGGTCTGCCGTTACTTGAAACAATAACTCATCTGTACACCATTGGATGCGGGCCATTGTCGTTAATCACACAGCCCTTCCCATGTCCCTCAACTCCTTCAATGCCCGGGGTTCTGAATATGCACCAAGAGCAGTGTAGTGACGTTATCCCTGCTAACGATTTTTTCGCTTTCGGAACGTTTATTGAATGTTACAATTAAGGTACGGAGAATTTCAAAGTTTCCAGTTTTCCTCATGTTCCCAGAATGGTATCCTACTACTACAACTAAGACTAATTATAGCAACTTCACTAAGACTAAGTTTATTATGCATTATGACTGCCTTATGAAGCTCTTATCTATGATGCACTATACATACCTTTATAACGCAGTACCAAGAGTCCTTAATTCTTATACAGACCATTATAATGCCTTACAAAGGTATCTATAGTGCATTATAGATGAGCGCTTCAAAAAGCATTCGTAATGTACAATACACAAGGCAATAATATGTTATGACTTTTGATAAATAGTTGTAGCCTTGTTTATAATGCTTTATGAATGCCTTATTTATCAATGTATTTATAAATTACTAAAATCATGGCCTTAAGTAAAGCGTCACCCAATATTTTTCAACATTACTTGCATGTTCAGGTAATAAAGATATCATGCTGACATTAACAGAACCTTTGTTAAAATGCAAAACGTGGAAATGTTATAGTAAGAAAGTTCTCTGCTAACCTTGAGAAGACCTTCATATAACGTTAGCTAAAGTTCTGGGAACGTTCCCTGTTAGCTGGGATGATCCCATCTCTAGTGTGGTACTGAAAGGACAGGAAGTAACGTGTGAGTTGTGCATTTCATGTGGAAGTTTATAATTAGAATCCCTGGTGTCTGGATGTATCGTCTTCTTGTGAATTAGCTGTTGATAACAAGTAGTTACTTGTGAAAGCCGCCTGCGTGTTTCTGGAATACAATTTTTAGGAAGTGGGCGCTAAATTAAACACAGATTTCCTCAAACAGGAAGCTCCACCTCCGTGCTTCTCCATGACCTCCTTTGCTTGTTTGTAGCTGTACAGTTGGAAGCATCTCTCGTAATGTCGTGTCCATGCTGTTACTGGCCCTGTCACATGTTGAGCCGCCATCCTCCAGCTGCCCTCGAAGCCTCATTATGGTGTTTTACCTGTGTCACACATATTCCATTCTTAGTGTTAAAATAATGGTTACGTTATCATTTTGAAGAGTGTCGAGAGGGCTTGCGTTGTCTCAGTAGGGCATTGTGTACCTTACTTCTCCAGGCTACGACTTTGCTGCCGTGTTGGAGTGGTTTGCAGAGCGGGTTGACCGCATCATCCTCCTCTTTGATGCGCACAAGCTGGACATCTCTGATGAGTTCTCGGAGGTGATCCGGGCCCTGAAGAACCATGAGGACAAGATGCGCGTGGTGCTCAACAAAGCCGACCAGATCGGGACCCAGCAGCTGATGCGGGTCTATGGCGCCCTCATGTGGTCGCTGGGCAAAATCGTCAACACTCCGGAGGTCATCCGCGTCTACATCGGCTCCTTCTGGTCCCAGCCGCTTCTGGTGGCCGACAACCGCAAACTGTTCGAGGCGGAAGAGCAGGACCTGTTTCGCGACATCCAGAGCCTTCCACGGAATGCTGCCCTCCGCAAGCTCAATGACCTCATCAAGCGTGCTCGCCTTGCCAAGGTGGGATTCCAGAAGGGGCAGTGTGGATGATGGGTGTATGGTCTTGTATTGAGGAGCAAGGTTCCTAGTCGGTAGCACTGGAAGTATGGGTCCTGAGAGTGCTTCAGCGCCCCCTCTGGTTGTTGGTGTTAATGCAGTGGCAGAATGCTGTAGCTCAGTATACCCATACCTCTAGTTTTCGTCAAAGAAAAACATAGTATTGTGTTAATTATCTCACAATATGATGGATTGCAATCATTAGCTGCTATGTTGTAGCATCATGTTTGTTGTCATTCATTACCTTGGCAATCGGTATTTCAGGCTGTGGTCACATTGCTGATGCAGTGAGAATGCTTATAGCCAGCCTATGTTTTCATGCTTGTTATCTCGTTGTCAGCTGTCGATAGCTACCAACGATACCAAAGTACGTCAGTAAGATCTATTCGTTGTTCCGGCTTTCAGCACCTGGAGCTCAGAACGTTTCTCCATGCATGTAGTCCTAGATGAGGTCCATGACCCAACTCCTTTCATTAAGCTGATCTAGTGAAGAGCATCGATAAAAGCTGCATTGGCATTATTTGATCAAGCAAGTGCAGTTTCTGGTAGCGTCATTTATGCCAGACTGCAATTTCAATGAAACCATATCTGTCCAGGTTCACGCATACATCATCAGCGCCTTAAAGAGAGAGATGCCCAACATGTTTGGCAAAGAAAACAAGAAGAAGGAGCTGATCGCCAACCTGGGGGAGATTTACCTGAAGGTCGAGAAAGAGTATCAGATATCACCTGGCGACTTCCCAAACATCATAAAGATGCAGGTATAAAGTTCAACTCAAATGCAATTTCTTTTTTTTCTCTCACTGTGGGTGGAGTTATAGAGTAATGGATAGTTTTAACTTTCTTCCCATTGGTTACTTTGTTGAACATTACCGTGATAAACTAACCAGTGATTGGCAGTATTTGGTAGTCCCATCTACTCATGAATGATCTCATGGCTTAAAGCACACAGGTGTATGATAGAAAACACATTTTTCAGGCCCTACAATCAGGAAACCCTCATAATGGGTCAAATACACAGATGATTTGATAAATGTCTCTGGAGCTACTTGACTATGATGACTAGAACAAGGAACTAGCTACAGGTTAGGGCTGGGAAATTGATCGAATTTTAATTGTTGGAAGCCAAAATTGAAATTACGATTATCAAAACAAAATAATCAAGATGAAACGTGCCGCAATAATTATTTTCTTTCTCAGTGCGGCTCACGTTTAGTTTTGTGTTCTAAATCCTGCTTTCCAGCCCATTTTTATTTGTTTCTCAGTTGAATTGTATAAAGATATTTTTCAAAGTCGAGATGATGATATTTCCAAAGTCAATGATTAATCGTGTTGAATAATCACGATTGTGATTTTTGCCAGAACCCAGCAGCCCTACTGCAGATCCATCATGCTGTTATTGGGCACCTCCCAACAGTGTGTTTGCATTTCTCTTTGACCCCAGGAGATCCTAAGCATCCACGACTTCAGCAAATTCCAGTCTATGAAGCCCAAGCTGATGGACGCCGTGGAGGACATGCTGGCCAATGACATCGCAAAGCTCATGACCCTGGTCCGCCAGGAGGAATCCGCCATGCCAAGCCAATTGGTCGAAGGGGGCGCCTTTGACGGCACCAGAAACGGTCCCTTCGGGCATGGCTACGGAGAGGGCGCCAGCGAGGGCATTGATGAGCTGGAGTGGGTGGTGGCACGTGACAAGCCGACATACGATGAGATCTTCTACACGCTCTCGCCCGTCAATGGCAAGGTGTCAGGCGCAATGGCCAAGAAGGAAATGGTCAAGTCCAAGCTGCCCAACACGGTGCTGGGAAAGATCTGGATGCTGGCTGATGTGGACAGGGATGGCTTCCTGGACAACGAGGAGTTCGCCCTGGCTAACCACCTGATCAAGGTGAAGCTGGAAGGCCATGAGCTGCCCATTGACCTGCCCTATCACCTCATACCCCCATCCAAACGACAACAGGAGTGAGAGATTCAATGAGGATGGATGAGTGGAGGAATTTTAGGAATAACCACTCTGCATGAATGCTAAAGTCTGTCTATATAAAGGGAAAATAAGCTAATTTACTCCTCACTGTCATTTTCGAACACGATTAATTTTACTCTTGAAGTAGATAAACCAATATTGTCTTCCCATTTTAATTATTCTAATAATTATTCAAAATCATAACATAAAACCTTTTAGTTTAATAACTTAAGAATGAAATATAGCATTTATAGTCTTTTTATAGCCTGTATTTCTCCACTGTGTCTCATTATGCTGGATTATAGGGGCTGGATTTGAGTTTTTTGGTGCCACACAAAGGATTGTTTTGTAAGGTCGCCTTTGACTTTTACCTCTCGCTCATGTTTCCTGTTTCTAGGGTCTAGCTTTTCCAGGACGTTGGTTTGGATTTGTATGCTAGGGATATGTCCCTATCAGTGTTGTGGGGGTGCCATGTGTGTTCAGAGGGGCAGGGGGCAGATTTGGTCCTTACCAGTGTGGAAACGGAACCTATGGCTACTGATATATAGTTTAAAATTAAGTAGTTTTGTAACTCAAAAGGTTTTGCAGCAAGGGTCCAGTGAGCCTTGGGATCATCACGCGCATGTAATAGAAACTTCACTCTGGGGGGAGGGGGGGGGCAAAGCTCAGAAGAAAAGGGAGAGATGGCAGTGTAGCAAATACATGCGTATGGAAATGTATAAATATGTGGAAAATATTTAGTAAACTCAGAAGTGATTTTTAATTAAACCAGGAGTAGCTGCTTCTTTAAAACTATGAATTAATGCTTGTCACTATTTAAAGTTAATTTCACTTTTCATCACTTCAAAATAATGAAATGATTCTTTGACAGATAACTGTGTAATTGTATGCATGCATTGCGTCACCTGTGTAACCGTATATTACTGATCCTGTAGCAGGTACTGTAAGAAGAAATGGAGCAGGGTGGGACCAGAGCCGTGGGGGCAGGAACCTTATTTTTTAATCACGGGAGAATTTTCGTAGCTGTGTCCTTTGCAGACGGTGTGTTCACGCGAGGCAGCTGTGGCTAGGCAAATTAGCTGAAAAGGCTAGCCCTAACATTAGCCTTGCACTGTGCTCTATACCACGAAATACATGGAAAAGTGCATCAGTGAAACAGGCTTTGAATGTTGATGTAGTTTAATGTTGAAAGTCAAATCATTTTAAATACACACACACAGGATGTCTGCCTTTGTTACATCAGCCCTGTTTCTGTGTTTCTGTGGGGCATTGACTTTCATAAACTCTGACTGACCATTCCTGAGTCTGCCAGACCTCTGTAATATGATATCAATCAAATTTAATTACATCTTAGTTAATATAAATCTAACCTATGGCTTAAGGTTTACATAAAACATCAAAATGACATCCCGTGTTTTATCTAAAAATCCAAGAGTAGCTTGGCATGTTTTTCTGTGTGTGCGTGTTGGGGTGGTGATATGAGAGAGTGTGAAATGTTTAACTACTGTTCACCTATACTTGGGCTCCAATGTACTAAAGAAGAGTGCCTTAAATTTCAGCAACTTTACATTCATCAAAAATGTTCATACTGTTCATGGTCTATTTTTTAAATAAATGTCACTACAACATCATTATGGGTATTGGTTTTGTCTTGTACAAAATTGTAAGAATTACCAAATTTGCGTTTGCGGATGTGAACGGGCAGACTACAGTGTCTCCTAAACAGCATCAGCTCAGCCGTGTGTTTTAAAATGGACAGAAAATGGCAGTTAGAGAATCTGTCATGTTTCTCTACCATTTTAAAATGCATTTAGTACCGTGGACAGCATCACACAAGCTAAAATTAGCACACTCGCGCACTGATTTTAATGTAATCTTAACTCCAAAGAATGAAGCTTTTACCAATTTTCAACTGCGCAAGATTTGGGTCACCGTGTCCTTGAGCAGGAAAAGTGGTTTGGAGCCTGGGGTAAGCTCCAGCCCCCGGCCCCGCCCCCCGCAACACTATACTGGTTACGTAGTTGGAAGGTATGTGGATGGATGGATGACATTTGGGTAAATGTGAGAAAAATTGAACAACAACGCCCCCTATTTATCCCAAAGCAAACTGTGTGCGGATTGTGTCTTCATGCAGTGACGGACAGCTGCAACTAAACCACCACAGAAACAGATAAATCCGGTTGAAAAGTCAAGGCAAGAGTTTAACGTGACACTCCTGCCAATTTCACTTCAACAACCTTCCGCCATGGGTCGTCCTTTACGAATCGGACGTTTAAATCGCTGTGTAGGCATTTCCGAAAAGAACATGATTAACTTAATATTTCGCCGATTTCTTTGTCAACGTCCCTTTGCTGGCCCGCTCATTCATCCCGTGCACTCGCACCCGTACCGGACACGTGGTTTGGAGGCACTTCCCGCAGTGACGCCGTCCGAGGCGGCGCGCCTTAATTGGAGCCTAAGCGCACGATGGAAGGCTGCGGCGCAGACGAGCCTCGTCGTCGTTCGGAGGGTAGGCGAGGCTCCGGGCTCCTTCTGAAGGCTCCGGTGGACAAATGCGAGGAAGATATCCTCCGCGAGTCACTCATGAGGCTCTCCGGCGTTACCAGAGCCATCACGGCTAACATCCGCAACATAAACGAAAGCCTGGACAGGTACTGAAATTCGCGGGTAAAATTCAAAGTGCACCCACGCTTTGTTACGGACTGTATACATGCGCTTTTAAGCAATCGAGACGAGAAGTCTCATGCATATAGCTAAACTTTGAACTTTTCATTGACTGGTTGTAGTCTGTCATTTAACCAGTCGATGATCGGCTGTGCACGCCAAGTCTTGCTGCCGTTCTGCAAACATATGAATGAATGACCAAATGACATAAAATAAATGTAATATCCTGAATTGATGAAGTAGGTTTGATTCTTCATGTTTGTTTTGTGACGCTGTTTTCTAATAACACATGGAGTATATTAAGGCTTCTCTGACTTTGATCCCTTTGCAGGATACTAATGGATAGTCCTGAGATGGAGGAGATAGAGAAGATGCTGGTATGTGGATGCAGTTTAGGATACCGATGAAATTGCGCTGCAGTGAAAGCTGTTTCTAACGTTTCTAATTCACAAATCTTGAAACTGGTACTTGGAGGCGGCAAGTAATCAGTGGGCTTCAGAGAAGCTTCACTTACAAAGCCTTTACCTCAGACTTACCAGTCTTCCATAGCACATTCAAACCCTTCAGAAAGATGTCTTTCTGACCATGATTAACGTTGCATTTCCTCCAAAGCGACCTTAGTTTTTTTTTTTGTGTTTGTCTTAGTGTCACAATGGGTGGATATATTACTTGAGCGAAAGATAAGCACTGAATTACACTGATGTGCAAATATGTTTCATTCACAGATGGAGCTGCTAGCTTGCAAGAGAGTAAGCTGAAAGAAAATGCGAAAAAACACCAGTGACTGTAAAGGATTATTTACTGCTTTAATTTCTTTATGGTAATAAACTGCAAAGTTCTTGGTTGTTATGTTATGTTTCAGGTTTCTGGTCCTTTTTATAGTTATCTGGATGTACAGTCACTTTGAATTTGTACTTAAATGTTTTCTGTAAACAGTTATTGATTTCTTGGATGTTTCCTAAAGGTATATGTTTGTTTAAAAAAACAATTAGTAGCTTTTTTGTACTTGTAGTCACTGATGAAAGTTATACATGCAGCTGATTTTAGTTCAGTTCAACTCCGTGTTGCATTACAGGAATTATGAATGAAATCTTGTTCATCTTTATGCTACACTTTTCTCCCTACCCTATTTGTTTGGTCTGTAGTGGACATCTAAAAAACTACTTTTGCAAATACAATATAGTTCATAAGAATGGTAATGATGTAAGAAATAGCTACCTGTTCCCAAAATATTTCTCCAATACAATAACAGTCACATGATTTAACATCAGAAGTGAAACAGAAGTAGGATGCCTAGCGTTTAAATACAGTGAAGCGGTGATACGTGGCGTTACGTCGGCGTTTGCGCAGTTACCCGGATCAAGAACGCAATACTAAGGTTGGGGAAGGCTTCTGAACAGAAACCATCAGAAAAGAAGAGTTTTAATTGCAGGTAGCACACATTTGTCATATCAGCAGAAATGGTGACGTGTCGGTTCTAATCGCAAATGGCTGTAAAGGTTTCATTTTGTTTTAGTTATATTGTTTTATGTCAAAAAGCTTTTGGTCGACTCACGCAGTTTTAAAACGGTAAATCGACTGTAACAGTATGGCTGTTTGGTTTCTTGCACTGTATTGACGCTTCATTATTCATATGAAATAGTTTAATCGTTATTCCACTTAACATTTGGACAAATCTTTAAGATTATACTTAACTTGTTTTGACGTCTCGTACTGCTGCTGACGAGTCGCCATGTAACGTGATTGACGTATAATTCACCCAATCAGACTCCTGGAAAGGGTGCCATAGGTGAAGGGTCACGTGTATGTAGACCAATAGGAAAGCGCGCTAACGGGTTTCTCGTGCTCTGCTGCCGAGTTTTAATGAAAAAGGCGGTGTTCTAGGTGTAGGACTTCCGGATTGACCTAATCGCTCGGTGAAGCAAATGGGAATAAAAATGATGGAGAAATTGTACGAGATAACAGTCGTTTACAATTTATAATAGCGATGACTGGTAAGTTTTTTTTAAGTCGTATGTTTTAAGAGAAGAAATAAATATGGGTATTGGGCGCCCTACTGGTAGCTAAGAAAAACGCTTGATTACGTACTTACGAGACGGAAATTCTCTTGATCCTTGTCAGATAGCATCGATTAGTCATAATAGGTTTGTATTTGAACAACAATAAGAGAAACTTTAAATGTTGAATAAATTTTTATGTGACCTGTTAATCAAGTACGCTCGTGTTGAAACCCATCTGTGTTGAGCCGTGATGATTTACATTTATTTGTAGCTTAAATGAAATTTATATCCTTTAGCTAGTGGTTAGGTGTAATAAATGTGTACTAGGTGTAGATTAAGACCAAATTTGAGTGCCACTTGTTATTCTAGAATGTTGTGTTCCTCTGTAATAGAAACGGTAATAGTAAGCAGAGGGACTGGGTTGAGTCTTTCGCTACTGTTTTAGGTATGTTTGCAGTTCATATGTATTCTAAGAAATTGGGGATGTTTTCCATACCTGGCAGGTGATGTGTCATAGCTCCCATGAACGCACGTCGTCGCCACGGTTCTAAAAGTAGCCAGCAGGGGGCATACTTCGGCCCTTCCCAGACTCAAACGCTGCTGAGCGACCAGCCAGAACCGGCTTTTGTGTCCCCTGCTGTGGCTGCACCATCCCTGTCCCTCCCACCCGTGGACACGAGCAGAATGTCTTGCCGAGATCGTACGCAGGAGTTCTTGTCCGCTTGCAAGTCTATCCAGAGTCAGCAAGTAAGCAAATCGGGACGTAAACAGTAGCAGCACACTGTATTGTTGTACATGTAGCCTTTCTACGTCAGACCTATAGGATTAGAATTTACATCGCAGGGTGTGAACGTAATGGAATTTAATTTGAGGGATAACTTAGGATCCAGTAAATGTGGCTTGCTATTTGGCAGTTAAGATTTAGTGCCTTCCATCTTGATTAATATTATTAAGTTGTGGTCCTTTGTGTTTTATTTAATAAACACCTGGCTGAAATGTTTATCCAGGGTAATACTTTAGAGGTGATAGAATGTTTTGAATTTAAACTGAAGGATCAATGTTGACTGGTGTGTGTGTTCGCCCTGCATTGGGTTGGCGCCCCATCCTGGGTTGTTCCATGCGTTGCCCCCCCACTGAATAGGACAAGCGGTTTCAGGAAATGGATGGATAGACGAACGAATGTCTTTATTGTCATTGCACACGTAACCAGAGTAATGCCGTCGAAATGTTATACACTTTATACAACTGCTATACGGTCGCTTAATCTGGTCAGGGTTGTGGGGGGTCTGGAGCCTATTCCAGGCAACATGGAACACCTTGTCAGTATATACCCTGCACAGGATGCTAGCTGAAATCATCCGTAATATAGCTTATTTAGAGAGGGAAGTTAGCCTTTTTGCAAGTCTAAAGGAGTCAGACAGAAACTGCACCATTTGATGTGCATCTTTTGATGATTTTATAAGTACGTGCCTTAAGGACGGTCATCATTCTGTCTTTTCCATTCCCCTGTTCAGAATGGGTTCCAGGCCAATAAACCAAGTCACAGTCCTCTCAGGCAACGCAGTGACTTTACTCTTATGGCGAAGTGAGTCTCCATATTTGTGTCCCTCATTTTCATGCTGTTTCCGTTAGCAGTAGAATGGTAGCATTTCGTTTTCAAATGCTAAATAAGAGGTAGCTTGCAGTTATGACTCGTTGGCACGCCTTGTGGAGTTTCGGCATCTGCTAGGCTGATTTATAAGAAATGCTCCGTCTTCCTTTGTCTTCGCAGGAAAATCGGGAGAGACCTCAGTAACACATTTGCCAAATTGGAAAAACTCACAATGTGTAAGATTTGTGATCTCAGAGCTGATGGTGGTTTTAAATCGGCATATTATGATTAAGGTTAAGAGTGACACTGTTAATACGAAAATGCATTCTACTGTTTTTGCCCAGTGGCCAAGAGGAAATCACTGTTTGATGACAAAGCAGTTGAGATCGAAGAGCTCACTTACATCATCCGGCAGGTGAGAGAGCACTGTATGCTGTGGCCACGGCCGGTCTGCCGTGCTTTCCGGTTCTTTCTGGCTGCGTATTCACCATGCTTGCCCACCCCTCAATCTGCAGGACATCAGTAGCCTGAATAAGCAGATAGCCCATCTGCAGGAGCTGATTCGCGCTCGGGGCAGCCAGAATGGCAAGCATCTCCAGACTCACTCCAACACCGTCGTCGTCTCCCTGCAGGTCAGGACAGCTGCATCCATATCTGTTTACAGCTCACTATTTCCATATCATCTTCTGTCTACATCAACGATGAATGATTTCCATATGTTTCTTAGAAGTTTTTCTGCATTATTTTATTGGAATTGATGCTTTTGATACTGAAAGCCTCTTTTCGCCTTTATTGCTCTGTAGTCGAAACTGGCATCTATGTCGAATGACTTCAAATCGGTGCTGGAGGTGAGAACAGAGGTAAGACACTCTGGGCCTTCCTAACAACTTCCATAAATGTCCTGAAAATGCTGGACTGACACATTTCAGGGCCTAACCTTGACCACTGTGCCCGCAGAACCTTAAACAGCAGCGAAGTCGTAGGGAGCAGTTCTCAAATGCCCCAGTTTCTACGGCAACCGTGCACGCTAGGAACTTCGGTAAGAGCTCAGTGAGCGATCGCGTGAACTGTTACCAGCAGGTCAATTAGTGACTGTATGTGCAAACAAGGATGTTTATTGATGCTATATGCTAATCGCTGTGCTTTTTGCCTTTCACGACCATTCAGATGGTTCTCTGTTGATGCAAGACGAGCCAAAGAAGCCTGCAGACGTCTCCATAGAGATGGATTCCCGCTCCAACCATCAGCTTCAGTTGATCAACGAACAGGTGAGTGGCGGAGATGGTGCTAACGTAGGTGTGGGGTCGGTGATACACACCCTTGGATGATGATGTCAGAAACAAGTTAGCTCATTGGATGTGTTTGCAGCAACATATCTGAGTTCCGACAGATGGTCTCAATCTTATCAGCACTCTCTCCAGTGCTGGTGTAATTTATTGGGAAACCAATAAATGTTCCCAAATTACTGATTGTAACCAGCATTTGCTCCAACCAACTTGCACCAAAAGCAAAATAGCGTTTTATTATCCTTTACAGTGCATCACAATAAGGAAAACCGAATCGCGAGAGGATAAGCAAATATTTTCTTTTTATTCAGGAAATTTTGTGAAACTGCGCCGGCAAGCTCAACACTACACTACATGTTTGTTCTACAGAAAAAGAAAGGTTGATCTAGGCCTACGGGCCAGATTTAATTATTAATTATAAACATGTCACGGGCCAGTTACTTTTTAAACCAACGAAATTCCTCATGCACCACTACAGAAAATAATAATAATAATAATAATAATAATAATAATAATAAAAAGAAAGAAAGATTTTGCTCAGGAATTGTGAGAGTAAATCTCGATCTGGATTCTGAGTGGGGAAAAAAAAAATCATGATTCAGTTTTTACCCAGAATTTACCCCTACGCTCAGGTGTAGGGGTGTAACAATGCACTCAGGTCACACTTTATTTTGTAACGTGTGTTTTTATTACTTAAACGTATATTTAAATCGTTGCTTTCTGCAAACCGAACTGAACGTGATGTACTAAATACATGTACTGTTACAGCCATACTCACTGGTAGTAAAGAGATACTACTGGTGACATGTGTTGGTCCTTAATATCTGCTTAACATACATGTCCTGTGTCGACGCTGTTGTTGTGTTCAGGAGTCATACATCCAGAGCCGAGCAGACACCATGCAGAACATCGAGTCCACCATTGTGGAGCTGGGCTCCATCTTCCAGCAGCTTGCCCACATGGTGAAGGAGCAAGAGGAGACTGTGCACAGGTAATAGGCAGCGTACAGTGTAGGTACAACCGTATAGCTATAGACCAGTGTTTCTTAACCCAGTCCACGGGGAACCCCAGACAGTGCATGTTTTTGCTCCCTCCCAGCTCCCAGCCAATCAGGAACACCGAATACTTGGTACAG
>JAODLC010000066.1:894974-910424 GCA_026781145.1 Hippopotamyrus pictus | reverse complement strand
CTTTATGTTCAACTGGTTGGTTGAAACGAAATCCAGGTCTGGATTTGTACTTTCTGGACCTGAACTTTCCACCTCTGGTCAGGTATTGCGACCAAAACATTTTTTTGACACAACCCAAGCATTTGTATTCAGGTGCTGGTCACCTTGGTTCTCTGAACCAAGGTATGGGTTTCGCTCGTAGTGTCTCCTTCCAGAAGCCATGAAATCAGGAGCACATAAAATTGATGGGACCGAGGCTTTTCAGGAACAGGGCTAGTGACATCTAGTCCCATGACACACAGAGCAATCTTTCAAAGTAAGCCACCTGTTTCACCAGTAGTCTTATACAGATCTATACTTTGCCTGGAATTGGCACTGGATACCACCAAAAGAGAGCTTCCTGACGATGTTCCTTAGCTCCTGGACGGCTCAGCCTGGTTCTTGAGGTCTAGAGGACTGAATCTTTCCGGAAACTTTTTCAGTTGGCATCTATATGATACTCAGCAAGGCAACTTACCGGTATGATTAATAGCTAGCTAGAGCTGAGCGAAATACGACCAAGGACCAGAGCTGGGCACTGTTGGTAGCCGTATAAAGAGTGTGATTGTCTTGGAATTTGTCATGTTGCATCCCATTGCGCACATCGATAGCTACAGACGCTAGTCTGTGATCAGCAAGACCTCCTGACCACTCCCAATCTCTGTGCTGCCAGGGAACACATTCTGTAATGTTTTCGGTCGGAATTCTGTCTTCAGGATGAAGACATTCTTTAAGGTTTAATGCATTTTGTAATTCTAGTAATTACTGCTGATACTCTTATGAACTGCTTGTCACACTATGTGTTTCTGGAATTATTTTATTTAAAAAAAAAAATCCTTTTGTTCAAGGACCCAAAAAGTAATTAAAGCCTTGACATTGAATCTTTCTATGCAGTTGATGTTGTGTGCCACGTCATTTTGACTTGCCGCAGTTTCAGCACTTGCACGATACAGTGACACTGTGAACATCAACACGGTGCCAGTATAAGTCTAGTGGCTTGTTTCACATTGAGACTACCCAGAATCCTGTGGAGCGAGATACAAATGCAAAGTCGGTGTCTCAAAGCCTATTACAACCCTGCTATCTTTGGCTCTTCGACCAAGGCAAAGCACAGGTTATGCAACGTGATCAGATGATCTCCACTTAGCATACAGTGAGTAGCAACACCTGAACGTCCTGCAAGTAAATGGATCCTACTTCCATGAGTTATGATTTGTGGTATGGTATGTTTAATTCGATTCCGCGGTGTCAGCAATAATTGCGTTAGCCTAAACCTCAGTGACTCCCGCAGTCGCTGTTGAGCCCGAACCAGCCGTGTACTTCCTGCCCGTACTCAGCGTAACACCGAGACACACCAAATGCCAATGATCGCAGAACGAGAAGAGGGAGGCATCCGTAAGGGACGTAGCGGGCGGCTGAACCCCAGACGCCAGGCCTGCAGCAAGTCTGTGCTGATGTGCGCGGGCGAGCAGTGTTACCAAGGGAACTGTGTTTCCTGGAGTGTAAGGGACACAGATTGCAGGAAATGCGACTCCTTCAACCTTGAAAGTCCTGCTGCTCACGAGAGGACCTCTGGATTCCTTTCAAAGACCAATCGGAGCAATGGGGACATTTAATGGAAAATGTTTATTTTTGCAAATAGCATTACACGTATTTCACAGAGTACGTTAACTAGACCGCGTCCTGCCCAGGGTGTCCCCTGCCTTGTCCTCTCAGGGCAGGCTCAACATGACCCTGTAATAGATAATCAATTATGGAGTAACTAGATCGGAAGATCATGTTTTGGTATCCCCTTGGAAGATCTGCTTGGAATATACTTCTACCTGTACACAGTCGTACCTTCTGTGTGGTGTAAGTGTGCATTCTTGAGAAGGTGGGGCTAGTCTGGATGTTTCGTAGCGCTATAACTCAGTTCAGAGTGTGTGTTTCCTGGGCTCCCCATCCTACTTTGCCCTAAATGGTCTCAAAGGTACCGACTTCCTGCTCCCACTTCTACTCTCCCTCCTTCTCCTGCATCTCTCGTTCAGCTCTGTGTCGTCTGCTCCACGGGGCTCATCTCAGGCATGCTCCTCACACGCCGGGTCTTTCCCCCCACACTAAAATGTGGGCCACCCCCGTCGTCATCTTCGCCGGGCCACAGCCTTGCCTCTCGCGGCTGGCACGAGCATGACCCCCCCAAGGCTCCTCCCAGGAAGCGGGAGCGGAGGGTGACGAAGGACAAGCTCTTGCTGCGCCGCTTCTCCAAGCAGCCTGCCGTCGGCTCCTCTTGGTCCTTGCTCTGCTCCTCCTCTTCCACACAGTCCAACAGAATCATGCGCAGGATGCGCGGCACCTCCTGGGCGTCTGGCTCGAACTCCGCCACCAACTTCCGGAGCCTGGAGGGATGGGGACAAGGATGGACGATGTCAGCCCACAGGTAGTCTGAACCCCTCAACCACATCATCAATTAGTCAGTCAAAAGAAGAAAATGATAGCAACCCTACCCATATTCACTTGGGTCATACTATACCATTAGCTATACTTGAATCATTTCAGCAATACCCAATATGTAAATGTAAAGCGTTGTTGCCTCAGAACCTCCAGAGCTGAGGGTTCAAATCCTACCTTTTCTCTATGTGTGTGGAGTTTGCATGTTTTGTCCATGTTACACTGGTTTCATACCATAGTCTGAAGACTGCAGTTTTGTTAACTAGCATCCCCGAACAGGCATCGCAATATGAGATTTTGTGTGTGAGTATTTGTGTATGTATCCTGTGATGGACTGGCATCCCGTCCAGGGTGTACCCCAGCTTTCTGTCCTGTCTTGCCCATGATCAGTACCAGACATCCACAATGCCGACCAGCATAAATGACTAGCAGATCACTGGACCCATCGAGACTTAAATGGCCCTGTGCTGGTAGATGGATCGTGCCTGATATCCCACGGATCCCCACCTGAGAATGACAGGCCCGCATTGCGAGGGGCGGATCTTGGTGCACAGGTTATGCAACTCCAGCAGTTCCCCAGGGCTGGGCTCGTAAGGCGGCTTCTGGTGTGGCGTGGCCAGCCAACTGTAGTCGACACTTGAGCGACGCCGCCCGGCATCAGTGCCGCGCTCCTGGTGGAGGCGGTCCGCCCGTTTCAGCAGCGCACCCAGCTCCAGCATCAGAGTGTTGGTCACCAGCTCCTCAGGCGAGCGCTGACCAGGCACCTGAGCCTCCATGCAAAACCCCACTGACCAGGAAAACATCTGAAGAGATCCACAGAGGTGCTTGCAAGCACAGGAACCAGAAGTGCGCGGGTATCCCTTACGAAGAGGCGCACCCGGGATTTATGCGTGCCTACGTGCCTGTGCGCGCGAATGTATCACGGATTTTAAGACGTACGGATTAATAGATATAAACAAATTCCTGGAATAAGCAGCTGTGAAAAGACTCCCGAAAACGCTGCAAACACGTTGACAAGTTTACGAATGGAGAGTCGTTGAAAAGCCTTATGTGTACAGAATGATGAACCAATGTAGTGAGATACAGGAAAAGACGGCACCAGAACAACAAAAATCTATGAATAACTTAAAAAAGCCAATTTCTCAACAGTAGCCTCTAAATAACTAATTAATATTCAACAAGTTAGTGGAAGAAATCAAAAATATAAGATTAATTCTTACCTTAGCAACGTAATGAAATTATCAGCGGAACAGGATAAAATGCAGTTTACTATACGATATAGTTCTGGAATAATATGTTCTCAGTATAAGACTATGTTCTGATTCACTATGAATGCAATCTCATTACCCCACCTACAGCTTTCTATGTAATAGGAATCAAAACAACCGCTCGTGGGGAATGTCGTTCACCACGCGACCGAGCAGCGGGACGGAGAAATTTAATCCGTTTTTAATACTGTCTTGCCAGCCGTTATGCACCTCATCAGCAGTTTCCTGCACCACACGCTGTGCAACGTGTGTTTGTTTTTTTTTTATGGGGTTTTTTTTTTCTAATGCACTAGATTGTCAATGTCGTTTTAACGTTTGGATGACAATTACAGATTATTTAGGTTAAAACTACTAATAGTTTCGTTAGACGTTGGCTCGTCATTGTAGTTTCATATTAGGATCTTGCTGCTGATTTTAATATTTGCTGTTTTATATTTCCTTGTTGTTTTATCGATATATTAAAATACATTCAATAATATATTCTGCTTTTCAATAAAACCTTCTTTGGAGGAGTCCTACCAAGAAAATGACGTGTTATAATTATGTAATTGCTCAAATTGTCTCCGACAGGTCTTTCGCATATGAAATGAAGATTTTAATTGGAACATATTTCTTAGACCTGGTCACATCTGTTATGCGTTTTAATTATATGACTCTCAGAAGTCATATTTAAAGAGACCCCAACTGCATATAAAAATACTTCACGCACTTATTATTGCATGTGCATGTATACGCGATGTATTGTTATTCTTAGAAAGTTTCAGGATGAGTTCTGGTTTACTTGGCTGGATTACAGCTCTCAACCGCGCAAAAGATACATTCCATAATCCGGGATTATATGACCCACAACACTTCTCATTTAGTCATACTTGTATAAAATGATAAATACCGCACACCGCGAACGGACTATAGATTGCAATGTATTTGACATATTATATAAATGTGCTTTGTAAAATTATAATGAGAAGGTTTTCCGTGACGTTGATTTTCTGGCTATGAAGTGTTCGTTTTTTCCATAATCATTTAAATACATTGTATTATTCTTGTTCTTTTGTTGCTGTTATCGGAAATTAAATATGTCCTCAATTGTTCCTGTCCAAAGTCTTTTTTATTGTACAATGACAGTTTCAGTCTTTGCATATCCCATCTTGCTGTCTTAAGAGACACACAGATATATTAGCAATTTTCCGGTTATAGGTAGAGTTTTAACCCGCAGTTCCACACACACAAATTTGTATTCATATATCTTTATGGGGACGGTCCATTCACTGGGTTGCCAACTCTCATGCACTCATGACACTCACGCTTCCTGACTCTCATGCTCAAGTAAGAAATCTTATGGGAAACCTATATAATTCCATTATAAACCTAAAATTAGCTATATCAAAAGACTGTTTACAAAGTAAAACTCTTAAATACATGTAAATGCGGGTGCGGATTTGTCTCGAATTGAAAGTCTCACGGCAGCCAGCTGACCAAAGTTGGTAACTCTGCATTCATTTCTATTAGCAAAATCCTAATCTCATGATGCGACAACCTTAACCCCTATCCAGCCCTAACCTTAATGATAAGTATATAAACAATATACATTCGACCATTTTAGTTTTTAGATTGCAGTCACTGATTTTATTTCAATGGAGTTTTCCCTTATGATGAGCGGCAAAATGCACCCCAGACACACAGAAAAAATAGTCATACTCCCCGTCGGGGAATCGAACCCCGGTCTCCCGCGTGACAGGCGGGGATACTCACCACTATACTAACGAGGAGATGCGTTACAATGTTTTCGCGCAAGATGATGTCATCCATCTAGCTATCTAGGGCCTAGATCCTAGGCCTACTTAAATCGGGATTGAGTCGAACACCTGTTAAAATAAACTGTGGCGTCTAACAAAATTGTAATGCCAATCTAAAGCCTCACCATCAGATGGCGACATTAGAAACCTTGAACAGAAACCTTGATATTTTTTCTGCCACATTTAAGGATATTTTATTATATCCTATGTTTTACTTTTTAATTACTCCAGCTATACTTTCAAAATTCGTAGCTGCAATTTTGTGAAGTATACTTATAAGCTTTTTTTCACGAGCTGTCGTAGTGTTAACCTCAACATGTTTACGAATGTAAAAGTTTATGAAACTTTGGAGATTCTAATAAAAGGCATTACAATGTTAAAGATGAGTATGTTTGGGTGGAAGCATTTTTGCCATTTTACTACTTGTATTTGTATTTTTTGTGGATTTCATACATTTTGGTAGTCTGTGTTGTCTGCATCTTAAATAAGGGCTTTTCAACCTCCTTTACATCAGAGGAAAGAGTTATGGATCCTATACCACTAACGCATGATTACACAAGTAACTAATAACTAAGGACTGAGGGACGGTTACTATAACTATTCCGGCGTGGTCCCTCTTGAATATTTTTGACTCCGATCAGGACAACGAGAGCAATATTTTGCAAGTTGCGTAAACCGGATGAGCAGACCTTTGCAACAGCATTACAGACCACCAGATGGCGTTGGGTGCCACGATCAAAACCCCTAAACTAAAATACAGACGCTCCTCTACTTACGAATGAGTGACGTTCCGAGCGGCCGTTCGTAACTTGAAATGTTCGTAAGTCGTTATTCAACATCATTTTAAAGGTATACACAAGTATAAAGGCCTGCTTTTTATATGGGTCTTCATACATTTTTTTTTTGGTCTTGGTAACCTTACAACAGTCAATTGACTTACCCAAGGTGGTGTGTTACTCATTTACCGAAGCACACCCTCCTCATGCTTCCTACCCTGGTGTTGCTGCAGTGAGCTAGGGGGTTGTGCTGCCTTTAGCAGAAGCGCTGCTGGATCTTCCTGCCTCAGAGGTCAATATGCCAATTAACAGACACCGAAAAATCCGCTATCCAGATGAAATGGCAGTAAAGTTAGTCACTGTAGACAGTTTGATAATCAGTACATTGTAAAGCCGATGGAAGCTTTGCTAAGGTAAACGCAGACCACGTATCTCACTAGCTAGCTCACCCCCCACAGAATCGCCAATTTTATTTCCAATATCAAATGCAGAGTTCCACCAATTAAAGGAACTTTTATATAATTATCGACCATAACACAAGTGGCAAAACTGGTTATCGAAGCATTTTCTGTCTCTGAACAGTGACGCCAAATAGTCGCTGAACGGTCTTTACATATATATAGTTGGATATTTACTAGAACAGTTTACGCTAGTTTTAACACCCTGCTCAAGTGGGTAACAGCTGCTTCTTGACAACAGCAACATTTTTTGCCCAAGGGCATTAACGGCGATATGATAAGGCACCGCAGCGAACAGGTGTGATGCCTGGCAGGAGCCAGTGACGCAGAGAAGCTGGAACGTGTCGTTATCGGTTTTTTTTCCACTAGGCAGAAGGGAGAATGACTAAATAACATGAATAAGAAAACCGAATGAGCGGAAGATTCTTTGAACTCTTAGAAACTGTGAACTTAGGTCAACAGGAATGGGACTTATTGATGAGGTCGCGCTTATAATCTATTATTGTACTATGTTTCTATAGGATTTGTTCGTCATGGCAACAGTCATTAACACCAGCTAAGTGTTGTTCTAAACAGCTTAGTTGCTGAGCAATATGGCCAAAGGTTGGGGTAACGTTGGGGACCTCATGGTCCTGAAATCCAATGATAGAGCGCTCCCCGAACTATCAACCCACCCAAGCATCTTTGTTCTCAGTGGCCTGTAACTGCCTGACCTCTGGCAGCCCAGCCACCTTCTGGTCTGAAAGTGGTTGGCACCGTTCCATCGTTTGCTATTTAGGGTCAACCGTGAGTCACGAGGATTAACGTCTGGTAGGCCACAAAAGCCACGGTACGGTAACAAACAGTCCGCGACGCTTTCAGTAGATCTTGCCTGTAAGTGCTTGTCAGTTGCACAGCACATCCAGTGCCAGTCCTGGAAGGCCCTGGTCAGTTGGGTCTTTTGCCTGGATGAAACACCGCTCATACGCGTGGCGAATGGTTGCACTTTGTCACGCGCGCGAATTCACGCGCTATACGTCTGGAGTCACCTGAACATTTTTGAAAGCAGGGAGGAAACTGGAGCACCCGGACAAATTTGACAGGTACAGAAGGAATATGTGTACATAGGCCCAGAGCTGGGATCAGATGCTAAGCTGAAATCCTGGAACCACAGAGAAACTAATACTACACATTGCCCGATACAACACATTGCCCAATACTGTCCTGCAGTTAGTTGATCTACTGTACATCCTTTCACAAACAAATAACGCATTTTTGCCTTTTCCTAAATCCCATTTTTCATGCTGCATTGGTTCATCTTCTTCCCCTCCTCCCTCTAAACCTGCCCCACCCTGTCCTGAAAAGTCTCTAATTCAGCCACTCTCCTACACCATTATGTGCACAATGCAATTTTCAGTGCCTCAAAGTAAACACTTTTGAGTACAAAGGAAGTGCTGTCTTGAGCCTCCGTTCCGCGCAGTATCACTCTGGAGATGATCATAATGCAGCATATCATATTTACAGGTGATATAATATTGGTCCATATCTATATCCATTCTGACAGAAGCTTTTGAGGGGTAGAAGGTAAAAGAAGTTTCTAGTCTCTTCTCTGCAATAATTAATACCCCTAATGGACTTCTGTCTGACGCATGCCTAATTTAATTCCAGACGCCTTACCTAAAGACTAAAAAGGTAAGTTTCAGAAGATATGGCTTCACTACTGGCCAGTGGCTTCCCAACTTTGCTGCTTCAAACATCGTCCTAAGACGCATGGCACGCTCAGTTCTCTCCAGTTTGCGTGTGGGCAGGTCGACGAGGTTCTAGAAGATTCAAAGAGAAGGGCGGCAAGCCCCGGCGATTAAAGCGAGAGTTGAGCGAGGAAGAGGAGGCCCACTGCTTACTTGTTGCCTGTCCTCCATTAAGCTCCTCCCTCTGCGTCCGTAGAACTTTGCTGCTGGATAATTGCAGGAATTTGCAATTATTTGTAATAATTTGTAACATTTCGCTGCACACTGCCCCACCTCACCCCATTTAAAAGCTTCCTGGAGCAGGGTGGGATTAGATTATCATGTAATGTAAAAGTTTCTTGTGTATTGATCAGCTAGGGAGCCCATTCTGCTTACAGGTGTTTGTGCTTCCTTAGGTTTTTGCACCCCCCTCCCCACACACACACACACACACACGCACACACCGCCTTAAGGCGCTTCAGGACTTGCCAACTGTATTGCAGCTAAAAGATGTAGGATTGCCAGTTGCTTAAACTGTAGAAATTATTAGAAATCTAGTTTCCATACCTTTCTAGACTGATCTCTCTTAAAAGTCTGCCATTCTGTTATTTTAGGATCTATGCTGATTTTCTTGACTGTCATGCAGTTTGCACTGAGAAACTTTGGTAACACTTTACTTAAAGCACCCATGTATAATGCATTATAGGTATAGGTACCTTCATAATGCATTATAATGCATTCATAAAGTATTATACACATGGTTATAACTATTTATAAGAAGGCATAACACATTATAGCCATGTGTCATATGCATTATGGATGCTCTATGAAGCTATAATGCACTATAAATACCTTCATAATGCATTATAATGGCTTATATTGACCATAATAATACATTATGATCGTATCTATAGTGCCTCAACAGAAAATGTCCCATCAATCCCCTACATCCTGTCCTGTTGTACAGGTTGGTCAGTAATATGGACATCTGGGGTGACAAAGAGAAGAAAATGATGTTAACATGTACACCCCCATACACACCCCCATGCACACTTCTGTCTCCCATTCTCTTCATCTAAATCATTACTGGTCATGTGCTACTGGTGTGTGGAGAGTAATAAAACATTAATCCACGATATCTCCTGTGTTTGTGTGTTATTCTGCTGCAATGGCAAATAATCATTTTAATTAGGCTTTCCTAATGAGAGTGGATTTAAACATTTTTCTCGAATACCAATATGAATACCAAAGCAGTTGTTTGGCCTACTGCATCTGTCTGTGTTTAATTTAGTGATAATTGTATGTACCAGCTGAGCTGTGATTGGGTGTTGGGGGGTGCTGCTGAGCCAATGACATGACAGCTGCTCCAAATATCCATCTCTGACTGTGGAAGCGTGACGGCGATGTGCCTGGCCTCGCTGGAGCCTCCGTTTAGTGCACAGGTGCACGCGCAGTGTGACCGCCACGCACTCCGATCCACTTGTGCACCCCTCACCAGTGCGTCTGGAACACAGCTTCAGAGTTTCTCCAAGCAGCTTGAAAACAGACCTGCACAAAGAAAGCAGATGTACACACCTGGTTTAGTTTCTATATAAATGAGTGATAAATATGGTGACCCACGTTCCTTTAAATTGCCTGTCTCCCTTTTACATATTCCCTGCCCCGAAAACCTCACACTGTATTTATAGCTGTCAAAGACACCTGTCAGTGAGTTTGCTCAGGGATGGTATTTGATTTACTGCTCTGGGGTCCCAGGTTTCCCATTTCAAGCCGCTTGGATGCCGTTCAAATTCTGCTTCGGTCTCGGGCTCTCATACAAATTATGTTGGCGGGTTTAGAGATTAAAGTTCGTCCGTGGGGGTGGATGGAAAAAGGAAAACGAGACTTTCGCATGTATAAATGCTTTGGATGACACTTGGCGGGGGGGGGGGGCACTGAGTATTTGGGTGGTCAGCAGCTTGTAATAATTGCAGAACCCTGGGAGTCACAGAAAAGGAAATTTGGGAAAGTGAGGTCAGGTGTGTGCAGCCGGAGCATCCGTGTGTTTGGACACGTAGGGCATCTGGATGGCCCTTCAGCTTGGAATTCTCGGGTCACGCATGTGTTCCATGTGTCACGTAGGGCGGCACTGAACAGGAATGTGTCGGCGTGTCACGTTGTGCATTGCGTGTGCATCGCAGCCCTGACTTTTTCTACCGAGATGAACGAGACGGGCGTCTGCGAGACATGGGCCACTTCGTGGGTGACCGCGTCGCATCTCTGATCCCAAAGCATTTATTATTGCAGGAAGAAAGAGGCCGCAACATAACATCAGAACGATCAGCTGACTTCAGCGAGCCAGGAGCACCTTCTCATCATAGTCTGCCAACCTTCTGCCATATTCACCTAAGTAAAAAATAAACCTGTCACCGAAGTGTTTTCATCAGACTCAGGGCCACCATCTTCTGCCCCGAATCCCCGGTGAAACGGCAGAGTTTATCCAGTGAGCTGTCGTAGTCGCCGCCATCGCCATGACGACGGAATGATAAGCGGCGGGAAGGTATGTAAAGGCGCCGAGCGACCTTAGGATCCGTCTGTGAAGCTGCGTCTTGGGCTTGTTATATGAGTAAAACCTTTGGTGCATTTTACTCTTGACACCGGTGGCTGGCTGCCAAGCGTAAACACAACCTAAGTACTATCAGCTAATTACAAACTTGGCATTTTAAACCTCGAGTCCCGCAGAAACGGACAACCTTTTCTGTTTAACGCAGTGTGTGCGTATACGTGGACTGAAATGCACTCCTGCTAATACGTCCTTTCCATTGGAGTCTCTTCCTTATTCCGCGTCACATTTGGGAAGCAGTGGGACCTCTTCATTGCAGGAATTTCCTGGAGAAATAAACCAACTCAAGCAGAATCGACCCGAGTTAGAAGTGGCCGCAGATGCAATTTTTTTGTTACGAACAGAAAAGTAACTTTGGTAGCAGCAACTCCAAATTAATCAGGTTGAATGTTGAATAATTAGTCTTGGCAAAGAAGGTAAAAAAATTATTAGAGAACTGCTATGAGCCAAGACGTGTTAGGGGTTAGGGGTTCAAATCTCATCTCTGTCCTCACTGTAAGTGTGGAGGTTGGATCTTCTTCCTGAGTGCAGATTTTCTACTGCAGTCCTAAGACAGGCAGACAGGTTAATTGGCTTCTCATTAATTGGTGTCCTGTGACGGATTAGCAACCTGGGATATTGTCCCCCAAAACCCTAAATTAAGTAGTTGGTGGATGAATGGATTTATAATAGAGATTTACAGAGACTGATTAACAGGAACAACCTTAACTGACGAAGCCCAGCTGTCCTTGATTGGGCTGGTTACTCCATTTAAAACCAGTTCGGCAGATTCAGGAGGACAAAGAATTTAAGGTGTCAGCTTTTCATTATTCTATTTGTTTTATAGTTCATAAAGTTCAGTTTTTTTGGTGTCCCTGTTGTCCTGCACTTTCCCTGAACGGCAAGATGGAATCCAGGATTGAAATGGGGAGACATTAGGATTAGGCAAACAGAGTGGAATCAATCGACTTAATGTGCACTGGATTTACGCGCCACAAAACAAACCGTTTTGCTGGGACATGAAGAAAGGGGAGGAGACGGAATTGGAGAAGATTTCTGCATGTTAAGCGAGGGGTGAAGTGATTCGTAAAATTAATCAGATTTTCATGGAAAAGGCTTATTCTGTGTCGTTATTGGAGGACTTAATTTTAAATGTGCGCTTTTGATTGGCCGTGCAGTTTTAGTGGAGGGGCAAAAAGGTTTATCATTTTAATCTAGAGTTTCAGTATTCTGGGGTGAGTTTCCGACGCTACGTCGTTTGTAAGTTAAAAGATGGAACTTACGAATGACGTAGCATTAAGAAGGCTTCGGGAAACTCACCCCTCATCTGTAAACATTAATGGTCTGTACACTTTGCTCTGTCCGTCCAAAAGCAAGTTTTCTGCCAAGAGCTTAGGCAGATATTTCCTAGCAGTAATAGTTTTTCTTCTGATGGTACAATGGGATTATGTTAACTCATATTGGTGGGACCACTGCCAAAATTATGGCTTATTAATGTCAAGGTATGATATATGCTGCATGGTGGCAATTTGAGAATCTTTTCATCTCTGACCACTAAAAGCTATAAAACTTGTGCTTCCTGTTATAAACTCCCGGCTCAATGCCCCGGATAAGTGGTCTGGGAGAATGGATGGGTTTTTTCATAATTTTCATACTATATCAAATGGGAAACGGTATTAAAGAAATTTGAGGAAATCAAAGTAGCATTCAACAGCAGCAGTCAAAATCCACGTGTCACCCTAAGAAAGTTTCACCACCGGCGTCCCCATCAGAGTGAAATTGGCTTCCTAACCCTAACCCTAACCCCCTCGGAAGATAGAGCCCTAGGCAGCAGACTATGTTGTCTAATGGGTAGACTGGCACTGCGCACAATCTACGTGCGATTTTACATGTGATTGGGTAGATTTCCTCCCACAGTGCATGTGATCTACATGACTTCATGCCCCCTGCCTCATCCTCTTTCTGTCCTGGTATCAGCTCCACTCTCAGCTGAATAAGCAACTGTGGAAGGTAGACGTCGACATCAATATTGTTACTTTAATCTAAATCCATGTCTGGCCGCTCCCGATCGAGGTACACCCTGAAGTCCTCCTGCTGTGCATATTTACTGGATCAAACTTCCATCCTTCCATTTTCCATAGCCAGTCACCCACTAATGGGTCAAGGCGGGACCCAACTTCCTCCTGTCATATTAATGCCAGTGTGACTGCCTCTGTAAGTATGACTGTAGAGATCCTCCCGCCCTACCTGAGGCGACCCGTGCCCCTTCCCATAATGCCGTGACCTAAAGGCCAAGTTTAAAAAAAGGAATTTACTGGCATAACCCTGCTCTGAAGTGGGGGGGCGGGGCGGGGCGGGGCGGGGCGGGGGGGGGTGTCCTGCATGCCGAACACGAGTCCACAGATCACAAGAGCCGGCGGGAATGTAGCAGCCAGAAAACGGTTTGTCTGTTAGGGTACGAGGATTTAATGTACTGTCCCTGTAATAGTGTCCGGCTGGAATGCAGAATTACGATTGGCTCACGCCAGCCTGGGTCACATTTCTCCCAATCAGTGTTTGGTGCGGTTACCAAAGTGACGCGCCCACTGTGACAGATACGTTATACCATTAGCTGGCAGCCCACTGCTTCCCGTTATGTCCTTTTCTGCATTTTAATTGGCAGTGCCACCTACTACTGCCAAGCTCCCTGCTGGGGTCATGTGATCCCAGTGAATTCCCGCCGACCCACTCATTAGGAAACTCCCAACAGCTATACCCACGCCCTTCCAGCTAGCTGCCTGCCTCCACGGTGTCGTTTGCCATTTATCAGTAATGCTGGTGATGTCATCAGTCACGTGACCAACGGGACTGGGTATCCACTTGAGTTGAGTTTCGCCACCTGAAATGCCTTGAAATGTCAGCATAGTCACGCGAACCTTCACGAATGCAACGCGCGGACGTCATTAACAATGAAGCTCACTACTTTGACTCCTATTGTGACAGCAGCTGCTCGAGATCGTCAAAGCCGAGGGTCAAATAGTCACAAACTGAACTTCGGCAGTTGGTGTTTTATGAAATCGATTGTGCTTGAGTGAGGAGGGAACTTTGCACACCACTGTCTGTTTGGCGGCCGTTTACTTGCAGGCGCAGTGGGGGGGGCGCTTGGTGCCCACAGACACGTCGACACGTTAGAAAGCCCGGCGTCGGCCTGACTGTGCGTCTCAAATCTGACATGGTGAAAGTGTGTGTTTTAATCCAAGGTACCCAATACGGGAGTGGGCCGGGAGATCACCGGATTCGGAGACGGGAGAAGGGGCATGGAGGAGTGGGAGGCACGGGACAGGCAGACGGCGAGGAAGGAAATGAGGGGCAGGACGATGAAAGAAAGAGACGTCAGGATGGAATCCATATGATTATGTGTGAAAGTTTAATCAGATGCCCCTGGGACATGTGACCGCATCTGCGTGAGAACACGCGTGGGCGTGCAGTGCACACACAGACACGCATGCATAAGTTGTCAGCATGCTGTCATCTAGGAGCTCCTCCTGACAGTCATCTGGTAAGACCCCCCCCCCATGCCCATGACTGAAGAGGACCGAGCGCACTGTCAAAAAATGGACGTCCACTGCGATGTCTATGTAGCATTGGCTACGCTAATCGGCTGGTTTTCCATACGGTCTGAGTAGATATGCAGCATCGTTTCTTGATCTCCTCTGGTCAAAGCCGGGACTGCCCCCCTCACCGACCTTCCTGTCGTACCGGATATAACTAATGGCCTCCCCATGTAGAATCTTAATCCTCATATCATGTGTGGCCAGAACCTGCTGCCACCAAACTGCCGTCGCCTCTTTTCAGCATTTTATCGCCGCCGACAAGATCCTGCACGCCGTTACTGAGACCTGCGGCGTCAGCTCCTTCCCCCCCCCCGTCTCCGTTCACTGGACTGTTTAGTTTTACACACCGGGGGGGGGGGTCACGCTAGCATGGGATTTAAGCTGGTCGCCTGCACATTATCGACAGTCTAACCCCCACTATCTAAAACGCAGACCGCATACTTGCACATGAGCGGGGAAAAATAAAACACTCGTACTGTATTACACTGGAGTAGGTTCACGGGTGGTGACGTCATCGATTACATCACAGCTCACTGTCATTAAGCCACATCACGGTCTATATGCTGACTTAGAGGAGCGCTCTATAAAGACGTTTTATTAGGCATTAGTATATGAGTGTTTGCTTGTAACCGCGAACTATAAGGGGAGCATGCTGGGATCCTCCATATCCAATAGGTGCCCATAACTCCTGTCCCTTACCAGTACAGCAGTGTCACCTCTATACATAGTAACTGGTACACAAACAGTGAGGCTTTTAACTGAGCTGCTGACCTGACGATTATTTATGCCGGTGGCAGCTGCTGTTGCAGGTTAGCAGGAGGGCGGAG
>JAODLC010000066.1:874359-888547 GCA_026781145.1 Hippopotamyrus pictus | reverse complement strand
TATCTATCTATCTATCTATCTATCTATCTATCTATCTATCTATCTATCTATCTATCTATCTATCTATCTATCTGTCTTTCTGTCTGTCTGTGTTTATGTCTATCAATCTGTCTGTTTATCTGTCTGTCTAAATATCTGTCTGTCTGTCTAAATATCTGTCTGTCTATCTGTCTGTCTAAATATATGTCTGTCCATCTATCCGTCTGTCTGTCTATATATATCTGTCTGTCCATCTATCTGTCTGTCTGTCTGTCTGTAGGTCTATCTGTCTATCTATCTATGTCTGTCTATGTCTATCAATCTATCAATCTGTATGTCTGTCTGTCTATATATCTGTCTGTCCATCTATCTGTCTATCTGTCTGTCTGTCTGTAGGTCTATCTGTCTATCTATCTATGTCTGTCTATGTCTATCAATCTATCAATCTGTCTGTCTATCTATCTGTCTAGAACCTGTTACCGATGACACTAAATAGCCAAAGGGAAACTTAGTAACACTGCAAGGCTATCTTCCATTCCTCTACATTTCTGAGTTGTAGCCTGTGTAAATAAAGTTTTATGTCTCAATAAATAACAAACTGAAAGAAAAGGAAAGGAAATGAAGTATAATATAATAACTATAATGAGATACTGAGGACTCAGCGGTCTGTTAGACGTCTTCCCACTGTGATCCTCAGGTTACGGGAACATCTCTCCCAAGACAGAGTGGGGCCAGCTCTTCTGCATCTGCTACGCCCTGGTGGGGATTCCCATGTTCGGCTTCCTGCTGGCCGGAGTCGGCCAATACCTGGGGAACGGCCTGAGGAAGGCCGTCGCCAAGATAGAGAAGCTCTTTCTGGTGTGGGATCCCATCCGTCTGCTTCCACTTTGTAGGCCATCACCAAATCAATGCCTTTGTTTCCTAAACAAACAAGCTTAGATCATCATGCTTAGCACATAGAGCTCTGGAAAAAAATAAGAGACCACAGCAAAAATTGTGTGTTTTACTCACTTGTCAATGTATGGGTGTGCGTCTGTAAATAATGTATATTTTTTTGTAAACTGCAGCCTGGTTCTTCACTGTTTCTCATTAATGAAGGGCTACTTCCTTGTTTTATGGGTCTTCAATCCTGCTTCTATCAGCCTGATACAAACTCTCCCAGCAGTGCACCTCACACCTGAACTTACCATTTCCTGTTCCTTTTGAAGGTCACTTGATGTCATCTCTGGCATTAGAAGGTCACTTCTGCCTTCTACCTTTCTGGTGGTTACCAGTGTCTCCTACTTCACCTTTATTCTTGCGTACTGCTGTCTTTGAAGCTTTGAATCTGGGAGCAACCTGCTGCTCAGTGTAGCCTTCTGTCAATAGAACCAGGATTAAACCAGGATTAAACCAGGATTTAACCGGGATTTACAAATGCTGATTTTTAAAAAAAAATATAGAGTGGTCTCTCAATTTTTTTCCAGAGTGGTACTTTTACAGGGAAAAGCACACCAAAAAAAAAACATCTAAGGACATGTTATGCAAACCAGCAGCGCTCAGATAATGTTCTGAAACACTTCCATTTGGTCTTAGGTGTATTTTTTTTAAAAGGTTCGCATAAGAATCCCCATACTCCGACTCTCTGAGTAGCGTGTGGGTGAATGTTTCTGAGTCATGCATGGAAAGCTGGCATTTGTTAAGGTTTTAAACTCACGGGGTGGGGTGGGGGGGGGGCTTTTCCCAACAATCTTCACCGAGTCACCGTGCACCTGCCCTTGCATGCCCCCCGCCCCCCCGCAGAAGTGGCGAGTCAGCCCCACCATCGTACGCGTCATCTCGGCCGCCTTCTCCATCCTGCTGGGCTGCCTGCTCTTCGTCGCCGTCCCCATTCTCGTCTTCAAGGAGGTGGAGAAGTGGACATTGCTGGAGGCAGCGTACTTCGTGGTCATCACTCTCACCACGGTGGGCTTCGGGGACTACGTGGCAGGTACGCTGGCAGGTTCGAGGTCAATGCTCGTGCTCTCGCTTATTCTGGCATCCAGAGCCAGTATAATGACTAGAGGCAGAAGTGACATTTAAGTAGCTAAAACTGCACTAGATGTTCTTCAGCCTTTTTGTATATTGCACTTAGTTTCTGACTAGATTCTCTCTTGGGGGATATTTGTGAGTATAATATTTCTGAGGTGAGGTTTTAAGCAGTGTTCATGTGACTCCTTTCCTCCCAGCTACCTTGCAGTTGTTTCTGGTCGATCACTGGAAGCTTCACTGGAAGCTCATCCTAGCAAACTGGCTCCCTGACAGCAGAGTGCTTCTTGTATATTATCACTTGTTTGTCTGCCAAATACATAAATGTAAATGAAAGTGTTACAAACCTGGAAGGACTCTGAGGAAGTCCCAGGCTGAGGAATATGTGAAACGGACCCTTCTCGGTATTTGGTCGAACTCAGCCAGTGTGTCCAAATGGTCCATCTTAAGCAGTGCATAAATACCGACATTAAGCCTATTAACCTATAGCTGTAATTAATGCTCTTCCAGTGACCAGGGCCCAGCCATACAGTGTCCAGTTAGGATCTTTCCAGAATGCTGTATTGTCCTGGCACAGATTCCCAGCTTCTCTGTACTCGAGCTTGGCTATTTAAGTAATGACTGCTATATATCTCAACACAGTGCGCAAGAATCCATATAAAGCCATCTAGTCATCTCTTCTGATTACCAGCAGGTGGCGCCGTAACACTGTATTTAAATGAGCGGACATTAGGTTAGATAAGGAAGAATTGTGCGCAAACAAAAATATGAGTTTACCCAGTTTTTATAGACTAGAAGTATGTAAAGATTATTTTATTTATATTTAAATAATATTTATTTATAGGATAGTTATTCAGTAATCATGGTTGTGAGTCGTCCACTAATTAACATACTGCCTTTACTCTGTCATTCCTGTTGTTCCTGCAGTCACACAGGAAGGTCAGATTTTAGCTATTTATACTTTACTTAATTTATCTGCTGGGAAAGCCATCGGTGACAGAAACTGTGTCCCAGTGTCCCAGTTCTCCTCTTCTAGGTGATGGAGGTGAGGCCGGCAGTGACCACTGGTACAAGCCCCTGGTGTGGTTCTGGATCCTTTTGGGCCTGGCCTACTTCGCCTCCATCCTCACCATGATTGGAAACTGGCTCCGGGTTCTGTCCAAGAAAACCCGGGCTGAGGTGAGCCTGGGACCAGCAGGAGCCGAGCTGAGGAGTCGTGCGTGTTTGTGGATTTTGTACTTGTAGAGCTTCATAGGTTACTTGTATAGCATCATTAAAACATTATGCTATATAGATTACAAACTATGGATGAGCGATATGGCAAAAATATCATATCACGATTTTTTTCAGGCAGGATCGTGATTCACGATCTGATGTCAAATTCTTTTTAGGGACCAGCCCCTCTATGTCGTCCAAGCCAATATGTTGCCAAATAGGGAATGTGTTTTATTACAGGTTTATTAGTGTGTCTAAATGGATTTCCCTGGCAGAACAATTTTAGATGCATGTATACAACCGGTAGAATGTGCACTGTATCACGATACGAACCAGGTATCATAAAGGCACTTTGTGGAAACATTTTAATCGTTCACGATCTAATATAGTCAAATCGCATACCCCTATTGTAAATGTCATGCAAGAGAAGAAACTGTTTCATAACAAAATATTCACCTAATAGCTGCCTGTCATTCTAACTCCACCCCTCCCTTTAAACCCCTCCCCTTTTCATCTACTTGCTCCTCCTCTACGCTCCAAGATGGAGGAGCTCAGGGCTCACGCCACCGACTGGAGCCAGAACATCCAGAACATGTCAGTCGATTTTCGCATCCCCAATCCGCTGGAAGACCAGTTCAAGCGGCAGAAAAGACGGAGACGGCGCCGTGTTCCCAAACCACACGTCCAGGGAATGGGGCAGGGGAAGGAGGCGAACGGGCCGGACACTGGCCACAGCCAGTCGGAGTCGGGTTCGACGTCATACTCATCCTCAGACACGGAGTCCAGCTCAGAAGCGACAAAAACAGAAAGGGTGGCTGAGGTGGGTCCGGAGAAGGGTGTCATTTTGAAGTCTACACCCCCGCAGACCAACCATAACGACACGTGCTCACAGCCTCTTGACTATTTCGGTGTGAACATGGCCTACATTGACGAGTCATCAGATGCGCACAGCGGAAGGTTCCGGAACGAACCTTCTCTGGATCCGGTGGCTCCCACGTCTACCGTTCAACCGAGAGTGAAGAGGAAACGTAACAAGAGACAGCCGAACCGGAAGAACCATGAAATGGCCCCGTCCGAGCACAAGGCGCTCAATGGCGATATCCGGCCAGCAGTCACCCCCTCACCGCCTCCTCCACAGTGAGCCTGAAAACTCGACGCGAGTGCTTATGGGAAGTACAGCCTAGAGACGATGACTAGGTCCTGCCGAGCTGGGCAACTTCAAAAGCCGCATGACCTTCAGAGTAGGTCTGCCAGGTAACGTTCCTCTGAGAAGATCAGTCGATCACAGTTAGTGGGGCCTGTTCTTGGTGCCTGGCCTCTCTACAGTGTTTATCCTGCAGGCCACTGACCACTGCATTTAGCAGAGACAGTACCATGTATTTTCTACTCATGGCTGCTTACGTTCCAGCATTTTCCATTGATTTGACCGCCATGCGACAGACCCACGATTCATAATAGTACTTGTTTTGATGATTTTACAATTTCACGACAAAACCTATCAGTTACAAACAGTCATTTCATTGATAAGGTGCAAGATAATAGCCAGTTGCGCAGTGAGACGCTGGACGAAGCCTTCAGACCCGATGAGACAGCACTGCAAAAGCTTTCGTTTGGCTCTGTGAGTGCAGATATGTAATATGCGACTCAGACAAACAACCAGTTATTCCACGATTTTACTCCTACTAACCACGACATAGATGGAAAATAAGAACAAATGTGTGTACATGTGCTTCTCTGAGAGGGTGTCTGTATCCTTACTGAATGCCAAATACGAGCCAATAATGCTGCAATATGTACAAATCATACACATGACATTTATGTGAGTGTGTGGGCGAGTACGTGTGGGTATAATGAGATGCATTAAGGTATGTTATGTCATGTGATGCACTTTCAGGCAGCGATAAATAGAAGACCACAGTCCTGTTCCCTAAGCCTCTGTGTGATTGTGTGAGTATGAGTACTGCCATTAGTCTGCTTATTCTCAGTGTTTATTTCCTTGGTCTTTTCCTGCCGGTCCAAATGAGCTGGTCACACACGTGCCTCCTGCTATGATATGCTTTCATTTTAGCCAGGAAACAAAAAATAACCCATGACTGTTCAGTAATATATTTTATTACTAGGGTGCATGCAATTAAATATATAAAAAAAACAATGCACATATGTCAAATGTGTTCCACAAAAAAAAAATAATATTAATAATAAAAATAAAATGAATCACTCAATAACAAAATGATTGTTTTTTGGGGTAAATTATTTCCCTTTGATTCCTATGGTACATCGTCAGATTTTAATTTTTTTATTATACATCTGCAATAAAAACAAAATACAGTATACAAGTATTATTGGGATGTGGTAGAAGTGTGATTATATCAGGATATTTTGAAATATTTATGAACAACTGGACATCTGTTCAAAGTCCAGAATAATTCCATTTCCATGAATATGTGCAAAATTGAACAAGACTAGAAACGTGAAATTTACTGAGTACTCACTCAGTACTCACTCAGTACTCACTGCAGTTTTAAAGCAGCTTGATCCTCTTAGTGTCAATGATGGACAACTGATCCCTCTGTTCGATTTGCCCAGTGGGGTCTGGTGTAGGGGTGTCAGTGTCCTTGCCATAGGAACTCACGAAGGCAGTTCTGAAATTGACATGAAGATTTACTAAATCAAAACGAAAAAGGGTAGAACTTTCTAAAAATCATAAGGTGGTCTTCAGAAAGTTCTAATTTGGTTTTTAGATGTCAAGCAGTTTTTCCAATACCAAAAGGTGAAGATAAAATGTAAGTATCATATCTCTCATACTCTAGAGATCCTTGGCCCCAAGAAATCACATCATATTGGGCCTCAAACCCAGGTCAGACCAAATATGTTCTAAAATTGGAATCGTTCTAACTTTCTCCAGCTGTGCCCCTGGTCAAAAGGAGCATCCAGGTTTTTTGATATTGCTTGTTGAGGTTGTAAGTGGCATCTGTGGAAAACTGTAAGTCTTTGTTGGTACTGCGGGCATCAAAGTTGGACAAACCTCTCACAAAGATTGGTTGCCAAGTGTTTCATCTCCACCTTGTGGAATGTTTTCCCAGTTGATCCCAACTCACTGATCCCAGTGACTCCTGGTGTGCTCATGACAGAAGCTGGATGACATCTATATAGAAACACAGCCGGACACAAAGAAGGAGACCACCGGTTTGCTCCCCCATTTTTCCGACGTCAGAGTAGCATCAACTGGCAAGGAAGGCACTTTAGTTGCCCACTTGTTGTTTAAACAAAGAGTTCTGAACTGAGATTAAGTTACACTTCTCGTGATGAAATGTCTCGGAAGACGTCTAGTTTAAATGATTATATTTCTTAGTAGCCGAGACAGTCACACTCGTGTTTTATTTACTAGTTTATTAGTTTACTCTTTAGCCGTTTATAGAACTCTTTCTTGCTGGGATTAAGGCTGGAGAAGCTGGAATTATCTGCAAGCAGCACTTACCCAAGCTTGCTCTCAATGCTTATATAGTCCGTCTGAGAAATCCATGGGAATAAGAGAACGCATGCTTTTGTGTGGAATAAGTCCGCCACGTTTTTAATTGTCTGCTGTTCAATATCATCTTTTGCGAACAACTCGCTAATTATTTTGTTGCCATTTATTTTACTTCGCTAGTTGCTTCTGCGATGTTTTCTAGCCTCATCAAGAATGTAACCGAACTGCATAGAAATTCTCGGACGTCTTCAGCCCACTTGCAGTAATAATTGCTTGTCACGTACAGTGCACGTACTTCAGGGCGTCCTTGGAGCGCGGTACAGGCAGGTCCCCCTCCAGCAGCAAGTGCCTGATGCCTGTGTGGCGGCGGTGACCAGTGTTACGTGATCGTGGGTTGTCTTGTTCTCAACTTCCGTAATCACGAGGGATTATTACCGCATCTTTTGTATGTATTACATCACTAGTATGTATTACATCACTAGTATTAATTAATTTTTCTTAATTGTAGGCTAATTATTAATTATTATTATTATTATTATAGTTGTTTTTCTAAGATTATTATTATTATTATTATTATTACTATTATTATTATGCGTGATATTTTTCCAAGCCATATTAAAAAGGGAATATTATTTTTACCCTTCATAGCCTTCAGAATCCTTCAGGATATGTCAGGGGCTGAAAGATCGTCTGACCCATCACCTAAAGAACAATATGCATTAAAAATTGTCCCTTCAGACTCTGTTTCCAGAAATGTAACTGATCGTTTCTTTACCGAAATGGGATCTTTAAAAATCCAGAGCAGTTTGCTAAATGTGGTAAGTCTGGCTTGTATAGTAATTTTAGTATATAATTATTGTTTGGTGTTTTTGAAGTACATCTGTATTGTGACATTTTAACGTGAGATGTTAATAGGGTGAATATTGTCTTTGCCTGTGTTTTCTTGCGCGTAATATGTGGAGTACTCAGTTTAAACGCATATCCATTCACTTTCAGGTAGAATATCCAATGTTTTTGCAACAACAGCTGCAACAACAGCTTATTCTCTAGAGGAACACTGCCCTAGTTAATCCGATTTGAAACATATAAAAATAATCAAAAATGTACTGGGATGTACCATGTGGAACACAATAGGGAAGAAAAACATGTAACAAAAAGCAAACAAGTACAAGAATCTGTCACAACAATCTGTCACAAGAGACAAGAAACACGTAAAAATAACCAAACATGTACAAGAATCTGTCACAGCACAATATGGAAGAACAGGCAAAGAATAAGCAAATATGTGAAGGAATGTGTCACAACACAACAGGGACCCACTTCCCCCCCTCCTCCGCCCCCGTCTTGGAGTGTCCTGCAGCAGTGGCGGGAAGCAGCGAGTTAATGAGGTAGAACGGGAAGTGTGACGGCAAGTCACGTGCTGCCCCCTCGCTGCGAGTTCCAGCTAACGTGATCGGGTGCGTTAGCAAGAGACCCGGCAGCATAGCCAGCAAGGTGACAATGACAACGTGCTCCATCCTCCCTGCTCTACGACGTGTGAAGACACCTAGGAATCCTTCTTGACTTGGAACTGATGTGTAACACTTGAAAAATACTGTCTTGTACTCTTCCGTCCTGAGGTGCGTCCGAGATGGGATTAAAGGGTTAAATGCCATGGACATTACGTCTATTTACAAAATAAATGCTTTTCCTTGATTCTGTGTCTGGTTTTTATTGTTCTGTGAGTCTTCAGTACTGAGATATTTATATGTGTAAAATTGCACATAGCATTTTAGCAGCAATAAAAGAGCTATTTATCGGGTATTAGATGATTTCACGTAGTTCCATTTGTATTGTATTTCCGAATGTACTAAATTCCACGTGTAATATGATATTCATATTTAATCATGGTCAATATGGGCTTAATAAAGGAAACAATCGAGTTATACGTTTCTGCATCCTTCTTTTCATCTGGCCAGCTGGTCTATATGGAGAAACCAATAGAAATATAATATATAAAGCAACAGTCGACTGGGTAACTAAGAGAGGTTATTTAAACTACAGAAACTGGAAACTGCCAGTCAGCCCATAATTTAAAGGACCAAAGACAACTTTACTGCAGTTAATGATAAGATAAATTTGACAGTAATATCCACTGTCCACTGAATGAACTTGAATGAGTGTAATGTATCCCTTACGGACTTAATCTACAATAAAAAAGAATAAATATTGATAGATGTAGTGCTTTAAGTGTTGAGTGTGTCTGGTGTACTTATTTTGAATGTAGACTTATAACCCTTAATCCTCTGGTAGTAACATCTCTGAATGCAAATATGAAAGCCAGTACCAAGTACAACTCCTCTCTCACCATAAGTCCCAGTTAAGGAACGCTCCACACCCATTCACGATGCAATTTTATCTGGATTAAAGCCCACTGGGCACTGGGGTCTCACAGCTCCCCAGGGCATTGTGTGACCATGTCTGCATGTGTGTGGAGTCCTGAATGCATTGGGTTCCCTTCTGTTTCTCCTCCATGTGGTCAAGGCCTTGAGGATTGGTACTTCTAAATTGTCCTTCATGTGTTATTCTGAGATGAAACGACAGCCTGTCCAGGGTGTGCCCTGCCTGGTGGCCGGTGTTTCCTGGAATAGACTCCAGACTGACCACGAACCTGCATCGAACAAGCAGTTATGGAAAACCGGACGGGCGACTCAATCTGACTTAATAAACCATAATGTCATTTCTAGAATCTGATAGAAACTGAATCGTTTACCAGTGGAATACAAAATGAAGGTGACCTTCATCTGAGAAACCGTTCTCGTTCTCAGTTATTGTAGAAAACATAATTCTGGCAATTTATAATGCACTCATACTAGGAGTATCACTGCAGCAGGCCTGCCCAAATGGATTTAGCATATTATTGAAGTAGTTAAAATAATATTTAAGGCTAACTAACTAACGTCGAACGCAAAAATGGTGCTTTGCACCTAAAAGTTAAGACTGTTTTGATACAAAATAGAATGCCTGTGAAATCATGAAATTATATATCTTACAATAATACCTGCATTATTGTATGAAGGTTAAATGGATGGAGAGCCAACTGTGAGTAATAAGCAAGCCCGGATTAACTGTCTCTGTGCCCCATGCGCGTGAGTGACCTTGCGCGCGAGGACAGACTGTACACCGACGTCATTGTCGCCAGACCTGCGTAATTTGGCCCTCAGTAGTACTGGAGCAGAGCGGCCACAAGGGGGAGCCAAGCCCTTGCTATAAATGGTGGGGAGCGTAGCCTAGCGTGTCAAATGTGAGCGGCGTATTAGCAGAATGTGTGAAGAAGTCTTGAAATGTGGTTGGTCTGCTAATCTAAAGCGTATTACAGATTCAGATGATCGTGCCAGTAGTCACATTACTATAGCTGCATATCTCAAAAAAAGTCAGTAAATGAATATGTCTAGATATAAATGAGTAAACAATATTGAAACATTAAAACACAATTTACATGTAATTCTATACTACAAACAAAACCTAGGCCTACGTAACACTCGGCTACCGCTTAAATAGCCTGTAAAAAAGACAATGTTTGAATCCGGTGTTTAAAATTGTAGATAATCGGTGGTTATGTTTACATTTACACATGCTCATGAACTTAATTTATTCTGTTAATTTATTTGGGAATTGTATTCGTACACAGGGTCCAGCGCAACGATTTTGGCTAACTCCTATTCTCCAGCTATTTGACCTTGAGTGGTGAACACTGGTAAGAAACGTATAGGCTAATTATCGCTATCAAACCAGAAACCATTGTCCCTGAAAATAAGGTTCCCAGTCTCTTTTCCGATGACAAAACAAAACTTTGTATGCTCAGTAAAACAGGCCAAACGCGGCAAAGAAAAACTCCAAGCTTAAACAAATGGTTTAAAAAAATAACTTGAAGGACTTTAACATCTTAAGGAGTCCAAGCATGTGACAACAATGTCGTATGTTGGCTGTGTTCCCCATCTGAAGTAAAGTCAGATAACAGCATTTAAGTGATTTAATGTTCATGCTGAAGTGCAGGGTTTCTGGTATTGTCTTTTAGTATATTGTTCACACTTGCACCGACCTCACAGGCTCCGCCAACGACTAAAAACAGATGATAAAGACTGACAATCCGTAACGCGGTGCATAGAGTGTATTGCCTTAAATTAATAATAAACTTCTAGCATATCGAATGCAGGAGAATCGGCTTAGTATGTTAGTGTTACTTGCCAACGCCGAGAAATTCAAATAAATAAATCAGCATTCCCGGATTTAGTAATGAAAATAAAATATATCATATAATCAACGAAAAAAAAACTTGGTCTAAATGGGAAAAAAGAATGATCGACTGAGTGTATAAATCGTAAACATTTACGGACGCGTGCTGCTGAAATCGTGACGTGGAGTCATGTCGGGTGCGATGCAGCACAGCGCTGCTGTACGTGCACGCGGTGTTATGCGGCGCTAGCCGTGACCTTGAATTCAAGGTCGCAGATACAATCTCAATGACATTGGCGAGGGGAACTCGGATCCAAGCCGCTGCTCTCCCCCCCCCAAACAGCACTTTACTGTTTAATCTTGCTTTTTAGCCCCATGACTTTTGTTTCCTAGGCGAAATTTAAACGAGCCGTATCCTGTATACGTTTTGCACGTTTGTGGAACGCGGCTTTAACACCGACTACTCGACAGGATTCGGTCAGACAAACGCATTACAGAGATAAGCAATGATATTTTTACATGCATGTTTATTTAGGTACAGCTCTGAACTTTTTGCATCATTCGAAACACTAAGGAGACTTAATGCGCTGTTCAGCCATGTCATTTCAGAGGGAGTTGAACTTTTTGTTTTACCCTTTCCCATATGCATATAGAGGGTCTCGGTTTACTGTGAGATTTCGCGTCTTTCTCTCCCCTTGGCATCAGTCGCCAGTGGCCTGATCTGCCTTGGCCTAACGCCCACCCCTGTTCCATGCGCGGCTGGAGCGGACTCAGCTGGGTCAGTGTCACAAGACCGAATTGCTGGTGGGAGCGACTGCAAGCCGCCCCATTTTCCATTCCATCTAAAGCGATGCGTGATTTACAGTGCTGTGTTTTATGGCGCGGATACATTCCTGCACATTGTCAGGAGAAATGAACAAATATGGACAATCTGAAACAAACAGCATACTAAAAATCGCACTCTACAATTCATATGCATACCAATCTAATCCGAAGATCAAAAATTATTTTCAAAAACACTGTCAAGATTACAACAGACCATATTTGACATACTGCTATTAATTACTTAAAATGAATTACATTTTGTTTTACCACTGTCGTTATTAAAATTACATAAAGTGGTATTTTATGCCACATTTACGTTAAATTATCGAAGAAGAAACAGACATTGAAACGTTGAAATGCAATGCACCAATTTTTCAATTTACTTGTTCTAATTCCCTGTAACAGTACATTTAGACTATAGCCTAGTTTACAGCATAGAACACATACGTTGCTAAAATGCATACATGTAAAAAAAAAAAAAAAACAACCACGAAACACCAACAAAAAGAAATCAATGTGATGGATTATTAAAAACACACATGAAGTCGTCAGAGCCGCTACACTACAGTTGGTCTTTTTTTTCTGAGTTGTTGCGACGCGGATGACGGCAATAGAGGGAAGCTGGATTGGAGGGGGTGGGTGCATACGTAACGGAGAAACGAGCGACGCAAAAGGAGAGAGGGAGGACAATGAGCGAGGGATGTACGTGGAGCTGTAGCAGCCCATGCGGAAGACGCGAATTTGCTTGCGGCGCCGTGAGATTAACGGGGAGCAAGAAAGGAGACGCGCCGATGCCGGATTTAAAATATCGAAGCGTGTCGACCGGGTGATCCATTTCTGCGTGTTTACCACGCTTACCGATCGCGCTGCCTAGCTGTTTGGTTGCTAGCAAACGTTTCCCCCCCTCCACACGCACACATTTTGTATATGCATCGATGCAATTGCATTTGACAGAGTTTACAGATTATATCGGATTTATTTATCATAATTTTGTAAATGCGTGATCTATGAATGCTTGGGAGCAGCATGTGATCGAATAATGCATTTGCGTCGGTGGGTGGTTAGTTAGAATCGGTACGGAAAGTCGGTGGTAGAACGCGGCTCCGGAGTGCCAGTCTCCTGCGGGAGAGTTCAGCGTCCTGAGTTCCGGGAGAAGAAGCTTGACAGCGGCATACCGTCCCAGCGATGGTGAGTACAGGGAGTCCCCGCTGACACATATGCAATGTATATTTGTGTGTGTATGCATTCGAGGAAGTTATGACTTTGAAGCTATGAATGTCAGGGAGTTTTTACTGGTTTGTGTAGTTGGCGATCGTTTGTTTGCGGGTCTTATTCTGAAGGGAGCGTGTTCACGTTTTGGAAAGCCAATGCATAGCCTAATTGAAGGCATGGCTGCTTTTCGGCTTCTACAACCGGCAGAAGCAGTAGCTCAGAGTTGCTAAGTCGTATTGTCATATTCGTCCAAATAAATCCGAAATCATTTCCACTTCCGAGCTGCTTTTGCTGATGTTTTTGTGTCAGGGCGACTGGCTGTAAAGCCTGTAGTCATTTCTGTGGTAGGGGGAGTTGCACGGCGTCACTTGCACATCATTAAATGGTGCATCTGCACAGCGTGTCGTTGTGTTTTACATTCAGCAGTTGGTTGCTAAATGACGGGACCGGGCATGCTATGATCGTATCTCCAAAGGTAGTTACATAGTACAGGCCACTTCTGGAAGTCGGCAAACGAAGCTTAATGGTGAGCTAATCATTGACTACCCTTATTATACCTTTTATAGTGCAGTACCAGGTTACACGCTTACTTATTGATTGATTATTTTCCCCAGAGTTGTTCTTCATGTTCGTGTTTAAATGCATTTAAATTTTGTCGGTGTACCAGTCCTCCAGCTCAGTATTGATAGGATGACGCATGCATGAGACTGGTGATCCATCTCTCCATCCCCCTTCATTTCCCCATCTTTTCATTTCCTATGCACTCTGTTAGTGAAGTTATTTTTTCGCTCAGACACGTGAGCCATCATTGACCCCCCCCCCCTCCACCCACCAACGCTGAACGATCAGGCGGTGGAGCTTAAATGGAAAAGGACGTAAATAAGACACATGACATAACTATTAAGCGCTATTGATCGCTGTGAATGTACCAGAACTTATTTATTGCGCGAAAGTAATGCATGAAAGGAAACGGTTTATTTTGCATTGCGTTCAATAAACTTGTACGGCATTAATTGGAAGGGTATTATCGGATAATTATGCGGATTTGCAGTTGAGGGAATAGTGGCTAAATGACCTGATTACAGTCGAAGTCTGAAGGAGCCAAGGAAACTTCAGGCGTTTGCCACAAGCTCACCCCAATTATACACTGTAGGGCATTTTACCTCCCGGATCTCTAACGAAGATATAGAGAGACACGTTTTGTATTTTATATATGTAATGTGTGTGTGTGTATATATATATATGAGTGTGTGTGTATGTGTGTAT
>JAODLC010000066.1:849130-868782 GCA_026781145.1 Hippopotamyrus pictus | reverse complement strand
GACCATCATCCCGGACAGTGTTTCCCAACGCAGCCCTCGAGGACCCCCAGACAATCCACATTTTTACTGCTTCCCAGGGCCCCTTGTATCTTGACAACGTTAAAGATACGAGCGCCGTTGAAGCCGAAGGATAACCCTCCCTTCCCTGTTCCACCTTCCCAGGTAACATCGAGTACAGCTGCCCGGCGTCGAACGAGTGTGAGATCACCAAGAGGCGTCGCAAGGCCTGCCAGGCTTGTCGCTTCACCAAGTGCCTCAAAGTGGGCATGCTCAAAGAAGGTGGGAGCCATGGACGTTGTTAACGGGAGCTATTGGGTGACTTACCCAAGATTGATCAGGCCACTGGGGGGGAGTGGGCGGAGCCACATCCAGTTGGTGTCATTCATACTGTCGATGTCTGTATCCTCACGACTCTGCTTCCAATTTAACTGCCCTCATGGGTGCATACAATAACATGGCCCTGGAGCTGATTTGTTTTCATTAGCGCCGCCCTGTCTGCTCAGCAGGGCACTGCGGCTGCGGGAGATTTAGGGGGCTATGTAAGCGAGAGCGGTATTTGAAGCGCTGTCACGCATGTCACGCTTCTTGTCCTGGGACTCCGTTTGCCGGAGCCTCCTGGAAGCCCAGAAGACACACTTTTCCCTTCCAGGTCTTGGGCCGAACCTGACTCCCGCTGAACCACAACTAGCCTGATAAATGGCCGCTTAGAGGCCTCCGGTCGCCGCGTGTGCATGTCACGAATAACGGCTCGCTGGCTCCCCCCGCAGGGGTGCGCCTGGACCGCGTGCGAGGCGGGAGGCAAAAGTACAAGAGGAGGCCAGAGGTAGAGAACAGCACCTATCAGAGCGCCCCCCTCCCTCTAAGGAAAGAGGGGGAGAGAGGTGGGTAACATTTCCTGCACGGCTAATGCGTCGTGGCACTTTTGGGCGGCAGGTGTTATAACTCGCACCCTGCCGGTCGTCTGCTTTCGGCGTCTTACCTGCTCAGGCCCGTCTAACATCATCGTGTCCCACCTGCTGGCGGCCGAGCCGGAGAAGCTGTTCGCCATGCCGGACCCCCTACAGCCCGACACGGCCCTGCGCACGCTCACCACGCTGTGCGACCTTGCCGACCGCGAGCTCGTGGTCATCATCGGCTGGGCCAAGCACATCCCAGGTGAGCGAGGGCGGGGTAGGAGCGGCGCTGCGTGCTGATAGGTGGAAGGGCACGTCAATCAAACAGCAACCTTTTTCTATTGGTTAGTTCAGGTTCCTCTTACCCAGTCATCGTACATTTTTTTGTCGACGTGTCTACACATTCGGCGGTGCCGACGGTTTTGCAGGCTTCCTGTCCTTGTCGCTGGCGGACCAGATGTCGGTCTTGCAGTCGGTGTGGCTGGAGGTCCTGGTGCTCGGCGTGGCCTTTCGCTCGCTGGGCTGCGAGGACGAGGTCGTGTACGCCGAGGACTTCGTGCTGGACGAGGAGATGTCGCGTCTGGCCGGGCTGGCCGAGCTGAACGCCGCCATCGGCCTCCTGACCCGCCGCTACCGCATGCTGGAGTTGGACCGTGAGGAGTTTGTCATGCTGAAGGCCATCACGCTCACCAACTCGGGTACGCCGTCACCCTCGGACCTCCTCCCCCCCCCCCACAGACAGGGAGCTAATTGGATGCCAGTAACAAAGTCGACAAGGGCAGTGTTTGTTTCTTCTGGCCGAAACTGAGCTGCTTTTCTTGGGACAAGATCGCCCCCTACAGGGCAGGTGACAGTGTCGCTTGTCCAATACCAGTTCCATTGCTTGTTGACTAAACAAAATATATGCCGTCCTCTGTAGTCAGGTACCCTTAAGGTACAGAGTCACGACCATCTGCTTTAGCACTTATACATTTTATTTCTCATGTCTTCGCAGACCGTCGCTTAGTCTGTGGCATATTACGGGCCGGGTGGTCTTAGCGAGACGTCCCCACAGGCCAATTTTGAACACCGTCGCTTAGTCTGTGAACATTCCATAAATTCATTAAGAGAGTATGAATTATAAATCCCCGTTTCTGTCCGAGAGATTTATTATGAGATCCCCCCCCTTCCCCGCTTGTGCTGGGGGGGTGTTGGCGCCCGGCTCTTTTGAGTCGTTTCAGCAGGCCACTCTTGAAAAGAACAGACAGACCCCCCCACCCCGGCCGTTGGCGGTGCGTGTGGTCTGTAGATAACCGGCTCTGCTCGTGGTGAGGTGTGACTGCCAGAGAAATCTGACGCTCAGAATATCCTCATAAACAGTCACTCAAAAGAAGAAAGAAAAGGGGAAATTGTGAAACCCTAGTGAATTGAATAGACTGTGGGGGGATTCAGGTCGTGGGTGTTTGTATTGCCATCTGCCTTTCTTAATTGGATTTCGGTGTCCTAAGAAGACCCAGATTCAGCAGAGGAATCATGAGTGCCATTTTGTGTACCGATTGGTTAGAGATCAATTGGTTTAATCACTTATTGATCTGTCGGATAGGGCCATTGCATAGTATATGTGGGAAGCAGATTCCTTCGGTCATTTATTTGTTTAGGATGCATTTATAGAAACTATTCTTGGCCTGGTTATCAATTTACGCTGGCGGACTACCGAAGCCACCATTGCGGTCTCCGTACCATGTTCTTCATGAGGTCCTGTTTCAATGGCGCCCCCTTCAGGGCTGCCGTGGAACTGCACGCTAAACTCCCTCATCTCCTCCTCCGTAGACTCGGTCTACATCGAGGACGTGGAGGCAGTGCAGAAGCTGCGGGACCTGCTTCATCAGGCCCTGCTGGAGCTCGTGAGCCAGCACCGGCCGGACGACCCCCGTCGGGCCGGGAAACTCCTCCTGACCCTCCCCCTGCTCCGGCAGACCGCGGGCCGCGCCCTCTCCACCTTCTACAGCATCAAGACCCGCGGCAGCGTCCCAATGCATAAACTCTTCCTGGAGATGCTGGAGGCCATGATGGACTCTCCATAGGGGAGGCCGAGAGGAAAGGAGGACAGGAAGTGAGCAATGGAGATGCGTGTGGGAATGGGGGGGGGTTGGATACAATTTCGGGCTGGATGTGTTGAGCGGGTAGTTGTAAATGTACGTAATATTCCTCCACAAGGAGATAAGAGCATTCAAAATGGGGGGGGTGTCAGTTGCGTTGTTGGAGGTGTGAGTTTAGAGTGGGGGAAGATATTGGGGCATTTATTTTATAAGCCATGAATTTAGACAGATTCCGGTGTTGTCCATGTGATGGAAGACGGCTTGCATGTAGGAGAGTACGAACACACATGCACACAGACACACACGTGATACGCAGCTAATGCTCGTCCCCATCGTAGGAAGAGTCGCCAAGCCCTCGTTTCCGCTGCGGTTACTCTCTTGACAATTCTAACTAGTTCCAGCCGAGTTCTCTGGTTTATGAGGTCTTGTATATTAGCTTTTTTTTTTTTTTTGATGCCTAATGTTCCGTCCTTGAACCACGTAGATGCAGATTAACTGTAAAGATGTTCCACTCCTGAGGCAGAAAGGATTAGTGTCGCGGAGCCGTTTGGGAATCTTTTGATAAAGGAAAGCATTTCCTTAAAAAAAAAACGAAATCCAGCCCCTCTGGATTCTGGGTAGTTGGGAACCTTAGGGCAGATCGGCCTTAATGGAGACTACCGCCACGTTCATTACATTTTTTTTTCTTTTAAAGGAAATCATTTCCTTGCCCCTGTTTATCCAGCCGGAATCGTGTGCTAAGGGTGAGTGACTTGCATATTAAAGTTCTAGTGTGAATCACACACACGAGTTCATCACTGGATTCCAGATTTAGTGGTTCTAGTATTTTTTAAGCATGTGTTGCCTCTGATTTTAAGTAGTTTTAGAGCATTTTTTTTATTGTTACTATTACCTCCAGTTGAGTAGCAGTTTGCGTGCTGATATTTTATAGTGCGACCTCTCCTGTTCCGAACAGCTGTGGTTTTTATATGTAACCGTGCTGTTTATAACAAGAAAGGGATTTTAAATGTCTGCCGTAGCAATATGCTTACACTAAGGGGTACGTTTCCTGAAAGTCTAGTTGCTAACAGCCATATTCCTTGGAATATGGTTGCCACCTGTCGCTTATTATACGGGACCAGCCAGTATTATAAGGGACAGACAAAAACTTTGCATTGGAACCATGCAACTGAACGAGTCCAACCATGGACGTTGTTAACGGGAGCTATTGGGTGACTTACCCAAGATTGATCAGGCAGGCTGGGGAGTTTGACACGAGCACTCTGACACTTTCAATTCGCAGGTACTCGTGTGAATACGGTACATGGTGGTACGCATAGCCGCACAGGGAAGGTGCTGGAGTTGGCATTCTTCAGGATTTTAAAAGCAATATGTGCAGAAACACAGAGTAATAATAAGTAATAACAGAAATAGCAATCAGAGGTAGAGCAGAGATGTTGGTGGGTGAGCAGTGAAAACTGAATGTAGTCTGCATATTTTGTATCTATAATTTGTGGACAGCAGGTGGTCTACAGAAGAACGGAAAAGTTATGTCTAAAAGTAATGACTCTCTACTGGGGAAAAAAGTATTTAAAACTGTCCAGTCAGACTAATCTTCAAAGTCAGTGTGGTCTACGTGTGTCTGTGTGTCTGTGGATGAACATCTGCGGTAGCGTGTTCTCTAGAGCTATCAACTCCGTGCGTGTCTCTTTCGAGTCACCCATGTGACTTTGCAGAAGGTTACGGGGTCGACTGACATCCTTTCCCTTCAAACGACCAATCTGGGGCCGAAAAGTCAAAAAGCCGTATTGTATTTGTCTCCGTGTGGTCAGTCTCGTCCGTTCAGAGAGAAACTTGGCGTTTACTGATCAGGATCCGGGGACCATGATTGATAGAGGTATTATTTTGCCCTGCGTGCATATTTGGGGGGGGGGGTTTGTCTGTAATGTAATAAGGTACGACTGTTGTGTTGTGTGACTTGAATTACAAAAAAAATCTTCTGCATTCTCATCATTGTCCTTCTGTGAAATGGAAAGACGCGGGAAAGGATCTGAAATCAACAATGAACCTGCAATCATCCGTCATCAACGTAGACATGGAGTCAGAGACTAACAGGAACCGAACCTTGGATTCGTCGTCCTTCACTGGAGATGCATAACGGACAAAACTGCTCTCTGCGCCTCTGAATCCCCTCACGGACCCCTTCTGTTTCGCCGTTCACTTTATTTCACGTGTCATACTGTCTGCAGACCCGTACGAAGCGTGAAAAGTGGTCCCACCTCATCCCACACAGCGCTGAAAAGCAGGCCTACTGATCATGTTAGAACAGTCACGAGGTTTTGAAAAAAAATTATGGTCTTGTTATAAAATAAGCCAAACCGTCAACAGAAACTGCTTGTTGTAAGGGGTGAATACTGGTGTTTTCTCAATGCGGTGCAACTGCAGTGTGTTAATGTCAGCATATTTTTTGTTGCAGTCTCTCTTTTATTTTTAAAAAGGTTTATGTTAGCCTTTTATCATTTGTGAACCCAAAATAAATGGTTGCTTTTTTACATTTGGGCACCAGGGAACATATAACCTCTGGACAGCTGTGAGGGCCGCTGACTGCTGGATTGGACAGTCTGGCCTCCATTGATCTATTAGCATATTTTTTTGTCACCTCGAAGGCGAGTCGCTACCAGGTACAGCTGCTGTAAAGAATCCTGAAATCGCACTGTGCACATGTGTGTGCAGGAATTGCAGTCGCTTAGGTGCCCCGACAATGAAAATACTTATGAAATATCTTTGCCTATTAAGTACAGAGTAATACAGTTGGTTAATGATTGTTGACGGTTTTATTAATCGTGTTTAGAACATCCCGCTCTTTGTATGAATGCATAGGGCTTTGAAATGATTGATTAAATGTTGATTTATTGTGGCTTAAGTGTCACGATGGGCTAATTAAGAGGGGGGGTGTATTGTACAAAGTCATCTGCGCAGGGTAAAGTGTTTTGTAATTAATTTCCATTTAACAAGAATGAAAAATTACAGTCAGTTCTAGGAAACAGTTCTGCGTTTAATGTTTACATCACGTCAGTAGTCAAGGCTGGCTTGATTGAAAATTTAACTAGAAGAAAACTGGCAAATTTTGAGGTACTAAGGTAGCAAGTACGGGGGGTTACGCAAATAAATGAAGGACTTAACTATGAGTTGATGTCAAAGACCTCATATTGAGTAGGGCCACTCTGCTTTCGGAGCTTCAGTCCTTCTTGTCTGGTCCTGAATTAATACTTCAAGACAATTAAATACGTTTGTTTTTATGAATGAATGGTTAATTTATTTGGTCTGGAATATTTTAGTTACGTATATGTGTGGTTAATGCTCAGGTTTGGCATGACAGATATCAATATGATGGCGTTGTTTCAGCTGAAAATTTGGTTTTTGTTCGACTAACAATTTAACATTTTAACGTGTAAATCTCAAATCTCGGTCTACAGTAAATGTAACAAAATTCAAACTGCTCTGATAACATGGTTTACATGCGTACCCCATCTAGTGGTAAATGCAATTATTGCACCCTTCATCTACTGTCCAGGAAGTCTGAAACACTGCAGTGCTCTGCTTTTACCTGTATTTATTTGGCAATAATCAAATATTTATTTTTTACAGTTGTACTGTTCTACGGTACATAATTTTGGTACGTATCTGAAGGTTTGTAGTAGCCAATTAAGGTTCAGGGACATAGTATACGTAGGTTTTAATTATAAAGCAACACTAAATCAATGCAATGTCCATGTGGTTGGAATCAGGTTGATATTTTTTATTTGTTTGATCGGTCAGACTTTTTTTCTAACTTTTTGTATGCATGGATAAGCAGTTCATTTTCGATGGCAAAACGGGACTTATGTACATATTTAGGACTCAGTGCTAAGGACGTTTATCTGTTAGAGATTTCATGTCAACGTAAGATTAGCTGTCAGTATGTTCATATAGATTTATGTAAATGAGCAATACTAAAAATAAACGAGTGTTTATTTTACATTTTACTGTATAGTCATGCTGTAAACAATCTCAAAAGTAATAAAAAAACATTGTCTGTAGAAGTAATAAAATACAACGTGGAGGACACACCATTATTTGTATTAAATCTGTATTTAAAAAAAGATTAAATTCTATTTTTTACTCAATTTGTTGATGTTTAATACAATTTTTGTGTGTGTGGATATGAGTGTATTTGTTCATTGTTGGCTGTGCTTAAATGTTTAGTTTGATGTTGTCTATCTTATTCATGCTGAATCATTGTAAAACAAGGTAACGCATCACAGATAAACTCGATTCATTTGCGTATTTAAAAATATTGGTGTTTTGTGTTGTTGTGTAATAAATGGAGACATCCCATCACACACTTCTGGTCTTGTCCGTCTTGGTTTTTAAATGATTGTTTGTCTGCCCCTGTGCTCTCCATTACATTATTATTTGAATATTTGGTTGCGCAGCATTTCTTCATTCATAGCTTCCTGCACACCTTGTGCTTTTCACACCCAAGCCATTTACAAATAGCTGGATAATTTACCGTGGCAAATTAGTGATCTTAACTACATAAACCAGGGGTAGGTTCTCCTGGAAAAAATATTCTCAGCGTATTCGGTTTCACTAAGAGCGGATGAATATCGTCAGTGAGCTCGTTATTTTATGATCTGCGGTTCAGCCCGTGGTTAAGTCACTGAAGTTTTCCCCTTGCTTTTGACTCAATTAAACTGGGTATATTAAATATGTGAATATGATAGCACTGGAATGTAATCATAGTTGGCGTCATAATAAAAATAAGCGTACATATCGTCCAACATACTAAAGAATATCCGATACCCGCCTATAGGCTACTACTTGTGACTTTATTTTTATCCGAACTACAAACAGCAAGCCACCGGAACCGGAAATCTGGTTAGAGTGTCCCCTCGTAATAATACCGTTGGTATCAACACCCAGAAGCATGTCGTTCCAGAGAACCGTATTAATAAGGTTCCTGAATAGTGTTGTCAGGCATAATAAGGCATAATCTTTGTCACATTTCTACACAATGTAACACTTTTTAATTACCGATGCTTGATTATCTCTTTTGATGGCATATATTACTTCTTTTAATTTTTATCATTTATAATTATTCTTAGCGTTGAAAAACATGTTATATGCCTGGGACGCTGTTGCCAGTGTTTAAACGTTTCTTGGGGTTAAGTATCAGAAGTATGGTTTTTAAATTTCAGAATGTTTTTTACAAATTGTCAGTATGCTATTTTAAGACGGGTGAATAGTAAAATTAATCTTAACTCAGTGGAGTCGAGGACAGGAGTGGGCTCTTTCGATCTGATCCTGGATCAGTTCTTCTACGTATAACAAGCTAGGTAGAAGCTCCAGCAACGTCTTGTGACAGGGTGTCGTTTATCCCGTTCTCCATTCTGTGCACACGCCTGGACGAAAATCATGATTCCCACCTCGACTTTGCTCAAAACGACCCGATCCGTCAACGGCATTAGGTTCTTACATACGACCCTGGCTGTCAACGTGCCAATTAAGGTAGGAAACTGGCATGCCGAAATACTCTAAAAATATACCTGCAGTTGCTCATGCTTTCACATACTTCGTTAATTCTCGGCGTGCACTTTCTACAGAGAAAGCATACATGCAATTGATGCAGTATAAAATATAAATAGCGGCCTGGTGCACTTCTGCGGAAGTCGTGTACTAGTCCAGGTAATAGTAACCGATGGTCGTTTGCGCCTGTGAATATTAGATGGATAAATATTTTTAACTTTACATCCTCCCTTATCTGGATAGATCGGTTTACTTCCTATGACGGAACAAGCCTAGCGTTATTGTAATGTCAGTCTACATTTATTTACTGATTTATCGACCTATTTGTTCCCGGTCTTGCAAAATTGATTTCTCTCGCACAGTTCGTTAACATGTTTACTACAGACTATACAGTTACCAGTGTCATTATTGTTATTTCTTCATGATCACACTGGTGTCATTCAGGTGGCGACTGCATTATTAATGCTAGTGACGTGTTGCGTTAAAATCTGTATGTCAGTGTATTAAGGGTACACCTGCATGAAGGGGTCGATTGTCCTTAACCTTGTTCATGGTTGCAGGTCATCGTTGCCTTATTTTGCAAATCCTGCACAGTTATTTCACTGTCTGCGTTTTGCGTTAGTTGGATTATTGTGATTTGGTGTCAAAAATTGCATGTCGTTGGCTGTTTATGCACAGCTTCAACAATAAATCACAGCAGAAACCATTTCTATGTCCATTTTTATCTCCAACAACAACACCACGTGTTTTACCAGCATGTGGTTTTTAATTGGCCTCTCTCTCTCTGTCTATCCTCTTTAAACCCTTTCTTCTCCAGGTAGGCCAGAAACTCCCTGCTGTAGAGGTTCAGGAGGATGATCCTGGTAAGAAGGTGGCCATGGATAAGCTCTTCAAAGGCAAGAAGGGTGTTCTGTTCGCAGTTCCCGGAGCTTTCACCCCCGGCTGCTCCAAGGTGAAGCAGTTTCATTTTAATTATTTTTATTGAATCATTTTAACGCGATGCAGAGGAGAGGCTGATGATGATTCAACGCAGTCTGGGAGCACAGTTTCACAAAATATGGGGATGATTACTGTCTCACAGTCTCTCGTGCTCAGTAGCAGAACATCCTCCGCCTTGCCCACGAACGACGCATTTTTTGCGCACATTTCTTAACATCCTCGCATGCTTTCCGGAATCGGATGGGTCGGCAACGAATCGCATGCATTGCAGTTGTATCTGCATTTGGCTTTGGGTTACGACCTTGCAGAGGATGTAGCGATAGTCACACAAGCTGTTTCCCCCATAGTAGCGTTTCTTGATTTTAAAGTCCCGCCCTCCTTCTCTCGGCCCACCTCGCCAGACCCACCTCCCTGGCTTCGTGCAGCAGGCCGAGCAGCTGAGGAGCAAAGGGGTGCAGGAGCTGGCCTGCATCTCGGTCAACGACGCCTTCGTGATGGCTGCCTGGGGGAAGGAGCATGGTGCGGGGGGGAAGGTTGGTGTGGGTGGCTTTGAGCTGGAGATTGTCCTTTTTCCCTGAAGCAGTGTATTATTTACCATTTATTTTTTATTATTCCGTCTCAAACCAGCCATTCAGCAATACATTAATGTAAAAGCAGTTTACAGTAATTTAGGGGCCCATTTAAGATTTCACACAATTTTATTAACTAGATTTTAGTTTCTGTAGCAGCATTAAAAGGTTATACAAACACACAGGGGTTGAATCAGAGAGGACGGGGAGCCCTATCAGGTAGTATGGTAAAGAAAATAATTCAAAATACAAAAGCATGGGACAGAATAGAAGCAGCCATGAAGGAATATCTCATCCACTTGAGAAATTTGTCTGGTCAGAGCTACTGATAAGAATAAACATTAATGCTGGTTGGAAAAAATATGATTTTTAGTGCAAAACTGATCTTTCATTCCACGTCGGATCTGTTACGAAATTGTATAAAAAATTAAGAAAAAAAGGTTAACACTGAAGGGGGTGAGGCTGGGCTCTGACAAGGTGTGATTTGGACATAAGAAGACGGAGCTGGGCTATATTTAAACCCCTAATGCACATGTAGTAATGTTTGTTATATCTTTGCAAATGCATGCATAACTTCCTGCAGGTATATACTTGTGTATTGATGCTGAGGTCATTGTATAAGGTGATATACGGTTCATGCTTTTTTTCCTTTCCGTCGTCGCAGGTGCGAATGCTGGCTGATCCCACTGGAGCGTTCGCCAAGGTGTAACCTGTCATACATTTCTCGATCACATACACCGAAAAGGACAAAAGGGGGCGCTCTGTGGCCCGATGCTTTGCCACTGAGCTTCTCGCTTCCTCTCTCCCAGGCGGTGGACCTCTTGCTGGACAGTGATCAGCTCATCCAGGTGCTTGGCAACAAGAGGTCAAAGAGGTGACAGATCTCGACGTTTGTTGCCAGTAAACGTCTAATCATTCTGAGAGTTATAACGTTCTCGCCATACTGATATCAGGCCTATTGGACAGTTAAATGTAACAGCAGATCAAACCCTGATGTCAACCCTAACACATTTTTTTTATTTTTATTTATTTTACATTTTAAGACTCAATTTTATTTATCTATTATATGAATCAATGAAATATATGGAATATTTATTATTTTACACCAAAACATTGGTTATCATGGCAATATATCATAGGCAATAAATGCCATTCTAATTATTGTTGCACGATTATGCTGGCAGCAAAAATATTTGCGCTGGTAATTTTAAATTTGTTTCTCTAGCTCAATGGGTCGAGGGCTAACGACACAGAGGTCATGGGTTTGAATCCTAGGGAGCGCAGACAAAATGTAACCCTCACCTCTACTGTAAATATCTTTGGATAAAACCATCGGACAAATGTAAATTCTGGTCATAAGAACATAAGAAAGCTACGAACGAGAGGAGGCCATTTGGCCCATCAAACTCGCTCGGAGGGAATTACACTAATGATTAGGGTTGTAAGGGGGTGGAAAGTTTCCGGGAAGTTTCCGGAAACTTTCCATCCCATGGGAAGTTTAGCTGGGGAATTTTGGAAATATTCCAAGTTGGAGACTTTGCATGGGAATTACTGGGAATATATGGGAATTAACTGGAAAATTCCCAAAATTTTGCATCCCTACTAATGATTAAGAGTTGGCAGGACCCTGTCGTGTTCAGACTTAAAGGAACCTCAGCTTGCACTACCCCTTGGGCCAGACTATTCCATACTCCAGGTGCAACATGTGAGATGTAGTTCTTTCGGGGATCCACACTGAAGTCATTCTTCTGCACTCTGTTCTATGATCAGATATGCCATGCTAGTGGAAGACGGCGTGGTGAAGAAGATCCACGTGGAGCCGGACGGAACGGGCCTGACCTGTAGCCTAGCTGCCAACGTGCTGTCTGACTTGGCCTAGTGGTCTGTGTGACGCCCCCCCGCAGCACTGACGGACATCTCCATATCCTAGAACCTTATTATTCAAATCACGGTCCTCGAGGGCCGAGCACTGCTGGTTTTCCAGCCTTCCTTTACCAGTCAGTCAGGTGTGAAGCCTCTGACCAATCAGAATCAGTAATTATTAAACAAACTACCTGGGAGAACTGAAAACACGGCCTGGATTTGGAATCGAGGTCCAGATTTGAAGAACCCTGTCCTAGAATGTACCTTATTACCTTACCCCAAACCGCTAGAATGTATCCTGATCTGATTGGTCATTTGAGACGATGTAACCAGCTCTCCCATTAGGGCGACTTTCCACACATCAGCCTCCTGTCTCCTGAGTGCACTTATTCATTGAATTGCTTTGCACCTTGACACTGTAATGTAGTGGGAAAAAAAAAAATGTAAACGCGCACAATATCACTTCAGTTGCATTATATTGTGAAGGGGGGGGGGGTGTAAAAATGGATACGGATCTTCATTAAAGTGCTACCTTAAACACTTGTTCTTTCGTAGCTGGTGCACATTGCCGTATCACACATTTGTAAGGGTGTGTTTTACAGCTCACTGGGGGGAGTGGGGGGTGCTGGGGCTTGGCAGGTGAAGCTGTCGTCTCACACCTTGACTTCACCGGTGCGATTCCAGCCCGGTCCTGTGTGTACGTTGGTATACACTGCTAGGCTGAGGTGGAGGCAGCAAAGACGGCTTTGTCAGTCAGCGCGAAGCAGGTAATTATGCAGCGTGCCGTTTGAACTCGTGGCAATCACGCAGCAATACTAGTGAACAATCACCACTACTATATACTATAGTCCTTCACCCCCCTCCCAGTTTAAGCAGCTTGATTTTTTTGAATGATTTTAATAAGGCAGCACATATGTTTGAAGGAGAATTTATTGTGGCCATGAAACATTACATTTAACAATTAAAAAAAACTGTTCTACGCAGTAAGACATTGATAATAAAAATAAAACATTTTAGGCCCATTTCCTTCATAACCATCACAAAAAATAAAATTTTTACATATATTAAATATCATAAAGGTAAAAGGTGCACATAGATAAAAATAAGTTGAAATAGCAACCCTGCCTAATACCATACATCACAGCAGCAGACATATTCCTCGCCAGAATATGACATCACCTGCTTCCTGCAACGGGATTGGTCAGCATAAACTGGGGGTTCCAGCAAGCACAGTGTCGTTCTCCACATGAACAGTGGGAGAGCATTTTTCCTAATTATTGTAAACAACACCCTCCACCTTCCACATCCTGACAACCGCATGACCCAAATAATCCAGTCAGGCTCGGAAAAAAAAAAATCCGGAAACTTCCGCGGCCTCCCCTACCAACACACTGACCTTTTTTTGCATCTCATTTACAAAGCAAAAAATTTATATTAATATCTTTTATAATTATATTGTTTAAATATGGATTAAATGTAGTTTTATCTTCAGATGAATAGTCCTATATGATAACTACCTTTATCACTACACGGAATACCTTTAGCTTATCGTATTTGGTTACGGACGTTTGCTTGATTGTTGACGCGCGCTAAAACCCAAGCGTGTCGGCCGCGTGCCCGTGCGTGCGGTATGGTGACGTGTGGTCTGAATACGCAGCTTTATGATGGCCACGTACTGCAGCACACACGTCAGTGACCCGATCACGCTCACGCAGACCAGGGGATAAACCGAACGAGAGCTAAGTGGTAAGTGAGCTAAGGAAGCTAAGACCCCGTAGAACTCACCGGAAAGTTTAGGTGATTAAATTGTCAGACTTTTAGGTTTATTGCGGAATAGATGCTTTAGTCCATTTTTGTCACAGACTACTTAAGACCATAAACCTATTTACTTACTATGGGAGGAAAACTCTAGAACCATCTACTACTTTACTACCTTACTGTATTTCCTAATAACGTAAAATTTGATTTCCCTTGAGTTAAGACCTGGGATGAGGTAACAGCCGACTCAATACCAGTATATGTCTGGACCCGCCCTGGCATACGACGATTGGTTAAGGCACGTTGAAAGCATGTCTGTTATTGGCTGAGCCTCCTGTCACAGAGTGCTCAGCTTAGCCACGCCCCATGCCTCTGACGAATGCCACCTTCAGCTCCCATGGCCCCTTGAGGAAGCTGGAGCTCCTGTGTTCCTTCACCTGCTGCCCCGGCTCGGGCAGGACCGAGCAGTTCTGGGGGGTCCGCTGTTAAAAACCAGGACATTAAATCACTACTTTCAACAGACCCAAACCCCACTCCTAAAGTCATTAATACAGATCACTTGACCAGCCTCCCATCCCTAGTAAGGCCGGAGTAATTAGAGTATAGCATGTACGCTCCTGTAGCTCAACAAGCAGAGTATTGGGCTAACAAGTCAAAGGTTGTGAGTTCAAATCCCAGCAAACACACAAATAATATCCATTTCCTCTACTATAAGTTGCTTTGGGGAAAAACATAAAAGGAATTTTTTTTTTTTTATAACTTTTTACAGCTCTTCTGAGGAGTTACGGGTATTAAAAAAAAACCTTGATGCAATAGCTTGGTACATCTCACCGTATCACCTCCAGTTCAGCGTAATTAATTTGCCTGAAGCTAAGCAGGTTTGGGCCTGGTCAGTACTTGGATGGGAGACCAGCTAGCAAAGCTGGGTTGCTCGCTGGAAGAGGTGTTGGTGTGGCCGCCAGAGGAGCCCAGCCTGTGGTCAGTGTGGATCCCAAAGAGTCAGTGTTTCAGATGAGATATAAAACTGAGGCCCTCTCAGGTCATAAAAGAGCCCTGGGCATCTTTTGAAAGAGTAGGGGTGGTACTGCCCACTGTGGCCCTTTCAAATCTGGCCTCCTAATCATCCCCTGTATCTAACGCTTAAATTCTCTCCTGCCCCTTCACCACCTTAGCTACTGTGAGGTGAGTGGAATGGCTGCAATCACATGATCCAGGTTGGTGCTACATAGTGATGGTGGATTAAGAGGCTTCCCCATTGCTTCTGTGAAGAGCTAAATAACTGTAGCTTTCCGTCAAACACCTAATGATGTCAGGAAGCCAATCACACTCATGCGTGCATTGTCTACCTGTATTGCTGGCTGGTGTGCTCAGAGACTCCACCTTCCTTTGACTCTCTGGCTCCCCTGCACAAGAAACTTGCAGTCACACATTCCTACGGACACAGACGCAAACGCGCCCAGATCGAGGGGAACTCCATGGCGGGCACGGCCGGTCATCACAAACCTCTCCCCAGGGAAGACTCTGCCAACACGGTCCCGCCTGCCTGGGCAGGGCCGCCGCCCCTCCTCAGTTCCAGCATGCCTGAAAAGCATCGGCACGGCCGTCACGTTTCATATACGCCTGCTCCTCAGAACGCGACTAACAAGCCAGCACATGCAAAGAAACTCAATTTACCATCATTCAGAAGCTTTACGGTAAAAATGTTTTTTTTTTTTTGTATTCATAACCTTACTAAAAAATATGACTGAAGTGATTATACATTTACAATCATAAGAATTATTACAATTAGCAGATCTGCTGATGTAACATTCAGCATTGCTTCAATGTTTGAGGAGATTTCCTTAACGAGATCGACATCACAGGTGAACGAGACAGTGGACTGGTCAGCTCGTTAGTGACACTGGGCATGCTCACTTGGTGCGCTAGAGGAGCCCATACGCCTTCGCGCCTCTTCTCTCCTCTGCTGCAGACGGGTCGCATCTCCCATAGTCACCTGGAGAATATATATAGCGATTATGATGTGAAGAAACAACCATTGCCTCACCTGACCACATCACCTGCCAACACACACATCACCTGTCCACGTCACTTGACAACACAGTATATTGCAAACCTCCTCACAATTATACACCTTTGCAAGACTCCACTGCCAGTCCATCCAGTGTAGCTAGTTAATTAATCATCACAGCCTTGATTAGAATAATGAAACACCAGCTTAAGAGAGTGAGGACGTAGAAGATTCCCCCTGAGGACCAGTTTGGAAACCAGCGACAACAGAATAAGGGCATATTCACATTCCAGCCCACTGGCACTACTGGAGGTGACTGTATAGAACAGGAGCAGTATTGAGACAATGAGGGTGGGAAAAGGGGAGGAGCTTAAAGTAGACTGACAGTTGGGCACTTACCCTGACTCTGACCTGCTCTGGGGGCCACAGTGCCCCCCACGTGACCCTCAGGTAGCTGAAGAGGGCGATCACGCTGATGAAGGCGAGGTTACTGGCCACCCCCAGCACGGCCGACGTCTTAGGGAAGTTATACAGAAAGTACCTGCCAAGGGACAGGCGGGGGGGTGAAGAGCGAGAGGAAGCAAAGGGGAGGCCAGGGAGAGAAGTTCTGGAATTTTCCCCCCCAATTTTGTTCACTTTATTAACCTACACGAAGGATATTTTTGGGAACATTCACTGTAACTGTAAAAAAAGCGTTGTCAGCTAGAAGCATTAAGACCCTAAATCCAATAACAAATGAACATCTTTTGGCAGCGGCTGCGGCTTTAAGCTCTGCATGTGTCAGAGGCTGGCAGATTTTCACGCTGGCGAGCGGCCGCCACCTGCTCACGCCTCTCAGCAGATTTTCTCCGGTCCTCTGGCGTCACTGCGCGCGTTTTTGAATAAAACATTAACGGGAAACCGCAGGCATCTCCGCAAAACAGGACACGCCGGAAAAGTCCGGAACGCTTCTGGCGAGGAGCTGCCAGACAAAACGGACGCGCCGCTCCCATCGCGTGCGGCGAAAACGAGCCGTCGCCCAGGTAACCAGCCGCACCTGATGCCGGTGAAGTGAGCATGGATCCGGAGCTGGGCACCGTATATCTGGATCTGCCGGGACTGGATCTCAATCAGGGCACCGAAGGTGGGCTGATACTGCAAGGAGACAAATAGGTAACATGAAAATACTAACTTATCTGCAGCAGGGGTGATTCTAGGGTGTTTTTCAAAGGCACAGTGCATAAGAGGAGCCATAATTCACACACAGGGGCCAACTTAATCATTAGCCAATGATGTGATTTGACTCTGTGAGTGACAGGGGAGGGGCTCTCCGGAGGCCAATCAGCTTTCAGCTGGGACCAATATCCCCGTGGCCCCGCCCCTTGGCCAGCAGGCAGATAGTCAGCTGGTCACCCTTCTACAGGCTACAAAAGGTGCGATGTGGTTCCGGGGGTCTGCATCATCGCATTTTTAACATCCCGTCGACTCCTTAGATGGCAGATTTGGGCCCGGGGACTGGATCGCGTTTCGCCGGACTCACCGAATTCTCCCAGTAGTCCGAGAACAGCTCCACGTCGACGGACTGCTTCTGCTCCCGCAGGCCGAACAGCAGCAGCGGGGAGAACGCCAAGGTCTCCAGTACCTGTAGCAGGCTGGAGCGATACTGCAGCATGGCCTGATGGGATACGTGGCGGCACGCGGGTTAGAAACCAGGGCATAGGTGGGAAAAAACACAAACAGAATGATAGGAGCTGGGAAGTCTGTCCATTTATAAAGCATCAGAAGATAAGGGTGGACAGAAAAAGTCAAAGGGACATTAAGGAGATATTAAGCTGATTGGGACAGGAAACAGCAGATGGAAAGAGGAACACGGCAAACAACAATGATACAGTGTGATCAACTCACTGAACGAGCCACAGATGAGACAGTCTGACCCTCCTTGGAGTAGCAGGACATCCTGACCATGAACATACCCAGCTGCTGATTGGCTGGCGACTCAGGCATCTCCAGCTCCAGGGAGATCCGATAGGGCTGGCCGTACGTCATCACCTGAGAAGGTGGGACCGACGGTCAACTGAGGGACACACGGACCACAGTAATGTGGGATTTAAACAGGTCAAAAGTCGGCCTTATTTTACTCTCGAAAAACGTTATACGGTATCTCAAAATTATGACTTAGTATCCCAGCTGTTTTATTTTATGTGGCGGAGACGGGCTTCCATAGATTCCAGCGCTGCATGCTCGGACCCCTGACGGATATGTGCTTTCACCTGATCTCTGCCATTCCTCAGCAAGGAAACATTAGCCATGGGGAAGGAGCAGAGGCCTGAGCCTGGCGAGTCACAGTCCGTCCTGAAGGGGGGGCAAGAGAGCGAGGAGCGGGAGTAGCATCACAAACTGCATCACAAATAACATTTGAGCCATATAAACAGCAATTATTCAAATTTATTGAATTTTGAATATTGAATTACTGAACTTGTCTTTTAAACATAGGGTACAATAGTTGCTGAAAATAAATATTTTCAAGACAGAAATAATACATAAACACAGACTTATTAACTTAATCAAATAAATCAGAATACGTCAATCGAAAGCAGAACATTATTATCGCCATTATTATTATGTAATTGTTATGGCATTTCTACCAAATTGCTCCAAAAAGACCGCAGGCTGAAAGCTAGGACAGCAGGCAGGTGACACACGACTGTGCGATCTTAAGGTCACGGGCTTATGTCCTTCACCCCCCTGCCTGCCATCTGCCGTTTTTATTTACTCGTTTTTTGGCGTGGGCCAGATCGGCACCTATACGAGCGTAGCAGACACTAACCCGTAGTAGATATGCACGGGGGTGGCGAAGCTGGCGCTCGGCACGTAGGAGTAGTAGAAGCTGCCGTACAGGAAGACGGCCACCCAGAGCTCCAGCGCCAACACGCAGAGCAGGACGGCGACCCGCAGCAAGGTGCGACGGGCCCACAGCACCGTCACGGCCACCGTGTCCTGCAGCCACAGCAACGCCGGCACCATGGCGCCTCCCCCAGCTGCTAAAAAACACCTCTGCACGGACTAAATCCCGCCAGCGTGTGTTTCCATTCAGGATGCCCCCACGCTTACTGAGACCACTTTCAACCAGCCCCCAGTGTGATGTAGCTTCGGGTTTTACCACGGAGATTTATGTCCTCGATTTACATTCGCCTCTCCATGTGCTTCCACTTTTAGATAGGCGCGCGGAGTGACGTCACTTTCATCCAATTATCCCATTCCCAGCTAATTGACAGGATAATGACATTTTCCAGAAAGTCATCCTTCCAGGTCGATGCGCCGCACTAAAAAGCAAATGTATAAAGACACATTATTCTGAAACGTCAGTATTATCATCAGTTTATCTTCTCCCTTAAACTATAATCTTCGTAAGAGAAAGACAAATGCCACGCTAATACCTCACGCAGTCATAAAGTTGTTTACAGCAATAGTCATACAACGTATTATATTCGGTTGTATAGCTGATGGGCGCTAAAGTTAAAGGATGACGGCATGAAGTCGGTGTGTTTAATGGGCTTATAAATGCCAGCTAAAGCCAGCTCATCAGCTCATTTCCCGCATTCCTGTCAGTATCGATGGGAATGCTGACACTGCCTACCAAAACAATGATCTGTATTTATTTATTTTTATTAGTTTTATGCCATCTAAAGCCGAAACCGAAGGGCCAGCTTATAAAACTTTGCCGCATAATAATTTCGCTAACTACGCTATGTTCCTTTAATATTATTAGCATCGCAGCTAAATATGCTGTCAAACTACTTTCTATCCGACACAAAAGCGCGTCTTTTACTCCGCGCCGAGACGAACTTACGTGCTTCCTTAATGTCACCGGACATCAGCACGTCGGTAGCCATCGACCGGCCGGGAAACACGCCAGGCCATGCAGCATCAACCAACTACACAGCATCAACATCCAGCATTATATCACACCCCCTGCAGCTCCACCCCCCCTCACGCGCCGGCATCCTCACCGCTACGG
>JAODLC010000066.1:809328-829452 GCA_026781145.1 Hippopotamyrus pictus | reverse complement strand
GGGGGCAGGTTTCAGTCTAGGGGTCATAGCCACCCTTTGCTACCCCCCATGTTCACATATTCAACTAGAAGTTATCGTATTACGATTTTTTTTTTTTGCTTTTATTTTCATTCTTTGACTTGGAATACTTTTAAATTTGTTATTGAAGTATTCCAAGAATATATAGAGCAATTATAGCCTACACACAAAAGAGTGCATTCTATAAACTGTATACATTTTTCAATAAAAGAATCTGTAACCTGGAACAAGCTCCAGGTTCATTTGGCAACCTTGTAATTAAAGTAGTATGGATGATAAATGGGTGGGATTATAGTAAAATGTATCTATATTACTGTTTAATGTTTTTCTACAGCTGTTAGATCTCTGGATGTTTTTCTTGACCGCTCTCAAAAAGCATTTATATGTAAACATAACTGGAGTCAGGTATCTGGACAACTTATAGGCAATTAAACACAGAACGTATGAAACATGCATTTTATTAATACAAAAGGTTTAGCTATCTTAAAACCAGTTTTCTTCCCCTCAATCAAAAGCAAAAAAACCCCTCTATACAAACAAACGACAAATTATTTTGGACAATCAGGCAACAAAATATTGCAGTACACTAACAGTGCCTATTTTTAAATTCTGAGGTGTCAAATAAAATTTACGCCGTATCTCAGCTTAGCACCAAAGCCACATAGCCTGTAATTTGTAACAGAGTCCATCTAACAGCATAATATCTCACTGAAACAATTCTGGGGTTGCACACAGATTTTTCTGTTCTTTAACTAGCTTCTTCTGATGCAGGCCTTGGACACCGTCTGTTGGATCAGCAGCTTTTCTTTTGCATCACATTTCCCATCGCAATCTGAAATTCATGAGAGAACAAAGGGCCTATAGCAGCTATAGCTCTGAGACATTCAGCAGTACTGTCTAACTCACAGAATATTTCAGATGTCTCTTTTATAGGTATCACTTTATATAAATATGTCACATCTTTTGTTCTTAAACGATCCAACCAAACGTCGAAATTTACGCGGAAGGCCGCTGGAAGCGAGGCTTGCCGTGTCACGTGTGACCATGTGTCGGCTGTAACTGTCCGAGATTACGTGTCTGGCAGCCTCCGCACAGGGCGATTGTTCCCCTGAGCCCCAACATGCATTTTCTACCAGCCCATGCTGGTTCTGCCCGGGGGAGCTCTCACCTCCCCCCCTCCCAGCTTAGCAAGGAGGTGGCGGTTTCTGCAGGGCGGCCCATAGGTGGAGAATCTCCTGGGGGCTCCTCTTGTGTACCAGGAGGATGGAGCGATAGGCACAAGGTTTGCCCCGGTCAGCCTCTGGAATGTCAAAGGTCAGAAACCCTGGGTGGTGGGTGGGTGAGATGCCCAGCCTGTGAAGACACATGCCCAGGTAGACGTCATCGATGGGGAAGAGGTGCACCCTCTCGGAAACCTCCCTCAAACGCAGTGCCAAGGCCCCCGAGTACACCACCCCTCCCCCGCCAGCATAGGCGGGGTACACCCCCTTGAAAAAGCTCTCGGGGATGTAATATTTGGTGGAAGGTTGCCGGTTTGGGTCTGCGTTGCTGATCACCTCCCCCACCACCAGGTCCCGCGTCCCACCGGTGCCGTTGGGCCCGGCGCCCAACGTCGCCTCCTGCTGGTACAGGAAGTCCAGTAGGGAGCGCGTGCGCAAAAACACGTCGTCGTCACCTTTGAAGATGAATCGCGCTTTGGGGCAGCGCTCCGAGAACCAGCGCCAGAACAGCACGTCCTTCAGCGTCAGGTTGAAGAAGGTGTCCCGGAAGTCCCACTGCAGGATATCCCTGTGCTGATAGCTCTCCAGCTCCAGCAGGGCTCCCAGCTCTGGGTGATCCCCCGTCGAGCCGTCCTGTCTCCCCAAGAGGAAGACGGTGCGCACTAAGCCCCCATTGGCTCCCTCTTCCCCTCTCACCCTCCCCGATGCACCCCAGGTCTGCCGAATGGCCTGTCTGGCCTCAAAGTTGCCCGTCTGGGATTTCACTGCCACCAATAGCATAAGCTCCTCCCCGTCGCTGTCTTTGTGGCTGCAGAGGTCCGGCTGGTCCAAAAGAAGTGGATACTGGGTGCAGTGCATGGAGAGGACAAAATCCCTCATCTGCTCGGGGAGAGAACTGAAGTCCCTGATGAGGGAGACCCAGCGCTGGTCTGGGCTGCACTCTGGCACCCCCTGCTGGACTCGGCTCCCCTGCTCTTGTACCCTGGCAGTGGGCGTTGGGCTTGTATTGGTGCTGTTGCCCCTGAGAATGGGGTTGTACTGCCGGTCCAGCGGGTGCTGCAGCTGGTTCCACAGGGTTCCCTCCTCCAGCCGAAGGCTCCAGAACGGGTTCGCGGGGTGGGCCGCCAGCCCGGCGGAGTTCGAAGACACCCCAGTGGCGGCAAAGCGGACAGGAAGCTGGGGCTGGTGGTAGGACATGGCGATGCAGACCGACACCACCACATAGACCAGCAGATGCGCCACCATCAGGCAGGGCATGAGACACAAGCACAGGATCCGGCTATGACATCGAGCCATTGGCTGGGGGGACCAAAGGGGGAGAGGAGGAGAAGGGGTGGCAGTTATATCTGCATCAAGCTTATCATCATTAATGAACATTGAAAATGAAATGGTGACAAAGTAATCGTTAGTCGAAAAAAAGCAAACTAAAAGTACGACACACAAAGCAAACAAAGACAACAAACTCCAAAGCTACATAAAATTAAATAAAAATGACTAGAGGCAAAAAGAAAAATTTGCGGTCGCCATTTTTAAACTTGCTGTTGTCGAGTTTAAAAGCCTGTCGTGGACTGCCGGACATCCCTCCTAAGTGCCTGTTTACACTAGGGTTTAAAATGCGTCTCGGCCGACAGGGTCATAAGTAGGCAAGAGAGACACGTCAACACTTACCAAGGGTGTGCTTTGAGTTGAACATTGGGGAGGTTGAGGTCTCCGCCCATTTTGTGATTATTTGGGGGGGAGGGTGAGTTGTATTAACCAGTTTTACTCTATAATTAATGCACATGCCGTTTACACCTGTGTCTATCATTCATCTCCAGGGTGTCCAGATTTCGTCACTGTCCCGTGTGCGGTTACCGTTAAGTCCTTGTCGAGGACACATCAGGACTCATTAGTATTTACACTACAAAAGATACTACACCACATTGAGATATAACAGAGTAGGCCTAATGAGTAAAAGAGACGTATTTACAAAAAATATATATTTTTTTAATGGTGTATGGTGTACACGTTTTAAAACGTGGGACCTGCCCATCAATCAATCAGCTTGTTATAAGTATTTAATTGCTTCAATGCCAGGACGTACTGGGGTCACTACTTATAAGAAGCTCGATGTTTTTTCGTGGGATTGCTGCCTGGTGGGACGGGCAAGCCGCGGCTGTAACTATCCTGCGCTGGTCTCCAGGGGGCTGAAGCCGCCCTTGGGGTCTCATTATCTCCACTTGTCCGAAGAGACCCCCGGTGTGCGAATCGCAACCCAGTACAGGTACACCGAGTCTTAATGAACGGAGCACTGCTTGTAAACAAGCGCCACTGCGCTTCTGTACGGGGCTGAGCAAATCCTGTTTTACGGCCTCAGAGGAGTTTAATACATATATAAAAAATAATATAAAACCGAATATAATATCTTTATAATAATATCCGTTTAATGTGATTAAATGTCGTATATATGTTTTCGGTTGAAGATGGGAGTTCGGTCACGACTTTAACTTGCATATCTCTACATTAAACACCCCTTCTGCAAATCATAGACAATTGAAGGAAGAAAACGACGCATGCGCAGGTGGCACCGCGATGTGAAGCGTGCGGAAATGGACCCTTGACCGGATGCTTGTAAGAACAAATCCCAGCGGCGTACTAGTGTTAAAGCCCCTGATCAAGGTACTAAACACATAATGACTTCGGTAAATACCCAACTGTGTACACTTACTAGAAGTTATGTCGGTTTCCCGGGATGCAGGCAAAAAACTCTATTAAGTAGTTTAATTATTAAATGTTGACAACCTAAACCGACATTGATAGATATTCATATAGGGAAAATATGTCTCCCGTATTTCTTGAAATGAAAACAACACAAATAGCCTATGTAAATAACACGCAACCTGTTCTTTGTCTCGTCTTACCATGTGTGCAAATAATGGCTTTGCCTAGATAGACAACAGGACAACACACCTGCTGTCACTGCCTTACAAATAACCCTATTAATTTCATCAAATGCCTTTGTATTATAATTTGAAGGCTTGTCTTTAAAATCCGTGGGCCTATATCGTTCACTGTGATTTCTGAAATCAGTCAAGAAAATGAACACGTGAAAAGCACCAACCCATGGGAAATGACATTTAACATAAAAGCCTCCTTTCGTCAGGCCGACGGATAAATAAAATTAATAAATAAAATTGCCACCCTGTCGGTTTTCTTACTTTTGTCGCCATATTGCATTGAGCAGGGCAAAATGTTCGCATAGAGCAAGACGTTTTGTCCGAAATTAACGCGGAATACACAAAACAAAACATCTACAAGAGAAACTTAAATAATTCAGAAATTATTCGTAAAACCCACCCACCAAAGTTAAAAACATAAGGTCTGGCACTCATTAGAAAGCAGGCAAACAAAGCAAAACGCGACTTTAGATCCAGCAGACCTGTCGTTTTGCGAGCTAATAACTTTTCTTCTATTACCTGTAATTTTCCTCCCGGTTCTTTATACCGGAACCCTTTATGACGAAATCATTTTACCGGCAAGTGCAGGGATCCCGCAGCTCAATAAACTAAACGAGACGTTAATACGGCGTTTAACGTCAGTTTATAGCCGCAGATCAGACAACCCAAGTTCTTCTATGTCACTGGATAGGAGGCGTGCGCTACTATGCCACACCTGAGAGAGGATGTGTATTTAGGCGGAGCCACCACCTGCAGCAGGTGCTCATCCCGGATGGTGATCCGAAGGAACTCACTGTCGTCTAATGTTCAAAAAAAAAAAAAAAAAGATGCTTAATTTAACTTTCCGAAATTAGGCCTATTTTTAGCTAGTTGTTGGACTTTGTAAAGGCAGCAAGATTCCCGTCGTCGGGTTGGCGATCTTTAACTTTTTAAGTCTCTCTCACAGCCACACAAAGTAAGAGCAAATTAAGGCCAGTCGAATCTGAACCGCGCATCTACTGATTTTGAATGGAAACGTTCAGCAGTGGCTGCACGTCCGGGCTGGTTGTTGAGCAAAAGATGCAAAGCAAAAGCTGTTAGTTGTCTCTCACTAGAGTTAAAATACAGGCAATGACGTAGAAACCAATATTTCCACTGCTTGTGCCCTGTGCTTTCTGAGATAGGGCAAAGACTGACTGCAGCCCTATACGAAGGGGAAGTAGTTGGATGGATGGATGGATGGATGGATGGATGGATGGATGGATGGATGGATGGGTAAATAAATGCACAGATCAAGCAATTCTCCAGTGATTGTATTCGTGCTTACATGCTTTGGACTAGTTTCAGAACCACGACCTCTACTTGGCCGCAGAAATCGAAAAGGCTCCCGGCAGCTAAGACGCCGAGTTGCGCTTTTCTAAAACGGTGCACATTTCATGCAGAGTTTCTCGCTGAGCCGCAGGGAAAGGCAGCGCTCAGTGCTAATTAAGTCTTGGATGTGACTGCAGCTCTCCGCCTACGATCCGTGCTGTACGCCCCCCTCTTCATCCCGCCAGCATGCTGACTTTCGCTGTAGCTGCAGAGCCGTTTCATTGAATGTCCACATCCTGGCTTGTATCTTGTATCTTCCATTTTCTCTGAGCTGTGATGTAACTCCAAAGTGCGCCAGCGTGGACCTGTTGTGGGTCCCTTAGGGTCCTGTGACTGTCACCAGTCTGCGTCATGGTTCACGGATGACAGGAAGTGGAAACAGATTGTAATTTTGCTAGTAATGGGATGACAACAGCCAACACTGTATGGGATCGATGGTGTATGTGTGTGCAGTTAAGATCTACTATAAACATAATAATCCCCATAATAATCAACAGTCATATTTTGAATTTGCGTGAGTGAAAACAAACACATCTGTTGTTTTAAAAAAAGTCCTTTATTAAACTATCCTAGTGAGGCAGATTTCACAGAAAGTCATTATAGAGGATTATTTAAACATGAGACAATATTTGCCTTTTTTTCTCCTGCATATTTGTGTTCAATGGGTACAGCCCTATTATCGTATAAATAATTATTCAAAAGTTTAATTCTCGTTACAATGAATCTTCAGCAGTAATGCAGTCATCATCGTTTTCGTCATATCTGCCGTATCACAGCAGGACCGCCGCGTCAAGAACAGCGACGCTCAAGGGAGGATGCTGAAATACACAAGCAGTAGCCTCGTTGATATTGGACATTGTTGAAAAAAAAAAAACAAATAAACACGGTGCATCAGTGGCAAACATGTTAATACAGCCGTAACGAGTCAGAAGGACATGTTCCGCCTACATTCTGTTACCAATAACCGAGGGGAAGGAACGCCAATCTGAATCCAAGTGCACAAAATTATGCAAGACCTATAAACGCGTTGCAGATAAAATCCAGGCTGCTTCATAACATTCTGGCAACGTTGCTGTAATGTTGCGTGTACCTTATTACGGTGCACGTGATATATCTTCTGTATCCTCGTCAAAATAAACAGCTCACATCTGTGAGCAACCAAATGCAAACCCATGCCATAACACTCAGGATGTTTAATTTAGGCCCTGTCATAATTATTTAAGGTAGACTGGTACAGCAGCGGGGTCACAATGTTATCGGAACGTCAGCTTAACTAAATTCATGATGACAAAAAATGCTAGTGAGGACATAGTAAGCAGAGCATATTTTAGCAGGAGTGCAGTGCTTTTCTCCAATCCATAAAAAAAGAATCGTCCTTCATCACACTGTTCCTGTACTCCATTTCGTATTTGGCACAAGAAAACGGATAACAAAACCAAACAGCCCCACTGAATACATTAATAAATATAAGCACAAACGCTATCAAAAAATTGAAAAATATGCAGCCTGCCAGAAAAAAAGAACCAAATATTTACATAACGAAATATATTTTGGACAACGTTGATTTTATGCAGGAAATCGCACAGATTCACAGATGTAGTTAATTCAAATCGAGGGGAATTAAAGTTTCGTATAAAGGGAGCTGAGAGGACCTTAATCAAAGTAAGGGATAATTATCAAACGACACGTGGTTGCTGGCTCACCTCCCCCCGCGTTTTTACGCTCCACATCAGCCTTAAAAACATGGAAGAATTTCTCAGTGTTTGGAGTAGACCACGGACATTGATTCGCCAGTGTGGGAAGGTCCATTTACAGTAACAGTGAAAGTCAGTGCAGGTTACGCGATATTGGGTGGATATATTGCTTCGATTAACAAAAATAACGATCCATATCGTTTCAGAAAAATATTCTATGAAGGCTGCTATGCCTCTGGAATATAAATGTAGCCTGTACGATCGAGGGCACATTTTTAAAGGGGGTTATTTCAAAGCAGTTCGCGCAGAACGCTGCATTAAAACGGTGTGAAAATATACAAAGTGAAAATTAATAAATGCTGTATATGTCTGGCGTATGTAAGAGGGACTGACGCTAAGATGATAGGCAAGGGCTGTATGGAGTATGTACTTCCACAAGGTCTCAGTAGCCTGTTTAGCAGTCAAGGAAAAGAATTCAACTCTAAAGCGCCCAAACTCCAAAACACATGTACACATTCAAAATAAATATGCTAAAGTCAAAATAAGTTTGTAAATATTAACCAAAACATGCGCTTTCACACGCACACACACCGTTGTGCATGTAAATAAAGTTTAAGCAAAAAAAAAAAAAAATCACAAAAGCTGAAGAGCAACCTTAACTTTTTTTGAAAAACATTTTTTTTGCCAAGAGTAAAAACGGAGCATTATCACCTCAACTGGTGCTCGATCTGGAAGACACGTTAACCAATTAAGGCATTTGAGCGTTCTGGTGGCGATGCTTCACTTTTTGCATCAAACCTTAATTGTTTATCTACCAAACTTAACAGTTCCCCTTTTTTAAAGGGCGTGACAATAAAATTAACAAAGACCAAACGAATTCTTTAATATGTATCAGAGCGAATCCCTGTATTATTGGCCAGGTAATTTGTGGAGAAAATTTGTTGTGCAAACCCTCAGTGTCTCGTAAAAAAACTACGCCTACAATCCATTTACGCTTCACATCAGCTCTCAGCTTTTGAGTTAACAGAACCAACGTGAAGCTCAGCTTATCAAATGGCGCATTCGCTTTCTTAGCAGCTATAGGAACTCCGATATCCGATATGCACACTCACGTCGGGTCGTCAGGGGGCATCTTGGCGTTTTATAGATCACGTTTGCACAACAAAGCATAAACTAAACTTACAATATATGTACATCTGTTACTGGAACACCTGGTGCAACCAAAATACAAACCCAAGCGGTCACGCTCATAATTATAAATATATGAACAGCTATGCCGCGAAAACGGAATATGTTAGCGGAGCTTGGTCGACGACAAACCTCATATATGAAGCACTTGTCTAGCGCTCTGCCTATATACAGGATTCTTGTGCTCTTTCGAGACTGAGTTGATTGCCGTAGTGTGAGGATCACAGAAAGCTAGTGGATCCTCTTCCGCGACAGCCACCCGGCCACCGAGCGACAGAACGAAGCAACTGCGACAACGGCAACCGTAAACTACTATAAACAGGGAAATATCCGGTATCACAGTGAATATAAGAGTAAAGCTCACACGTTATCACCAGTTAATCTAACATTATAGACCGTAAGAATGCATAGTGCTTTAGCAGTGGTACAGTAACGTTTAACCCACAGAGGGAAAATAGCTAAAAAAAGTTATACAGAGATAAAAGTGGGGTGAAAAATAGCAGAGATCGATTATCTAATATCACGATAATATTATACATGAGTGGTAATAAAAGATCGGGTGTCATTTAAATGAGAAATGACCAATACAGGCATGAATATGTCACAATTTAAAACCTTTTTCGTTCATTATTCTAAAACTATGACTAGTCAGCCAAACAATTCTCTTAACGTTCATATTATACCTTTATTGATATCAGCCTGTATCTATACTAAATACGATTAAATGCGTATATTGATATTAATTACTGTTTAATCAGATCAACCTAGATCGTTCTATTTATTATACTGGTGTTTCGCTAAGCAAAAGCCTTAGGAACTTTTTAAAATTCTTGTCCTCAAATAGATAGAACATCTATTCGCTTTGTTTCTCTTGTCAGCAATGATTTCCTTTTCCTTTCGCTGACAAAAGTTATAAAATAACAGAAAAGATAAAAAAAACCAGCAATGCTTACAAAAATAAAACAATACTGCATACTTGCTCCTGTATATACGCTTCAATACAGTAAATATTCAAAGATACAGTCCAAAAAAAACCCCAGACACACAGAAATGGGATTTATTTCAATAATATCCCTGGGGAACCCACGGGGTCATATAGGACCCTTCCTTTTATTTCTGCCTTACATTCAACCCACTCATCAAAGTTAAGATTTTTTTTTTTTTTTTTGCTTTACAGCCCATTGTACCATATACGACCAAGTAAGTGACATTTGGTGATTACTGACTGAATAAACCACATTTTTTTCCCACAATAAATATGGCGCCAACGTGTTATGAGGTTGTTGCTGTACATGCTGCAAATATTCACCTGTCAAGCTGTGAATAGGTAAGTGGCAGAAATGTTGCATCATCAGTTATAATGTTTAGATGTTATAGAACATGTACAACTAGGTTTTGGATGTTTTGAAACTTTTCTGGCAACTGTGATGGTCATGTTCCACGTGCTCAGCATCAGCCTCAGACAAAAACAGAGGGAATACAGGTGGTGCCCCAGACCTTACAAGCCACCACAGGTAAACTCTCTGTGTGTAGTGCACCTTTTTGCAGGTCTGTTCACTTGACCTGTTTCTTGATGGGTTGGCATGTTTGAAGCATGTGTTTTATTGCCAGCACATGGTGAATGAAAGGAAAACTCAATAAATGCATACTGAAAATGAGAATGTTGCAAAGATTTGGTTTTTCCTTCTTTTCTGTCCTTATTTCATAAGTGAAATTAACAAGTTGGAACAGCATGAACAGTCCAGCGGGTCGTATATGGCACATTCAGAACATGGACTGGGAAAGGGTTATTTTTACAAAACACCTGTTTTTGAGTTCACTGGGTCTATATGATCATTTTAGCCAATGGACATATTTTTCCTATAATGATAAGGTGGTCTGGGTTCCCCAGGGATAATCCAGCATGGTGAGGTCCACATATTAATTATTTTCGAAGTTAACGAGCGGATTATGTCCCATCGGCGTCGATTTGGTTTGGTGAATCTGTATCACAGTCGTCCAGTTTGATCCAACCTTGCCCAGTCATAGCCGGTACTGGTACACCTGGTTTACCTCTGGTTACCCCTGCGCAAAGTGTAGATTTATTGCACTTCATCCAGGAAAAGGGGGAAAATGTATTTAACCATAGTAAAAGTACTGCAGTTTAGGACACTGTAGCATAGTTTGGTCCAGCACAACACTCTGTGAAACAGTACGGTGTGGTATTTAACTCCGATGAATCCTACCTAAATATACTGCTTTTGCACCTGCAATATATGCACCTAGACTGCTTGGTATCTGTCTGCATACTGTGCATGTCAGTATTGCAATGCAACTGCTCATACTACAAATTACAGGCAGGAGCAGAAGCACAATATCTAGGAGGGTTGCAGCTATTTGAATTGTTATAAAAACTTGGCACGTCTTATAAATAGAAATTGAGGTTTAGGTTTGCTGGTAATCCGAATGGGAACTCATCTCTCCTCTACTACATCTATACATCTGTCCACCAGGGGCCTGGTTTGGTAGAGACAGACCTTGTGTAGCTGAACATAGCTCTTTTTCCATGTCCCTGTCTATTTTCATTACGTTAAATATACCAAGACTGTCGTCTCTCTGCATACTCAATGAGTTCTGTTCTGATGTCATTACCTTCTCTTCAGTTTCTCTCTCTATCTCCCATTCGTTCACAAACATCCGAGTTAACGCACGTGCATTTTCACAGTGTTTTTGTCGCGACATGTTCATGCTGCCCACGTCTCTCCTCCGCCAGTTCCTCCCTCCGCCGCTTCTCCTTCGCCGAGTCGCACTCTCTCTCTCCTTCCTTCCCTTGACCCCTCCCCCCCACCCTCCCCCACTTCCCCGGAAACATCACTCACACCTGGGTCTCCAGGCCGTTGAGTTTGGGCGTAAGGATTCGCGGGGTGATCCCGGAGTCGAGGTCTCTCTCGAACTCCAGCAGTTGGCCCATAAAGTTGAGGTTGGGTGAGACTACTGGCCGCCGGCCCCGAACATACTTGTAGGCGTCCATCATGGTCATGCGTGTGTGCTTCATCAGGTAGGCGATGACGATGGTGGCCGAGCGCGACACGCCCGCCTGACAATGCACCAGCACCCCTCGTCCTCTTTGATGTGCCTCTTCTGCTCATAAGGGGGAGCAAATCAGCAATTCAGCAACAGACATTTTTTTTTTAAATCAATTTACACAGTAACTGCCTCAGGGTACTCCAAGAACTTCATTTAATTTTAATTTATTGCGGTAATTTAATTCTCGACCTTCACTTCAGGGTTACCAATCCCCCCCTGTCTCCTTATCAATGTATCCTGCAAGAGGAGAACCTGAAAAGAAGCTCTCCAGAACTTCTCTGGATTTAGGATCTCCTCAAATCAATGCCTTTTAACACATGCTCGCAAAACTAAAGAAAAAAAAAACTAAATTTAGCACTAACGAAAAAATAAGCCAGCGAGTTGATTCATGAGAATGACCAATATAGGCATGAATATGTCATGATTTAAAATACAGTACAGGGAGTCCCCAGGTTGCGAACGAGGTCCATTCCCTAAGTCTGTCTTTAAGTGAATTTGTAGGTAAATCGGAGCAATAATAACACAGTAAATAATAACAATAATAATAATACAGTAATAATAAAAGTGACTACATATGGTACTGTACTGTACCTTGAGTCGACAAACTGCTGAAGCTGCACAATGCTTGCACATAGTGTTTGCATTCATTATTATGAACCTTTGTATTTAACCTGAAATTGAATATAATAGACTTTATGGCAATCCGTTCATAAGTTAAAGTCTTCTGTAAGTTGGGCGTTCTTAACCCGGGGGCCACCTGTGTACGTTTCAGGAGAAAAGGCATGTCAAACTAGCTGAGTTTGATCCGAACTAAACCACCAGCTTCTAAACCAGGCAGGAGCACAAATGGACGCGCTCAACACGAGGTCTTCCTTCCCTCCTGAGCAAACTCACCGATGAACTCGAACACCTCCTCGAAGTACTGCCGGAGGTTCTGCTTGCTGTTGTCTGTGGCGGGCAGCCGCTTGTAGTGGATCAGTCCAGTGTCCAGGTGGTAGAGGGGCAGGTGGGTGGTCACATTGACAACAAAGCCAATGTTAAGCCTTAGCAGCAGATCTAGGTCTTGGGCGTCCCTCTCGTTGCCGAGGAACAGGAAGGGCAAGATGGAGCTGATAGCAGCATTTTCCACGTCTGGAGTCATCAACCCCTCGTCCGACAGAGAGGTGGGGAGCGAAGAAGACAGTGGAAGCGACAGATGGACTGTAGGGAGGAATGGAGATATGAGGAACGTTAGAAAAGGCAGATTAGAATAAAATACACTGAGCATTTCGCTTATATTACGGGAAGAATATTTGGTCCACAGAATGCTGAAGGGAAGATTGCTAGAATCAGACACCAAAATACCATCATGCAGACCACGGCAATGCAGACTGAATCCAGAAACCTTTCCAGGAAGGAGTAGAAGGAGAATAGGATAGAGAAAGCTGTAATCAGATAAAAGCATTTCAAAGGGGGCTCTTTGGCATACTACCAAAATTTAATCATATATGACTTAAGGGCATAAATTATTCTAATTTTATCTTAGACATGGCTCTAATTCATGAAAACATCTTTGTTGTCACTAGCTCTATTTGCAGAGGAAATTACATTAAAATCCCCTTTAGGAAGCATTGGGAGACTTGGCTTAAGAGCTTTTCAATTTCATTAACATTTGACTGATCTTATATATATATACCAGGTAAAGTGGCTGACAGTTCAAATAATTTCTTAAACAAAATAAAGACCTAAGGTGAAATGAAACCGAACATGTCATTCTCAAAGTCCACAGTGAGCATTTCCTGGTTTTTAGGAACCAGACAAATATTATGTTGCTTATAATATAACTTACATGTCCAGGATATGCATGTCAATTTTGTAGTGAAAAGCAACTGAGAACTAGAAGCAGCCAGTATATTAAATGGCTCTTCAAAACATATTTATAGAACAGAGAACATTTTGATCCCACTAGAAAGGACTAAGCTTCTTCAGATGAAGATCCACTGGGAGTAAACTATTGTCTGCTCTATTTATAAATCCGTAAACAGTACTGGACTGTGGGCACACCATTTAGTATTCCTGTTACAGTTGGCTTGCCCATCCTTACCTTTCATGTTCTCCTCATCTTGCTCAGCATTGAGCGAGTTCAGGACCAGGTGGAGTGACCGTGCAGAAGGGAGGGTCCCCCTCTCCCAAGGTTTGGGCTTGTTGAGGGTGGAGTGGCTAGAGGGTGGAGGAGAAAAGGAGAGAGGCGACGTGGGTGAAGCGGATCTTGAAGAAAATGAACGCATCAAGCCTGGTTCCTCATCTTGCCCACTGCCATCCATCATCCCCCTGTCTTCACTTTTGGTCCAGAGTCTCTTCAGTGAGTCCCGGCCAGTGTTTTGACTGGAGCCAGACCCAATGAAGTCCAGGACAGCTGCTTTGCCTTGCTGGAGCCGTCGGCGTCCGGCATGGTCTGCGAGGTGGGACCGGGTGAACTCGAGCAGGTTGCGGCAGTCCAGAATCATGGGGCTGGTCCCATTGCTGCTGCTCTGGTACTGATTTCTGGGTCCTGAGGCCATTCCCAGACCTTTCTGGTCATGGTGGACCTTTGACTTTGTCATCTTCTGGGAAAGCTCCTCAGGCCAGATAGTGTGCACGCTGTAGTCATCATCATCATTGGGCGGGAATCTCCCAGACATCAGTGGCCCACTGTCACTGTTGACCTCTGGGGGCTTTAGTCGACGGGGGTTATAGGTCACTACGATGGGGTCACTGCTGCAGTAGCTGCAGGAAGAGCTGCCAGCCTGGCTGGCTTTCGGGTCGCAACCAGTGACACAGTTATGGAGGGCTCGAAGAGGGCTGGAGGTTGAGAGTGGTGAACATGGTAGACAGCCCCCAATAAGCTTCTTGTGTAAGGAGGTGGGGCTCCCAAAGCCATTGCCGGAGCAGGATTTGCAACGTAGGGGTCCCAGGAGCCCAGCTCGACAGTCAGACATGGTGCTGCCAGATGAGGAGGTGTTTGTGGTGGATGCAGTGGACAGGCACCCGCCAAGCGTCTTCAACCCCATGACTCCAGATGTGAAGATACCACCACTACTCCCAGCTCCTCCCGCTCCCTGAGAACAGGAAAGGGTGGACGAGGGGCTTGCGCCACACCCCTGACACCCTCGAGAGTGACCGCCTCCTCTGCCGCGGCACACCAGCCTCCAGCAGCCGCAGTTGAAGGGGTGCTGTAAATTGATGGTGCAAGAATGGTCCGGGCTGGGGAAGCCCCGAGAAGAGCTGGGGGATAGTGGCAAACTATGGAGGTGCTGCAGGTGGCGCTCCCTGCCTCGAGACAAGCGAGACTGCCCACTAAGAGGGAGGAACTGGGGCAAGGCATGGGAAGGAACGGAGGTGATAACAGGAGGGTATGGGTTGCGCAAGGTGGAAGTATAGTGGGCTGTTGGGGTGGAACCGTAATGCCGAGGAAGGCTATGGTGGAGGTAGGGAGCCTGAAGGAGGGTTCCCAATTTGGAGCTGGCCTTGTCACCTACAGAAGATACCTCCCTGAGGTTGCGTGATAGGTCTGTCTCTTTCCTGAGCTCTGGATGCCGTCCTTTTGCAAGTACAATACTGGGAACAGCTCCTGAGGATGGCTTGGGATGGAAGTCTCTGACGCGAAATGGGTTCTGGACTTGCTGCACCACCACCTCGCCAGGTCTTCCTGAGGTTCCACCCACTTTCCAGTCCTCCTGTCTGAGATCCAGCTGCAGGGATAGCTTCTTCTCTCTCCGGCCTTTCAAGCTCCCTCCGTGGGACTCGCTGCTCCACGGCCCTCTCTCCAAGCTGCCTTCTCCTCTGCTGCCCAGAGAGAGTTTAATATCCAAAGTATGCCGCTGTTTATTCCGGCCTGACCCAAACGTCAGCGTTTCATCGCCATGGCTGTGACCGCAAGCGCTATAGCCGGACTCTGCATCGACCGCTCTCTCCTCCCTGGCTCGCCATTGATTGCTGGAGGAGCTGGATTTTCCTTCCACATTCGAGTAGACGGAGGGACGGGAGCGGGAATGGGACGGAAGGGGGTGGGGTTGCGAAGGAGGTGCTGTCGGATTGTTCCGGATGGAGTGCTGAGGAGTAGACTGCAGAGAGCCCAAGGAAAGGGGCAAAGTCTTGGGGCGCTGGATGACCACTATGCGCTCGTCAAGGGGGAGTGGGGGCATCTGAGTAATCACAAGGTAGGGAGAACAAAAGAACATCATTGTGACTGGCATAAAAAGAGCATGAGAGAAGTTCAGTACAACTAAATGTACCACAACACTCCCCAAAACACTTGCCAACAGGCAAAACATTCAAGCTATGCACTCTTTCTCCACAGCCAAAGCTTGGTGACAGTCGTCTTTCCCTTTCTTCCTCCACTCTAACTTTATGGCCTGTGAGAAGCTAACATTGACCCAGTTTTGTCACAGGCTAAGTCAGCATCACTCTGATCAGATTCCCTCAGAGCAGCAGGCTCCAGGGCTGGGTACAGCACAATGTCTGGTAGCCCTGTCAGTCCCGAGTTTGTGAAGAGGACATAAACAAGTGCACGGAAGACCTATCCTCATAGCCTTTAGCAGTCGTTCATATTGTTCCCATTTGCTGTTCCTGGTCCTGCTTCAGTCTGCCTAGTCACAACATCAGTTTTTTTTTTTTTTTTTTTTAAATCTGTCTCACTCCAAACCTAAGTCCTTAACTATCTTTCCCAGTTTATTTTATTTTATGAGCTTTAGAAAGCACTAAAAGGAAGAAGTGTTGCTCCGTCCATCAAGGAGATTAAATAAAATAATAACGTGCTGACACTGGGTTCTGGGACAGCCATGTTGTAAATTAGCGTAGAAAACTTAAGGGTGCCAAACGGAGAGCACACGCTGGAAATGGTCTGAGTCTATGTGCAGTATAAAACAAAAATTATGCATCCTTCAATACAGCTGTAAAAGTACGTTCACTTGCGTTGTATTGCTAACGGTTTGGGTATAGAAATAACGTGAAGGTTAGCGAAAGGTTATTGTTTAATTTCACACTCAGATTTCTGTTACAATAATCGCTACGTCACGTAATCATTTTCAGATTAATGAAGGTGTTACGGGAGGTTAGCGGTCGTTTTTGGCATTGCATTTTAGGTGCAAATTGAGCGTCACTATCAGAAAGTATTAGGAAAAGTCTGCATTACACGTTAATGACACATAGCACATATTTATGTTATAACGTTGTTTGGTCCATGCGTGTCGCTAATGGTGCCCTAACCTCCCGGCATTGTTAGATCAAATACGTGTTCTTTGTTCCCGTAAATCCGTCAAACACGGTAATAAAATGAAAATGAGCAATCGAGTGACCAACCGGGTAACCGTCAAACTATTATTATCATTATTATTTTACTCAGGCATAGATAGTGTTTTTTTGTTATTAGAAGCGCAAATTTTAAATAAATATTATTGCTACCAGATTACCGTATCTTCAGAAGCTAGTTATAGCCTAGTGTTTATAGTGAAAGCAGTTAAAAGCAATTTGAATATAACACTTCGAGTTCTATTTGTGAATCGTATCCAATGTCGTCTGACTGAATCCCTCGTTTTCTGATAAAAGCCGTAAATCAGCATAATATCAATAGTATCGCTATGTTTTTGTCCGATTAATAATGCATTGTTTATGCTGTTCTCAGCAGCAGCCATAGAATTTGCCCCCGACAACTGGGGGACGGAGTGAATGGGATTTATAGTATAGTTTAAAAGATAATGCCTTTGTATCTCACACGTTAGATTATATTCAGATTGAGATAGGCTGAGTTTCGATGAGACAAACAGCTATATTACATGGCATAAATGACAACAATTTTCACTTAAACCAGTAATTTCGCCTTATTTAATTTAAAGGGGAAGATACTATAGGTGATTGTGCCTCACATGGTGGATGTTATTCGTCCATGTCCACAATACGAATTAATATTAATTTAAAAAGCACTACTTGCAGGAACAATAATGAACACATTCAAATAAAATGCAACTTAAATTTCAATCGTTCACTCACGTTATGAATGCCCTTTCCGCCGTATCGTCATATTTAATTAACAGAAATTCTTCCGTTTCTAAAGCGAAATTCTCGCTGTGTAGCAAAATCCAGACATGTAGATTTATCTTCTTGTGTGTTCCGCAGTGATGCAAGGGATTTTTCTGCCTTTATCTGTCACCCATGTTGGGCTAAGAGAAATCCCAGACATTTGATGAGATGGGCAAGCGAGCCAGTATTATGAAGAAAGGAAACATCCGAGGCACTACGACAAAATCGACATATTCAGGAACAGTGTCAGTGTTTGTGTATGTATGTGTGAATCTAAGTGTGCGTGTTTGGATGTGTATGTGTGTGAGCGCGTGTGCGCGCGTGTGTTGGACTGTGTGTGAAGAAGTAAAACAGAGGTGGTCTCCACAAAGCGCATGACATCACTCCAGACCAATGAACGAACAGGTTCTGGTGACGAAGCCTGCGATCCAAAACCATTTGCTGGCTTATGGTATAGAACAGCGATAGAGAGCCGGTGAGAAGGGGGAGCGCAAAATGGTAGATATGAGAATTATGCAAGAAGTTGTAATTATATAAACATCGGGGACGTGTTTAATTTATCATTGAATTGATTGACTGAACATTGACCTTTCTTGTGGGCTTCAGGTGTTTTGTTATCTAGTCAGACTTATCCAGAAATCTACTACCGCAAATGTTACTGTTTTTGCGTTATGTTTACAGTTTTTAATTGTATAACGAATTGTATTAGGAACAAAAATCCCTAAGCTTAGGCACGAACTGTACTTGAAGTCGGCCGGTACTCAGTACCATCACCGCTTTGTTGTTCTCTTCAGAGTACCCGTACCTCTCAATAACTGCTGATACTGAATAACAAGGGGAGTACCGGTATTTGGTATTGAATAACAAGGGAAGTACCGGTATTTGGTATTGAATAACAAGGGAAGTACCGGCACCTTGTTAAACTAGCTGCCCATCCATCCTGGACATACTGCCCAGATAAGTTCAAGTAGGCGTCCAAATACGAGCTGGTATACAGCTGATCTCCAGACAGTCCCATTCTGGTTCATTGCGATCTGCATGCTGTTGTCAGATTGGGTTCCTTAACTAAGCTTTGTTGTCATGATAAGCCATTGGTCCGTTGTCTTCAAGACCAAGGCTTTACTGTAAGATCAGACAATCTTGTAAATCTATTAAAATGTTCCTGCTCCTTCTGTCCGTCACAACACAGTCAGGAAGTGATGTTTTAAACCCTATTAGAAATTTTAAATGTGGGCGGCAGAGCCTAGTGGTTCGCGAATGATTTTAACCTGTATCATGTGACTTTGGAGTTATTGTACGTGGCACAATAAGATGAGTACGTAAAAGTAACTTTAGCAAACATTCAGAAAACACATATTTTGTATTTCTCCCACTTATACGTGTATTTATTTCACACGTTCCCCGTGAAATGTACACATTACGTCTTTCATGGCTACTTTCTGTAGGCCTACACGGGATGTCGAGGCTACAATTGTCTCTGCTTGGCCCCTCCATATTTTGAACACTGCAGGTGGCGCTAACCGCCCTTTCATCTCTGAAGGCAATAAAACTGTGAAGCGAATGTGGCGGGAAATTCTGGGAAAGTCAAAGTAGGGATTTCCCCACTTTTCTGATCTTTGTCACGACTCCCTTGGGGTTACTGGGAATTACCAAGGTCACGCTCTATAACGATTGTCCTACTTCACAATAACTCACAAAAAGTCCATAATTATACTCCTTCACCAGATACCCTTATAGATAGATTTTTGGATCCTGAAGTTGGTGGGTTATTTTGCTTTCACATAGTTTCTATTAAATAACAGATTATTGTACTACATATCCCAATTTCTTTCTTTACACTGTTTTCCGCAATAATTATTTAGCTATCATATCGGTTCTATTCAACTGCCTCCGTTTTTACAATAGCAACCAGCTGCCCAATTGTTGTCAAACGATTACTTCTGTTTTTTTTTTTTTTAACAGGGAAAAGGTATCGCTGTGTCGACTGCACGCGGAAAATCCCTTTGATTACACTAATGCGTTTTTTCTGTCCTCACGGTTCCCCCAGCATCAAGTCAATGCTTTTCTTTTTGTTTTAGCTGTGAACAAAATACTGTTTTCCCATATCATGTATGACGACAGTCAGAAAAAAGCAACCACGTACAAAGATAAAAACGAACTACATCCTAGTGGAGTTTTACACCCTCTATATGTTGACAGACCAGCCCTGTCATGTCACCAGCTACACCACGTATTTTTAGGTTTAGTACTTTCCTTATAGGTTTTGGGTCAGGAAAGGGAACTTTAGCTGTTTCTAACATGTCTCGATCCAAACAATTCCCAGTGAATAGCTTACAAGGCAGAATATCTAATTCTAACTTTTAATAATGTACTTCAGCACAAAGTACATTGATCACATTATACAGAATTAGCAAAACACATAAGCAGAAAAATAACAACAGATAGAATTCTACAGTAGCTTTATTTTTATCACTATTATAATATATATATATATACATTCACCTAAAGGATTATTAGGAACACCTGTTCAATTTCTCAGTAATGCAATTATCTAATCAACCAATCACATGGCAGTTGCTTCAATGCATTTAGGGGTGTGGTCCTGGTCAAGACAAT
>JAODLC010000066.1:790522-805973 GCA_026781145.1 Hippopotamyrus pictus | reverse complement strand
TATTTGCTGTATAATCTAACATCGTGTGGTATGCCATAATCGATGTTGGTCGACTGGAACCGATTGCTGTCGAAGGCGAATTCCGACGGACAGCCCCGTTACCCTCCTCCCCTCCGGCACCGTCCGCACAGCGGCCATGTTCCCTGGCGCCTGTTCCGGTACTTAGGCTCAGCGGCAGATGCAGTGTCGGCTTTCGGGTGCCGCACCGACCGAGTGCCGTCCGCCTCCGTAGATCCGCCGACCACCCCCCGAGAAGCGCTCGGAAGGTACGGAGCACCTGTGCGTACAACCGGGAAGATCATGGCTGCTTTTAAAAGACGTTGATTTTTTTTTTCTCTTTTCTCCTTCCTCTTCGACTTGCAACACCCCGGCCATTTCTTTATTACTGCAATATAATCGACAGCCTTTTTTCCTGACTTGGGGCGACTTTCAGATTATTTCTCCTCTGGCTGCGGTAATGCCTAGGTGTACACGCTGCCTCCACACCCGGATTTTTTCCCTTGCCCGCATTTTTCTCCCTTTCGCGACCTCATTCTTACTGATCCACTAGTTTTTTTCCCCCCTTTTTTCTTTCTCCCGTCGAAGGTCGCCCTAGCTCCGCGAGCCGGCTACCACCCGGACCGAAGTCTGGATCCGCGGGCCCAGTTGGCACGCGCCAGCCAAGCGTGAGAGCGCCGCCGCCGCCTCGCCCGGCTGCCCCCGCATAGCCGGCGGACCTCCGCTCCCCTCCTCCCTTCATCCGCAGCCGGGACGGATTTAGGGGGGGGAAAGAGAAAAAAAAACACCACCCGATGTAACAGATGACGTTTGTCGGAAGGCCCCCCACCGCTTCCACCGGTGTTTTATCTTTCGCGATTTAGCTCTCCGACGGCCTCCCTGTCCGTCTATCGTGTTTTTTTATATATGACTTTATCCGCCGGTGGTTGAAGAGCGAAGTCGCCAAGGGACTTGCCGCCGGCCAGCTGCTCTCTAGCCGGGTGCCGATGGAGGAGCCAACTTGTTGATCGTGGCGTGTGTGTGTGTTTTTTTACACCCCCTTCCTGCTGACAGCTGGAGATCGATGTGCTTCGGACCCTGAGCGGCTTCCTCGACCCCCCTCCCTACTTTTTTGATTTTTATTTTTGTTTTTATATAAGACATGTCAACGCCGACGCCATTGCTGCCGGCCGCCGAGCACTCGACCGCCCAGGTAAGGAGAACCGCGCGCACCCACTGGGGGGCTTTCGGTACCTAGCGGGGGACGGCTAGCCGGCCGCTTCGAACTGCCGGGACTGTATAAAATGTGATATTTAAAACATGTTTAATACGTCCAGACATGTCTATCCCACACCGCAATTGAACTTTTCGGAGTTACCGACGACGAGGGGAGGAGAGCCGCCGCACCAAGCCGGCCAGCGCCGGGATGAGCTCGGCTTCTTTCGGTTTCACTGTTTACCGGAAACTCCCACGGGGTCTTTGATATTAATCGGTTAAATTGCTGTGGTTTTTTTTTATTTTAAATGTAATTTCACATTTAATTCCTGTCAGTGAGGAGCATGGTTGCGTCTCCCGACGCCTGCCCGTGCTTAACGTTCTAAAGAGGTAGCCCAGATAAAACGTTGTTTGCGTCGACTAAGGCTCATTTTAGCCCGGTTGTGGTGTAGTTAACTAGCTGGGTGATTAACTAGCTAGCCGCGCTTCCCCTTTTCATTGCCTGCCGCATCTGTCACCCCCTCCCCCGGACGCTTCGGGCCGCTTGACGCGTCCCGACTTGCAGGTCGGCTCCCCCGGGTAACGCGGGTCGATGAACCGGCTCGCCGGGCGTTTTTGCTGTCGCCGTAATCGTCTCCCCCGGTTAACTAGTTAAAGGGATCACTAGCTCGCCGCCTACGAGTAATCAGAGATGCGGCCGACACCCACGGGGGTCGTTTTTCACACGCGGGCGGTGCGACTTGATGTAAAGATGGCTTTTGCTGGTATTAAGAAATGTCTGGTGTTTAAATCAGGGGGATCTGTTCCAGGCATCCACTTTTGGTAGCGCTATACCGTGTCGCCTAGGTGACCGTAAAACCAAGAAGCCCCTTTAACTCATCATACACCCCCCACCCTCTATGCACAAGTGCTTCCTAGAGTTTGACCAGGAAGTGTAGTACAGTACATCTGGTTGTAAGGGGTCACTGTTGATGGAGTCCACACTATGTGTGACAGCATGGACTGGAGATGACTGGGATAAGCCGTACATCCCATAATATATTTGCTTAGTGGTGTCCCTACCCCCCCCAGTAGGGGCCCATTAATGTATTTGAGACTCCTGTCTCAGCTGGGGTAAACCAAATGGTTACTGGTTTTATTTTGGTTGTGACTTAATGCTGTCATTCTCCCTGTTTGTGGAGTTTGAGGTCCAGACACCCTTAGGGAAGTAATTTTGGTAAGTTTAAGAGGCACATCTCATTAACAGTAACACATTCTGCTATTGTATGCAATAGACAGCTTTGCTTTTTAATATGGGGGTGCTGTATGTCGCTCAATGGGTTAAGACCCAGTGGGAAGGTCACCGGTTCGAAACCCATGGTCGGCAGAGTAATTTCACTACTGGGCCCCTGAGTGAGTCTCTCCCCCCCCCCCCCCCCCAGTTGCTACAGGGGTTGGATGCTTTCACAAAAAAGTACATCGCTTTGGATCAAAGCATCTACCAAATTAATGTCAAATAAAATTGCACCCGTAGCTCCTGGGATAGGCTCTGGACCCCCTGCAACCCTGCTTAGGACAGCCGGCTATAGAAAGTGGATGGATGGAAATAATATAATCCCGTGCGTATCTGGAAATTTGAGGCGAATGCATTCACTTGAAGTTCATAATCGCTCCCTGTTGCTTTTGCCTGCTTTTTGCCGGTGGGCACCAGTGTAAGTGATCAGGATGAAGGTCTCTTCGGCATGCATGTTCTCTCATGGTTTACAGCTTTGTCTGTACATCACGTTTCATGACATGCGTGTCCTGGCTTGCGTCAGGGGCCTGTGACAAAAGCGATGCCTCGGCCCCTGAGGGCCGGCCTCCCCAACCCAGCCTCCGTAATCTGTGAGGCATCCGGCCCCGGCTCTGCCCTGCAGATCTCGCGGCGGCTCCGGCTTGCTTAAGAGGCGGTGGGGAAGGTTCGATTGGCCTGCGGGAACTGGAGCCGCAGTCGTCATTGTTTTGCCTTCAACTTGTGACAAGATGCTCGAGGTAAAAAAGCTGTCGTCAACGATCTGCTCCGTGCGGGAACCCGAAGCGGTTGGTTTGGCGCTGACGTTGTGGGCGTGAGCCTTTTCCCTGGGTGTCGGTGTGCCTCACTCTAGGTGGAAGTGCTCTCCCTTTTCTCGGTTCCTCTCCCCTCTCTCGCGAGCCGCCGTGGATCAGCTTGTCGCCTTGGCCCGTCTCGCTTCGGCGTTCCCTCGACGCGCGCTCCGGGCCTGGACTTTTCGGGGGGAATCTCCAATGTCTACGTCGGCGCCCCGGATGCCACGGCGGCAGGTGGGGGAAATGCCATCCAGGGAAGTGGGATTCCCGTGCAGAGTACGTTCGGCTGCCCCGTCTGTTTTCGACCGCGTGCTTGAGTAAATCGTGATGCTTTGTGGCGTGGTCATGTGTAGGATCGGGAGTTCATTTTGGGGGGGAAAAAATGCAGCTAAAGCAACTGCGATAATATAATAATCTTACAGATTTAAACTGGATTGTTTCAGGAAGTGGCTCATTATGGTCTTGAGATGAAATAGAAATGGTGGGTTGGGTTCCCCTGCACGGCGTCCAGCTGATGTTTCGATAAATTAAAGAGTTTAGGGTCGTCCGTGGTTTTCGGACACTCTGGGAAGAGAGGAACGCTCAACGCCCGTTCCGCTGTCTGAAAACCGGCACGTCCAGTCTCGCTGGGCGTGGGAATCTCTCCGGAGGGGAGTGCCTGTCCGTCATTGTACTGCGATTGATGTATGTGCATGTGCGTGTATGGGGGAGGGTGGCTGCCTGCCTGTTTCGTTTCCAGGTTACTTTGTCTTTGTTGTTGCGTGAATTACTCGGTGTTTCCGATCCAGCATTGGTCACCGTTAGTGTGTGTCTCTGCCTATCAGACAACAAATCAGTCCATTTGTCACCTTGTCCACATTTTCTATATATAATATTTTTAGTACAGGGGAATAAACTAATGTGAGAAAACAACAAAGTCATGTTCGATTTGCGGTGATGGTTCCCTCTAGGCTCTCTGACAGACTTTTTCCTGTAGACCCCGTTTGAAAATGTTTTTGTTTTGTATAATTATTCCCTCCCCCTCCCACAAAAAACAGCTAGAAAACTCAAATGACAAGATTGTTGTCAGTAAAGAGCTCTCTGAAGCTGCTGGACCTTGGTCGCTTCCCCGTGTGTTCAAACGAGGAGTTCACGTCCTCGGCTCGGCGTTTGAACTCGTCGCTGTCGCCCCTTTTGTTTTGATCGTTTGTGAGATAACATGCACATCTTGTGATGGAAGAAGCCCTCTGAATGAGGGGGGAAGTTCTGTGGAGGTTGGCATGTCTGCTTGTACAGCCTCTGCCTAACGAATAAACAAACAGAACGCTTCTTTTCGAACTTACAATTTTTATTGCATGTGTGTGTTAATGTTTTGAAATGGTCGTGCGTATTAGGTCATCTGTGGGATTTACTAGTGATTTGTTTTCAAAAATAGCCGATTAAGCAACCAGTTCAGTATCCAGCTGTGAGACTCGACAGGCCTTCCCCTGCGACTAGAATTGGCAACCTACTGGTTGCAAGCCTACGTTCTTAACTGCCACCTTACCCAGTGCCCCCTTGGGGGGGGGAGGGGTGGAGCAGATCGAGAATAGAAGTGAGGGCTGGGGTAGTTTAGATGTTGTCTGGATCCTGGCTGTCTCTGTGTGGCCTATGAATAGCCCCTTGCGATATTTATACCCCAGTACTCAAGCCGCAAGCCTAACCGCACCCCTTTTATCACCCTGTCCCCCACCTGCCGCCCTTCTGTCCCTGCCCGCTATGTTTATGGCTTCTGGTGCTTTAAGTCCTGTCACAGCCCGGATTGCATGTTACACTTGGACAGAGCCTTATAGCGGAAAGCGGGATCTTGGGGTTTAAGAAGTTGGGTCATAATGTGAGCTTCAGGGAGACACCAGCCTGGCATCATTCTGCACTGTCTGGTGAGTAGGGAATGGAACACACCTGGCAGCTGGAAGTTCAGATTGCTCGCCGTAATAAATGTAAGACACGTTCCATATACTGTTTGCATGTAGCTGAACGAAACTGGATGTCCCTGCTGTTGAATTTCACTGTAGGCTGGTGATGTGTAAGCTCTTGATTTAATGTGAAATGTTGCACATTGAGTGAATGAGGCAGGAGTTAGGGGGTGTGAGAAGTCTGGTTAATAATTGTTGATGCCTGACCTGCAGTTGACAGGGGAAATGAAACTGCCTATTGTTTGAGAAGGGGTATGTTGGAATGTGTTTTCACTTGTCCCATCGTTTAAAAAAGGGCTTCAGAGACCTAACAGAGAATTGGTTACTTTGGTGCGCACAGGATTCAAACCAGCGACCTCCTGATCACAGGCACAGAGGTCAAACCCACTGAGCCGCAAACCACTCTCCACCCCGATCTGGTGACCTTTAACTGGCACGGAGATGACGATGTCAGGCTGTCTGGATACCGAATGGCCATTAAGAGTTGCGGCGGGCATCCAGACTTGTAGTGTCACTAAGCGCAGTCCCCAAAAAACTTGGAAACAGTTTGTCCCTGAGACGGGATCAACGCCCCGCTGGACCATCTTTGGCACGAACTGGAACGCAGAATTAGGCCAGGCTGGTTTTCCTCAGCAGCGGAGCTCGCTGGAGCTTTAAAGGTGATATGGGCCATGAAACCTGCGGCTTCCTACCCTCAAGATGGTGAGCTGGAGCTGTTGCCAGGGCTGGAAGCGACCCAGCAGATGCTGCTGGTTCATAACCGCGTTTGTCGTCTGACTTGCGGTTGGATCCGTTCCATGCAGACCCTGTCGCTGTCTGTTCGGCTGTGGTTACCAATAATGTGTAGCTAGATCCAGGCCACTGAATCCTCAGCCGGAGCAAGATGTTAATGGCTGAAACTCAGCTGAACCTCTCGCTGCTTCGAACGCCGATGTTGCATTGCGCGTTTTTCTCGTCCCAGTGTATCGTCGACGTTGCAAACCAGTGTGTGCGCGCACGTTGCTTCTTTCGCTGTAGCTGCCGCGCTACTGCGTGTGCTTGGTGGGCACTTTTCGAGATGGCTAGGAGCCCAAAGAAATTTTCCAGGAACCTGCAAAGCGTTTGCAGTGGCCTGATCCATGTGGAGACCTTTACTGCTTCACAGCTTACGTCAGAGTTGGGGGATGCTTTACTGGAGCATTTCTGCTTGAAGGTCCCAGACCTAAGATATCACAGCAGGACTTGTCCAGCTTCCTTTGGGTTTCGAGTCTGCATCCTTAATGGTAAAATTATCCACTAAATAGGTTTAACTTGGCCCCAGGTGTTCATTGCTACCTGTGTCGAGGCCGGGCGGCACGAGGGGATTCATAGCACAGGGGATGCACGTCTGTCTCTGAGATGGGCTGGAGATGGGTCAGGCCCTCTTGTCTGCAGTCACTGAGCGGCCACGTGCATGTTTAAGGCCATCCTTTGACATTGTTTTGTTTTTTTCTCCGTGTACCCTGGTTCTGTGATCCCTATGGCTGTTTGCTTGGCTCCATCATCTGCACCTGGCTCGTATTCTGAGAGCGACATCGTCCGTGCCAGTGTTGCATAAGAGAAGCGCATGCTTTCCAGGCCATGCGGACGATGATCGACTTCGCAGTCTGAGAGATGGAGGCTCTTTGGGTCTCGCACTCCCTCCACCCTATATCCAATTGATCCCCATGGGCTCAACGCTGCACCCTTTCTCCCTCCATCTCTGCCCCAATCCTTCTTTCCTCCCTACATCCAACTGTCCAGTCTGTTCCTGGTTCCTGCAGGTCACCTCTGCAATCTGAAGGGAGCTTCTCTGCATCATTGTTGCATTCTACGTTCTCGCCGTGTCTCCATTGCCTGCCGTCTACTGCATTTCTAGTTACGATATCGAGTGTCACGTGTCAGGGAAGGCGGCATTCTCTCCCTGGCTCTCTCTTGATCCCCCCCTCCCCCTTTCTGGCCTGTCTGTTCACAGCTTTTCCCTCAGGTGTCAGTTCCTCCTCTCCAGCCGATCGTCTCATCTCTCTGTGTGGTGATCCTCAGAGCTGAACCTAGATTGCTACGTGTTAACTGTGACTCCTTGTATTACCAGCGCTGCCCATTTCTGTGAAAATGTCTAACGAAAGACCAGCGGGTAGCTTTAAGTCATTAATGTGCATTAATCTATGTTCCTGAACAGGTGAATGGTGGATACCAAAAAAACTGGCCTTCGTTTTCTGGCAGGGACCTGCAATTGGAATCTGTAGTTTTATTTTAGATACTCAAGTGTATTATATTATGGTGTCTGTATTTCTCTTCTCTCCGGAGTATTATTAAAATGTCCCATTTTTAGAAAAATATCTAGTTTACCTATGGAGAATAATCAGGATGGATAATGATTTGTGGTGTGATTAAAATCAGTGTGATTAGTTGAATTGGTGATTTTGATTTTTTTTTTTTTTTTAAATTTTGTTTTGCTTGAAATTCCTTGCTCCCTCCCCTTTAACCGCTCTGGGAGTGTCTGGTCACAGCCGTGCCCCACCCCCCCCCCTCCCCAGTCTGAAGCCAAAGTGATAACAAAGTACCAGTTTAAATCAGTATACTTTGTTTCTCTTCCCAGTACACAGGATCCCCCAGACAGTCCACAGTCCACAGTTTTGATTCCTCCCAGCTTCCTAAACACCCAGACCAGGTATTTGGAGGTCTTGATTGCCTGCAAGCTGAGAGGGAGTGAAAACATGGACTGTTTGGTGGTCCCCGAGGACTGGGTCGAGAAACTCTGGTTTACTCTGACGCCAAAGTATGCTAGCAAAGAGCTGCTGGGAACTCGAGTGTTTTCCCTTTTTATTTGGCACTGTTAACCTGGGCGGCTGACATCAGGAGCTGTTGGATTTTGGTTTCAGGGAAACCCAAAGGCATCCTGGTCCGTAGGTCAATAGATGAAGCTTTTCTATTGTCTAAAAGAAAAATCACAGGTACGAATCTTGCAGATTTGCCATAAATAACATTCAGGGAGGGTCTGAAGCATAGATGTCTGCGTCACAAGAAGTTCACCCTCGGCATTCTGGGAGAGAGCTTTCCACACTCCCATGGGGCTGCTGAGCTGGGAGGGGAGGTGAGACAGCCTCGTTCTGGAACCCGTGCTTCTGTGTCATACCCATCCCTTGGTGCGTAATGCAGTAATCTCACGCAGAAATGGCAGTGAGCTGTCCTCACCTGGAGAGGCAGTGAGGAAGAGGTTCCCGCAGATAAGCACCCAGTCTGATTACAGGCCCAGTATCTCCCTCTAACTTTCATCAGATGCCTGTTTTTGCGATTCAGCCGGATTGTCTGAAAATGTTTTTTTGTGAAGTTCCTGGGTTGTGGGTGGCCCTACCTTGCCATGGGAATAATTCGGCTGCAGTGTGTTGCAGTAATTTAACATATACGTTTATTTAGTGAACACTTGGAAGACTGCCGGCTAAGGGCCTTGTTGAAGGCGCCCAATGACAAGATCATCCTATTGCTCCTGGGATTCAATCTGACGACCTTCCGGTTAGAGGCACTGCGTCCAAACTCAATAAGCCACGCACGCCACACATTTATTGACCTGCTAGCAACTTGGCTTTTATTTGGGCTGCCGGTGGTATTTATGGGATTAAAAAAAAAAAAGTATGATTTATGGCTAAATGCTGATTCAGCTGGCTTGAGTTAAGATCCCTATGTTCTGAATGGCGGTGGTAATGTCAGAAGGAATAGGAGCGAAATGCTGGTGTTATGCGTGAAGGTTCTCCATCCCCATGGTTCTGCGTTTGTCCATTTTAATGCCGGTGTGTCTGAGCAGGTGCCAAGGCAGTTTACGTGCCACCGGTGGTCCATCTTGCACGCTAGCGCCACAGCGAATAATACACGCAAGAATTCTGTGTGTGAGTGCAAGAAAGGCACGAATGCAGAGATAGGAGGGAATGTGACTTTCTGTTAATCTTCTGCTAACAAAACAAGAAAAACAGCACATGCGCCTTCCCAGCGTCGAAGCTGCAGCGCTGCTCAGGTTACGCCGCGCGGTTTCGGAGGCGGCTCGGGTTTCTGCCTGAACCGGGCCGCTTCTGAACCCGTCTCTGGAGAACTCTGTGTTCTTCTCTGTAGGTGCGAGGTTTGAGAAAATGCTGGATTTTGGTCACGTGGGCCCACGCTGCAGGTCTCTGAAAGTCTCTTCGCAAAGAGACTGAGATTTTTGGGGAAGATCAGCAGCCCCCACCGCCCCCACACCATTGGGGCATTCGGGGTTTCTCTCCCCCGGCCTATGTGTGCAGAGGCTCCCCCTCCCCCGCCCTGGCATGTCCGTGCTTGTCGCCGCGGCTCGATCCCGCGCTCTGCCGCTCCCCTGGACGAAGCCAGACTCGTTCTGCCAGCTCCTCACGCTCCCATGTGCCGTCACCGTGGCTCAGTTACGAAACTTCCTTGCATTACCCAGACTTCCCTGTGAGCTTCTGTTACTGCCCTGGGGGGGGGGAGTGGAGGTAGGTGAGAGAAAATGGCAAAGGTATGACAAGCTGAAGCCCTTAAAAGCCAGTTTATGGAGCCCGTCAGCGAAACATTTTGCAGTATTTTTAACCCACGTGCCCCTCTATGATGGTGCCATTTGCCTCCATCTTCTTTGCATGTGATATCAGAATGTCACCACACCTTACAGGAAGCCTCACAGTAGCTCCTTGGGGGAGCTTTCGGCCCCCGGGGAAGCATCGGCGAGGATCTGATTCGTGTCGTGCAGAAGAACGAGTGCGTGGGTGCGGAGGAGGAAGGAAGTGGCCTCGGCGAAGATGGGCCGCACGTGTGTCTCGTCACCGTGTGGCTCCCAGGGCCCCCGCGTGCGAGAGAGGGCACACACCGGGGGGGGACTCCCCTTGAGCCACACCTCCCAGCCGAGCCCCCCTCTTATAGCGGGTGTTTCCCGATAACCGCTGATCTGTGTCTGCTCCCGAGCGCAGATCGAGGACACCGTTTGGCCCTGCGCCACACTAACAGTTACTGGGCAGTTACTCCTTTTGGGTTTTTTTTTTTTTCTTTTTTTTTTCCCCGTAGTCATGGTGATAGCTGGTTAGTGGCTTGCAGAGCAAATTGCATGGTTTAAAAAAAAAAAAAAAAAACTGCTTCATCTGGCAGTAAAAATCGCAATGGCAGGACCTTTTCTTTGTGCCTTCCGCCTTTCTTAGCTGGCGCCGCCTTTTATTAATTGCGAACGTTCGCTTGCCCCCCAGGAAAACATTAGGGGCCTGTAGAGGTAGGTTAATATTTTAAAATCGAAAGCAGCATGTAACTATGCTTTTGCTGGTCTTGCTTGTTTTGGGCAGCGTCGAGGTTGTTTTCTCCCGTCGCCCGGACACGTCCAGTTCGAGGGGGGACCTTGAACGGAGTGACGATTCGGGCGTCTCTCGTGTAAAGGCGTCCCACGTTTTTTTAAATATGGCTTCTCTCAGGGCCATCTTTGGCCGCATGTACGGCCGTTCCGTTCGGCTCGTCTTGCCAGTCCGGATGAGCATCTCTCGGCTTTCTTTTTGACGTCGGGAGCTCAATTTTTCTCCCCGGAAAAGCCCTAGGCAGCATCCATGCCTGCTGTTTACGCCCGAGACGGTGTCAGAGCTTAGGAGAAGATGACATGTGACCTAATTATAGGGCTGGTAAAGGTCACGCCGCCTTCCGATCTCACCTTGTTAGTTTTTTGGCACAGGAACATCTGGAAAGACTGCTTTTTATGTTCTTAAAATGCTCGAAAAATGCTTGGGGGTGGGGGGGTGATTAAGTACGTAGGGCCGAGTTGCACGGATCAGTGGTTCTGGATCGTCTGTTTATACTGTTGGTGCTGATGGGCTGAGCTGTGTGCAGGAGAAACGTTCTGGAGAAACGTATATGTTATTCCGTTGTGCACCCTTTATGGTTTCCATGGTTTCTGATGTGTCAGAGACCCTCACATCTGCTGCGAACAAAATGTATATCAGACGGGTTCCAGTCAAGCTCGTGTAACTTTAAGCTGTGGGGATCGCGTGTCCATAAGGGAGTTTGGGTCTTGATGGGACTCCGGATTTCGGCCGCGTCTCTCGCTGACAGTTTAAACGCTTTCACCCATCGTCTTTATTTCTGGCCGCGTGTTCACGCTTTCGGGACGTTCTGTTTCCTCCGCTCTCCTTTTAGTCCTCGCCCCAGCGAAGCGGGCTAGAGCACAGGCGTCCGAATCCCACACACCGCCTTTCCAAGAAAGATCCGTCGCCGACGAGTGAGTCAGTCTCACTTCGCGGTGATAACAGACAGGCGGAATGAGATTTTCCGTTCCGCCGTCAGGAATCTGTGAAAGGAAAGTGTGCAGCTCTCTGTCATTTGACTTTCTTCTTGTTTTCAAGTTTTTTTTTTTTAATAATAAGCGGGCCTTCACTTTCTCTCCCGTTCGATAAGTTTTAGTTGATTGAATCAATTAGTTCTGTCTGAGTAAAAGCCCAGCTTAAATGGGGTGTATGGGTGATGTCACTACCCAGCCCACATGCGATCTCCTAACCTTTGACCCCTGTGGAGGAATGTCGTGCTCAAGTCACTACTTCTAGATTGACCACGATGGGTCCTTGTGGCATGTTTGAATTCTCACTTCCCTCGTGTGTCAAAACGCTTCAAATACTCATGTGGCTCTTCATCTTTAACCTGACCTGACCTGATCATATTCTGCACTGGGTTCTTCTTCCCTGCTATTATTTAGTTCCATTTCACACTTAGCTTTCTTGACTCTGTGCGTGGGAGTCGCCACTGTCAGAAGGTTGACCCCTCTCCCGTCGCCTCTCTGCAGTCACACGCAGAGTCCAAGGTGGGGGGGCGTCCCAGCATGCCACTCGGCCGGGGCACCGCTGACGAGCAGCCGCACATCGGCCAGTACCGGCTGCTGAAGACTATCGGCAAGGGCAACTTCGCCAAGGTCAAGCTGGCGCGGCACGTGCCTACTGGGAAGGAGGTGAGGTCCCGCCGTAGAGATTGGACACCGGGAAACTCCGTGTTGCCCTTTCCCCCTCATCAGCACTGTATATGCTGTGTTTTCTGAATTAAATAGCTTGTTACATTTATGTGTCGGGTGTTTCTTGCATCTGGGATGCAAACCTATGACCTCATGGTTCCACATGTGCTCGTTTCTTAGTCATCTCAGGAGACAGTTCTGCCTGATCCGTGTTATTTCAAGTCCAGCTTATTTTTTGAGTGTTTTTTTTTTTTTTTACCCCCCTTGAAATGTCCTCCTGTCATTTCCAATGCGGGCAGCATGTCGGTCTGCTCATACCCCGTGCGATTAAACAGGCCTTGATATGTCCCTGTCGCCAGGCTGCCCTGTGGGAAATGGCGATGATACCGCACCTGTAGTTTGTGATGACATGGCTGTCTTCTAATTGGCTTGGAAGGGGTCGCGTTTTACGTCCCTAACGTAAGTTTAGACTCGTGTTTATGGTGTGAGGCCGGGCTCCTTGGGGGTGAAGTTACAGGGCCGTGTGAGGCTGGATCGTATTTTGCTAACGGATTATTACCGTCTCAGCAGAAATGTAACTTTCTGCTGTTGCCACACGTCTCATCAGCACAGTTGCCGTTTAGCCACTGTTTACCTATAGACTGGCAGTGACCCCTGACCTCAGTCATTTTATCCAGTCGGTTCGTAACTGGATCCCACAATCCAATCAGAAATAGTCTTCTGAACCATGTGTGTCAGTCCCTTTGGCATTTGATTGGGCTGCTGGTTGCTTTGTTCGCCTGGTTTGGAAAATATTGTCGCTAATATGTGGTGACAGGTATGTAAATGGTCTGAATTAGTAATTAAAGTATAAAGAGCTTCGGTACACTGTGACCAAATTGTGATGAGTGTTTGTGGCTAGCTTACTGTGAGAACACATCTCAGTGTGATGTGATGTTCCGGGGGTGTGTAAAGGCTGGAGGGGGGGGTGGTTTAAAGATTCAGGTTGAAATAACAGGTAGATGATGTAAGAGTGGATGGTAGGGCAGGGGTTCGACTGTATGTGTGAATTGAGATTTGATGGTTCAGGTTCCTGTTACATCATCGACCAAGTAAGGTCACTCGTCATATACTCATGTTTGGTTATTAATCACTGCTCTCCCTGAAACACTGGCCCGTGGTTTCTCTGTGGGTTTATGTCATGTTGGATCAATGTTCACTTCGGCTATCCGTTTTTGGGTGTGCATGTCTGAATTTTTTTAATTTTTAATTTTTTTTATTAACCCCCAAATCAGGTGCCTTGTGTACGATAAACCCCTCTGTCCCCTGACTTTAGGTGGCTGTGAAAATCATAGACAAGACTCAGATGAATTCATCCAGTCTGCAGAAGGTGAGTCACTAATTTACTGACCCACCTCTCTTGTGAAGCAGGAAGACTTTATTGTGTTGGAAGAGACAGAAGCGATTAACCCATAGTTAGGCTCTTAGGCTTCCTGTGCTGTCAGATGGGTGTGGTCAGGAAGAATGACTTTCCATTGTCTTTTAATTCGGTGAAATTAATAAACTTCGCCCCGCAAAACCATAAAAACAGCAGAAAAGTATTAAAACTCATTGTTGACGTCTGGCCCGCAGAGACAATCAGGTGCGGTGTTTGTGAAGTAGACGCTCATAGTAAACATGTGCTATGCAATCACATGACTGCAGTACCGCTGCTCAAGACTGGGAGTGGGGGGGGCGCTATTGAGTCACCCTGCCTCATATAACCCTTTCCTCTCCTCCTGTCTGTCTGTCCATCCCGCAGCTCTTTCGTGAAGTCAGGATCATGAAGCTGCTGAATCATCCCAACATCGGTGAGTCGGAAAGCGCCGTGTGGCCCGGCTTGTAATTCCCGCATTCCCACTGAGCACCAGTTCTGCGTGAGGCAGACAGGAGGAACCTGAATGTTGGGTTACCAGGGAAATTATGGCTTTGCACTTCCAAGAACACCTGCATGGTGGGGCCGGTTTGTACGAGCTGCTTTCTGTAAACAATAGAGGGAAGTCAGGCAGGCAGGCAGCCGTATGTCTCTACGACGTCGTCGTGCCGTAAATATCGACTCTGTAAATCATCTTTCCCTCTCTGCAGTGAAGTTATTCGAAGTGATCGAGACTGAGAAGACGCTGTACCTCGTAATGGAGTACGCCAGCGGAGGTGAGAGCCTCGTCTGATTAAGTGCCCTCCCCCCTGGCCGGATATTTACGGAGCTCCGAAGGAACCTGTCTGACTCTGTGACCTCCCCCATGTCCGGAGTACAAGCCTCCAGCTGCTGCCCCCACCCCCCCAGCCGCCTTCCTGCTGATGCCAGCAGTTAGACCTACTCCATCCACGTTTACTCCTGAGGTGTTCATCCTTTTTCTCTCACTGCCCCCCCCCCCAGCTGTGCTGAGAGGCTAAATCTGCCCCATATATCCATGAATTTCCATCTTTGATGCTCTGCAGGTTTCTTTAGATATCAGCACACACCGATTTTGTGTTTTGGGGGCCAGTATTGACTTACGGTTTGAATCAGCCCTGCGTCTCCATGCTGCGTATGGTGCTCCAGCATAGATGCAGGCAGTCTACGTCTGCTTAATAACATATCCCCTGGTCCTGAGTGCTATAGGCTGATGTACAACCTCAGAGGTGTAAGGCTCGCTCCTGTAGGGGGCGCCATCCAGCACGCTGTCATTTGTGGATCGAAGGATGGTATGCAGAGGAAGTGGAAGTAAGGGGAATGGCCAAGGTGCTGGGATCTGACGTCCTGCGTGTGTGATGAACAGGTAGATGGCGAATGAATGGGCTCGTCACCTGAGTTTGCCGCACCCTGGGATGTCAGTACAGCTCATCCTCTTCTATAAAAATTAACAATGGGGGAACTGCAACTTTAATGTGACACGGCTGTGCTCACTGTCACACATCAGGAGCCCTGAGGATGTTTTTTTTGTTGAGCCCAGTCACATGGGAATGACAGAACTGGTAGCGCCTTGGACTTGGCTACTGAAGTTACGCGGAGGTTCAGGGTTCGAGTAACATAGCAGCTAAATGTGACTTAGTCAGCCGTTCAAGGGATTTTGGCCGCTGATTTTAAACGTGGGTATAACTAAATGGTTATGGAGTCTGAGGGCACTTGTGGAGAGTGGTGTCACGACGTACAGCTACAGGCATGCGAGAGCCTCGCATCACGCCACTTAAGCTGTCCTGACTCACTGAGCGCCCCTCCCAGCCCGTCCCAAGAGTTACGCAGTTCAGCTTACCCGGTGCTGCTTTTATTCTGGTGTTACAGTGGGCGGGGGGTCGGGGGCGGAGCCTGGTAACCAGG
>JAODLC010000066.1:772116-788596 GCA_026781145.1 Hippopotamyrus pictus | reverse complement strand
GGGGGGGGGGGGGGGGGGGGGGCGGGGGGGGGGGGGGGGGGGGCCCAGGCGTGTCGTGATCGGTATTCAGAAGGGGGTGTAAGTTTCTCACCCACTGGGTGAGTCTCAGTGCACCTTGCAAAGGGTTCATTTGAAAACTGTCTGAGCTACCAGAGAAGTCCAGGTCCTCCAACCCCCCCGCCACCCTTTTCTCCTGTGCTTTGGTCCAGCAGCAGATCATGAAGGACCGCTGGATGAACGCAGGTCATGACGAGGAGGAGCTAAAGCCTTATATAGAGCCGACGCCCGACTACAAGGACCCCAAGAGGACAGGTCAGCAACGGGGGTGTGTGGGCCACCCTACGGTGTCTCCCCATGCTTATCTGTATGCCATCCCCCCCCCCCGTCCTCTATCACTTGGCGCGTTCCACTCCTCCCCGGAGTCCCGCGGGCCTTGACTTGCTCCTCCCACCCCCCAGATATCATGATGCAGATGGGCTTCTCCCTTGAGGAAATCCGGGATTCCCTGATCAGCCAGAAGTACGATGAGATCATGGCGACATATCTGCTCCTGGACTACAAGAATTCGGAGGTTCGTAGAGTTCGTCTCCATACCCCTGTTGTAGGTTTGTATCCTGTGGTTGCGGGGGGAGGGGGGGCTGAGATGATGATACGGTCCAGGGAGCTCGAAACGTGGAGGGGAGGTAGGCGGTGGCGCGCAGGCGCACGGAGCGTCATCCGTGACACCCCCCCCCCCGCGAGTCACGCCCGCGTGATGATGCCACTTCCTGTGTCCTCAGCTGGGCGAGGGCGTGAGCCTGCCGCTGAAGCCCCGCCCGGGGGCGGAGCTCACCAACAGCAACGTCCAATCGCCGCCGCTGAAGGTACAGCGCAGCGCCTCATCCAATCCGAAGCCCCGGCGGGCCGGCGAGCAAGGTAGGACACGGCGACCGTGTAGCAGATCTTGTCTGCCCTGTGGGTGATGCTATCTGTTTTTGAATCTCCATGAAATCTCCTCCCTCCTCACCCCCGTTCATACTTCTCCAAAACACATTACATCATGTTCTTTTTCTTGTCTGTGTGTTTTTTTTTCTTTTCTTTTCTTTTTTTCTTCCATATCTATCGTCTAATTCTTTCGCTCCTTCTCCTCAGGTTCTTCCTCCTACTCGAAGCGTTCCCAGGGCGACAACAAGCACGCCGCCGAGGATTCTGGGAGGAAAAGTTCCAGTAGCTCAGCCAAAGTGCCACCCAGCCCTCTCCCCTCAGGGAAGAAGAGCACCCCCACACCCTCCACAGTAAGCCCGCACGTCACCCAGCCTCTCCAACATCTGCCACTGCCACCCCTTACCTTGAGTGACCCCCCCACCCCACCCCCCCACAGAATAGCGTCCTGTCGACCGGTACAGCCCGAAGTCGGAACTCGCCCATCGCGGAGAGAGCCACCCTGGGCGTCCCGAATGGCAAGGAGAGGTACGCCCCACTGCTCCCTCTATATGCCCTGGGAAGGTTTGTCAGCTCGGATGGCAGGAGTCCCAGATTGGGCTCATTTTTATACACTGCAAATTCATCAGAAACAGGTGACCCACATCACAGGTCTGCAGGGGGGGGCTCTGGGTGGGAAAACGACCTCCAGGTTATCAGGCTGACGTCCCAGAGAGTGTTGGTTACCGCGCAAGACGGCCACTGAGGGCCACCGCAGAACCCCAGTTATCAGTACTCTAGCGCGGGGAATCAATGCACGGCGATAGGTACTGGTGATGACGAGAGAAAGAGCTTGGGACTGATTCGGAGCATCCCGTCAGTCCGGTACTGGAGAGCAGGTCCACTGCATGCACCACTCCAGCGCTGTGGAGCTGCCCCGTCTTTGCAGGTCACTCGTCTTCTCCCTCCGCTCTAATCGAAGCCCTTGCACATCTTTAAGCTCCAAGTCCGAACTTGCAATTCACAACCCTGTACTGGCAGTCGGCTGAGCTCTGCCCCCACCAGCCTCTGATTGGTCAGCCCCAGTTCACCTCCCGCTTCGCCCCGCAGGCTCCTGTCCAATCCGCTTCTTCGGCATATCCCTGTCCTTCCTGCAGCCCCTCTCACTCCCCTGTGTGTCCTTCCCATTTCTGGTTCCTTCTGCTCACGTGATCAGAGCACATCCCTCCCGCCGGGCGTCCTGCATGTCTGTGTCTGGCTGTGCTCCCTCGCTGTCGACGTGGATCCTGTTTTCCTAACGCTGTCCGTCTCCATCCGCCCGCCCTCCAGTGCGCCCTTCCTTTGGCCGAGACGCTGACCTGCCCTCTCCTCATATTAACAGTGACATACATTGGTCGCAAACCTACACTGCGGTGGTGCCGTTTGTGTGCTGGTGACCCCCACATGTCTGATCTATCTGTGTCATTCTCATTTTGTCGGACCTAACTTGTGCCCCATCCTGACTCGCCCCCCCCCCTGCCACGGGGTTGGGCTGGGTTCTCTCCTTCATTCCCCCCCCCCCCACCCCAGCCTGACCACTATTGCCTCCCAAGCCTCCATGGCCACCTCCTCCTCTTCCTCCCGTCTCCGACACCACAAGTCCTTGTCTTCCTCCTCCCACCCCAGCCCCCCTGAACTCCAGACATCGCGGTCCAGGCAAGTGGGACTGCATGACGGGTTGGGGGCAAAATGGGACGAGCGCTGCTACCTTCCCCTGGGGGCAGCCGCCCTGGGTCGGAGCTCCACGTGCACAGAGGCTCCGTAGCCCCGATCATCTGTACATGCGAGGCTGCGCTTCCAGACTCTGTGGCATCTAGCTAAATGTCTCATAAAAATGTCATTTCGGCAATATCACAGAGAAACACATCTTGGGTGAGGATAGCATGAGGTTCCTCGTATTGCTCCATTAAATTCCTTTTTTATTTTGAAGACTGCACATAGCCACAATATAAAGTCACATGTATTTATGCCCATATATATTTAGACGTCCACATGACTCATTTCTGATGTACTGCATGTGCTCAATCAGAGAATGTTCCGGTACTTTCCTGGAACGTCCAGAAAGGCGTGGGGTGCATGTGTGCATGTGATGGTTTCAGTTAACGTTTGATGTGATACCATGGACATATTTACCTTGGATGTGACATTGGGGTGGGGGGGGGGGGCGTGCTCTGTTTTGACCTCTGATCTCTCAGTCCCTCCTACATCTGTCTTCTTGATGGCCGCTTGCTGTCAGCCTGACCTGCCACGCATTGCCACTCGCCGCTGTAACGGTTACAGGACGGGAACCTGAACGTCTGAGCTTTTAGGTTTCAGGGGAAGGAAATGTGGGTGGTTTTGCAGAGACTCACACAAGGTTCTGTCTGGAGCATTCTAGCCACCAGGTGGCGCAGTCCCGACTACTCATCAGGGAGCTACAATGTGAATGGGCCTCTCATCTTGCCTGGTTTTGCTTGCAGTTTTAGAGAAGTGAACGTGAAGATTAAAATGAAAGCTCAGTGTCTCCATTTGAGGGCACTGGCTTTGAGGACAATAGTATAATATGTAGCGGTAGATCTTCACTAATGGGCACTTGGGCCTCATGCACACTTCACGTTTCGGCTGATGCGTACGGTCCGTGCACAGTCATGCACACGGACTCCAGTACACACGTCTACATTGGTCCGTGGATGCAGACGGTCACAGTCAATGCATGCATGCAGCAGTAATATTCTATATTCTACCTGACCAGGAAACGGAAGGTGTATTGCAACAAAAAAACAATACAAGTAGTGTAGGTAAACTCTATTTTGAACAGTTTAAAAGTTAAGTTAAATAGTTAAACAAGTTTAAGAAATGTGACAAAGTTAGCAATAATGAACAAATGTTGCAAATACTACGAAACTGTAAAGTGCAGTGTATGTGAAATATTCTTTTAGTCCAGGACATATCAACCAATATAATTCTATCTCTTCTTCTCCCAGTGTTTGGGCTGTCTATGAATTTGTGCACCGGAATGTCTTTGTGCTCCTGCAGTGATGAGTTATCTATATATGTGGGTACCTCCGCACATTCTCACCCAACTGTGTCACCTGAAAGCATCCATGCTGCTCCTCATTTACCACCCACTGTAAACACCCAGTCAGTCGACACGCAAAAAGTCTACCGAACACCAGAATCTGCACTGCACACGCACAGTCCACGGGGACACCCCTGACGAGGAAATTTTTATGTTACTCACCCTGTGCACAGACCGTAACGGCATGCGGAAAAGCGATTTGTGTGAATTGGCCTTTACTGTGCGGGAGGTCGTCCGTTTTTTTTCCCGAAAGCTTGCATGACCACTTTGTGCCTGAGCGCATGAGCAGCCTTACGCTTCCTGTAGGAGGGGCTCTTGAGCAAATTCCACACGATTTTGACAGTTTTATCTCTCAAGGTTGTTCGGTGCTCTCTGTGCAATGTTCGGATCCTCAAGGTAATGTTGTAAGTCCGATTCATCGACTTTGCCGTGTCGATCTGTACACGTTAAAGGCCGCGAGGAAATTTAAGACTGCTTCTTTGTCCCTCCCAAAAATGACTCCATAGCGGCCCCCAGAGGATGCCGGCGGCATCACCCTCCGCGCAGAACATCAGCAGCACCACGGTGACCAACTTCTCCAGAGGGGTGGCTATCCGAAGCACTTTCCACGCCGGCCAGCGGCCTACGCGGGACACTCAGAACCCGGCTTACAATGGCCCCCCTGCTTCCCCCTCCCTGTCCCACGGGAACAGCCAGCCCCGACGCCCAGGGGCCTCGGGCATCTTCAGCAAGTTCACCTCCAAATTTGTGCGCAGGTGAGACCCCAACCCACGTTCTCTGGACCTTTTATGTTGCTTCAGATGGACCATTATAATATCCCCCCCCCTCTGTGGGACCAGCCTCGTTATACTGCCAGGAAACTCCTTTCTTACAGAAATCAGTTCAGTGTAACTTTATTAGTATAACGCATTTTCACAGCATTACATTATCTCAGAGCGCTTTCCATTATCCCAGGGAGTAGTGATCTTCACCTTTACATTTTTACCAGATGCTTTTCGTGCAAAGCAACGTAGTACAAGTGAGGCAAATGGCACATTGTATACACACATGCTGTCGAGGAATCCACTGGGGATAAGTGCAGAGAGATTGAGCTTCCAGTGAAAGCAGTGCAAATAGATTGAGCTTCCAGCGAAAGTAGTATGAGTGTAAGCAATTTTGGAGCAGGACCTACACAACATCTTCCAAAGAAAGCAACAAATCTAAGAAATGTTCAAGCAGCAAGAAGTGCAACATTATGAATGTTCAGGGAATATGGCGCAGTGTCAGGTTAGTGGAGGTATTCCTGGAACAGATGGGTCTCGAGGCTTTTCTTGAAGGTGGAGAAGGGAGTCTGACGACCGGTTGTGTTTCAGCAGCTGTTTCTACCGTCGGAGCACATGGATCTTCATGTAGGATCAGATGATGCTCTCGATATTTTGATTTACCTGCCAGCTCGCTAATGGCACCGTGAACAAGAAATGTGCGATGCAGTTACTTATTTACCACTGGGCCCCTGGACCGGGCCCTGTCCTCGTCCTGCACCCTGCCGTCATAGAATCTCACGCTTCTCCGGTTACAGACTCTGCATGGGAGCCCGTCTGGGGTGACCGATATGGAAATGGCTCGCAGCTGCGTCTTGTGTACATTTTCTTGTACATGACTGTTTACATCCCACTGTTTTTCTTATAGAAATCTGTCCTTCAGGCTACCGAGAAGGTAGGCAGTAAAGAAGAGCGCTCCCCTGTGGTGGTGTGCGTCATTACTGGGTTCTTGCTCCTTTCCTGCCTTTCCTTCCCTTTTAAGTTTCACCGACACTAACACTGAGCGTCTGCCAACGCCTGACTCGTGGGGGCCCCTCTGTCATTCTGGTTCATCGGCCTCTCCCATTTTCCTGAAAGATTGGTTTCAGTCATGGGGTGTGGCCTTCAGATGGGTGTGGCCTATGAGGTATTTCATTCATTAAGAAGGTGTGGCCTTTTACAGGGGCTGTACTTAGCAGTGTCTATCTGCAGTGACGTGATTAGCAAGCATGCTGTGGAATGCACTCTTGGCCGACTTTGTGCCCTTGACTAGCTGCTTCCTGTGAGAAGTAGATACAGACAGTATATATACATATTTTATTTTTTACTTTTTGCAGTATTGTTATTGGCCAGCAGATGGCAGCAAACAAATCTCCTTTTCCGGAATGTTTATATGTTGTTGGATGCTTACGTCACTTTATACTAGCACTTGTTTTCCCTCTCCCTCAAAGATTATGAAGACAGAGGTAGTTATTAACAACAAAACTTGTGAAGTTGCCACATCCACTGTTGTATAGTTTGTATATTACATATAAATGTGAAGCAACAGCTCAGGCCAGCTCAGTTCAAACCAGCACTGTTATCCTGGATGGAGAGGGCATGCTGTGGGTGGAGTGGGGGAATGGTGGTGGTTTTGGGGTGCTCCCTACCTCCCTCGGACCTCCTGGCTTTCTTTTCTTGGTCCCTACATGTCAACATCGAGGATTCCGGGTGTTGTCCATCACCAACGTCACTCGTAGTATTAAAGCTATGACTCAAATAGATACATAATTTAAACAGGACTGTCGGGTGTTTTCCCTGGGAGTGAGCTGGTCGCCACTGGTTCATTATGAAACCATCTCCAGGTTAAAATTGGCTAAAGGCTGAACCTGCTGTGACCAGCCCAGTAGTCCTGTAAAGATACAGGTTACACATAGAAGATTTCTCTGGAACTATTTCTCAACCCAGTCCTTGGGGTTTCCAGACAGTCGACGTTCTTCCTTCCTCCCAGGTCCCAGCACACCTGAACCAAACAGTCAAGCAGTCAGGAAGCTGAGAGGGGTACAGAAATATGGACTGTGTTGGGGGTTCCTGAGGACTGGGTAGAGAAATGTAGCTCTAGAAATGTCTAGTGTTCTGGTCATCCAGATATCATGCAGGGCTGCACCTGCCTAATTCCAAAACCGGGCAGTATTTCCGATCACATGTTCTGCTCCAGGAGAGTGTGGCTGGGCCTGGGGTACATAACAGACTAACCAGAGGTGTGGGCCTCTTTGGGTCTGGGGTGTCCTTGGTGAGGTGATTAACCTGCTCACACTGGCCGTGCTCCAGCTAAACTTGTGTTGGTTTTCCTTTGAGGAGTTCACACGAGGGAGAAGGTCGGCACGAGTCCACCAGGTGAGAGAACAAAAACATACCGATTGGTCAGTCAATCACATGACATTCTTTTGGGAAGCCCTGACTGGTTGAAGAATAATTGGGTTTTAACTAATGACCATACAAGCAAATCGTAGATCATCCTGAACTGAACAGTGCGCCTTTAACGTTGTGGTTCCTCAGCTGATTGTCTAGATCTTGTGAGAATGAGGAGTCTTTTTTTCGAGAGAGAGAGATAAGAGAGGCCTGCAGGTGCATGCAAACGTGCACACGTTCAGGCTCGTGTTACATTTCATTCTCTTCATGGGGACTTAACTCACTGCATTGCTTTGGTGAAATGCATTCTGGGAAATGCTGAAGTTAATGAATTGAAATAATTTGATGCCTTCCCTGTCTCAAAAAAAAAAAAAAAAAGGCGGGGGGGGAATCTGAAAATGTTAAGGGGGGGGCACTGGGGATATCTTTGCAGTGTTCCCCCCCAGACCACGTTTCCATGAAGTTGGCTAAAAATGAATGCCGTCGACTGACTCAAGTCCGTGTCAGGAACTCCCCACACCTGGGAGAGTTATGCCGTTAGGCTGGTGCAGGTGCGCGGCCATGCCGCACTCGCGTAGCCCCGGCCCCTGCTGCCAGACGCCGTCCATGGCGGCACTGCGGGAGCAGCAAAGTAGGTCGGGTCACTCTGTAGCTGCATGGTAAGTTTTCTGGGTCCCAGGTGTGTTTGGGAGGAGTCTGCTTCTGTTCCCACGTATCAGTCGCACCTCCTTCGCTCGCGTGATGGTCGGTTTATCTCGTCCTTCCATCTTAGTCCGTCATTTGGTGCCATCATCTTCCACTTCTTTTCTCGCTCCCAGGGTTGTATACGGGGGGGGGCCACAGGTGCACTGGGCCTAGCTGAAAGCGGATTGGCCTGTGCTGCTGTCACTCTCCAACTCAAACCATCATTGGCTAATATGGCACCTCTTATGCCCGCTCACCTTAGAAAAATCCTTGAATTTTTCTGCTCTTTTTTTTTTTTTTTCTTTCTTCCATCTCTTCCTCTCATATTTTGTTACGCATTTTTTTCCCCCCACCTCTAGGCCAATGCTCAGCACAGCTGAAAAGAGCGAGAAAGGGGCGGGCGGCACACACGGCCCCCCTGGCGACGAGAACAAGGACTCGCTGGCGCCCCCAGCGGGCGGCCCGGTGCACAACGCGGGCCCCAAGCCGCGCTCGCTACGCTTCACCTGGAGCATGAAGACCACGTCGTCCATGGAGCCCGGCGAGATGATGAAGGAGATCCGTAAGGTGCTGGACTCCAACAGCTGCGAGTACGAGCTGCGGGAGCGCTACATGCTGCTGTGCGTGTCGGGCGAGCCGGCCAGCGACGACTACGTCCAATGGGAGATGGAGGTGTGCAAGCTGCCCCGCCTCTCGCTCAACGGCGTGCGCTTCAAGCGCATCTCCGGCACCTCCTTCGCCTTCAAGAAGATCGCCTCGAAGATCACCAACGAGCTCAAGCTGTGAGGGTTGGGGCGGGGGGGGGGACAGCCAGGGAGGATGGAAGGGGAGCTGGAGGGAAAGACAAGGAACAGACCGACCATGTGCTGGAAGTGCAGAGAGCTGGCTACAGGGGGCAGTGTTTTGTGGGGGTTCCCACTGCGCCCCCTCCCCTCCGGTCTCCCCCATTGCTCCAGGCATCCTTCGTCCTCTCTAACCTGTGGCATTTCTTTTATTTTTTTTGTTTTTTGGTCCCTGTTCTCCCTCGTTTCGTGACCCAGAGCTGCGCCACGGCACCATGTTACTTGAGTAACCCCCCCTCCTTTTTACTTGGACCACCATCGATGTACGGTGGCCCGCCTGTGACACTCCAAATGTGAAATGCGTTAAGAGGCACCTGCTGGGGTTCGACTGTGACTTTATTGGTGACCTTGAAGTCACCAGTGACAGTCTGAATAGCCCAGTGACGCAGAGAGGAATTATGCCACCACCACAACCCCCCCCCCACCAGTGCCATTCTACAAAACAGTTTGTTCCCCTGCATCCCCTCACTGCATCTTACTGGAATAGTCAAGAGTGCAGATTTTCGGTATTAGTATTTTTTTTTTCCCCTCATTTTTTTTTTACCACAGGGGTCATTTATCGTGTTAAGGGCCAATTTAGTAATTATCGGTGGATTGTATTGTAATTAAGTTGCTGGATAGTCTCACACTGCTGCACTGGAGTGAGTCAAGAGTTTTGTTGCCTTTTTTTCTCTCAAGAAAATTATTAATATTATAAGAATAAAGTTGAATGATTTTTTTTTTTTTTTTGTGTTGCTCAACTTCAACTTTGTATAGAGAAAATAAGCGACTCCCAGCCGAATCTTGAATCGTGGATGCAGACTCCTAAATCAGGACTGTAAGTATTTGGGTATCTCTGTAACCGTACATCGCTGCAGAATAAACAACGTCGCTCATGTCTTTTAAATGTTGTTTTAAATAATGCGAGCGCGTGTGGCTGTAAGCACTCTCGCCCCCCTGCCCCCCCCAGGAGAGCGCCCCCCCGCAGGGGGGGGGGGCACGCCTTCGCATCAGTCATCCATATCCACCTTGTGGGTTTTCTACAGCTGCTTGTATATAGGGTAATCAAATAAAGGATATGGTTTGGACGGGGCCACACTGTGTTGCTCTTTGGTGCTTTGGCTCCATGTGTGGCTTGAGAGGGGCTGCTCAACTGGTTGCTGACTAATATCAGTCTGGTTTAAGTTGTCCGTTTTGAATCGGGGGGGGGGGGGGGCACAATGTGTGTGGCTTATGGCTTAGGTTGCCTGTGCTCAGAAGGATGCTGGTTTGAATCCCAGGGTCAGCAGAGTGGATTCAATTTGGATGCTACCGTGAGTCCCTTTAAACCCAATTGCTTCAGGGACTGGCTGACCCTACTTTCTCAATTGTGCGTCGACTTGGATAAAATCGTATGTTCAAAGGGTTCATTGGCACATTGAGTATCTGTTGGGTGGCGCTAATCAAATGACAGGCAGTGTTAATGCGTGGATAATCAAGTAACTGACACAATCCAAGAACCACTGCTAATAAAACAAAACTTTTCAGCTAGAATGGGGTCATACTCCCATTGAGGTTTTGTGTGTGTGTGGGGAGGAGTGATGTCCTTCAATCTCCCCTTGTTTAATTCGATTTATATTAACGAAACATGGATGATTTTACAAATGGTACAAGATGCAGTATTTTATTTTAAATAAGGTTGTAACAATACGACAAGTCCACATACAACAAAGACCGATCCCACACCCGTTCACGAGCACAGGGTGGACTCCGTCCTACGCTTGCGCGGCCGCTTCTGTGTGCGTTTCATGATGTCTACATATTTAGTTTCATTTAGTCCTGGTCAAATTTCACTCTTTTTAGTGTTTTGGTTCTACTCTAGACGAAAAAAAAAAATGTTAGACGAGTCTCAAACTCACACGTCGTCAGAGGACTGCATTCGCCGTTTTATACACGTGTGGCATAATATAAAAATACTTTTTCCAAATTATGTAGAACATTGATGCCTGCTTTGTTTGTACCCCCATCTAAAAAAGTGTATAGCAGTGTGTTTAGTGTTCATGTAGAGAAAAGGGTGGGTATTAACTAACTGGTAATGGGACTAGTTAAGCCAAGTGAATAGGTCAGAATGATCTCACGCACCGTTCTCTGTTTAGTAAGCCGGAAAACCCTCACATACAGGTTAACTACTACTATTGTCTCAAATCGCTAGTGCTATATGGCTTTTCGGTGATTGACGACTCTTCACCACGGGATTGATGTCGCCAAGCCGCAAACACATGCTACGTCTCCATAGATACCATTCTGCATTCAGCCAGTCGGAACGTGTCTGGAGTCGCCCTGCAGCTCTGCCTGGGACCAATCAAGTAAATCCTTTGTCATAGTTCACCTCATCAGCCACAACATTCCAGTGTATATGGATTTTGGTTGGATGGTCTTGGGGGGGCGGGTAAGACCACGGTTTGGTTTCAAAAGGGATCCTTGTGGTCACCTGTAGGTGCCGTACAATTTGATCAATTGTCAGCTGAGCCTGTAGGTCACTTTTGTCACAGTCATGGGTCAGGAAGCAACAGCTGTTGTCCTCTGCTTCCCAGATTTTGAGGGTGGTTCTTACGGTGGGGTTGAGGTTGGCCGTTGTTTTTTTGTGTGGCTCGAAGAGGAAGAAATCTACATGACAGAGAGAGAAAGGAGGTTATTTTGTGTCCGATTGAAGGATTTGACCCCTAGCTGTTCATGGCGTGCTGAGCAGGTCAAGATCACCAACAACTCAGTCAAATCGAGGCCGCCTTGTTTCGAGACCCTGTGTTCCCTTCCTCACCTGGCTGCACCATCAGTTAGCCTACGGTGACTCCATCTTCACCCCCACCAGCGATAGTGGCAGCTGGTCGGCTGAGGTGGACGACGACGGAGACTTGGAACTGGGGAGAGAGCCCTGGGTGTTGCGGAGCCCCCCCTGGTGGCGGGCAGCAGCCATGGCGGGGCGTATAAGAGGAGGTGGCGGGTGGTTGTGAGGGGTACGCAGCTGATGGGGGCGGGTCTGCAGGGGCGGGGGGTGGCGGAGGAGACTTGGGGGGGCGGGGCGCAGCAGCGGGGGTGGCTGAGACAGAGAAGGCGCGCTCTGGGTTACGCCGGTGCCGTCGGCGTTGTCCGCCATGACAGGAGCTGGTGTCCTGTTATTAGCTGAAGAGAACTCAGCGGTGATCTGGACCTGGAGGGAAGGAAATCTCACTGGGTCACAGTGAACGGGGTGTCCGTTTCCCACAATCCTTCAGCTCAAGTCCCAGTTCAACTTGCCAGTAGAATCTCTTCATGGGTTTGTGGTACATGATTCGCGTTTCTCCAATCTGACTAGCAGATCTTAGAATTAATTTATAAATTCTGCTTTTACTTCCAGCAAATTTCACTTAAATTTGAACAAACTTCTGCTCAGGAACCTCGGGGGGGGGCGCTAGTGATATCCCTGCTTGTTAAAACATGAATGACACCATATTTACACTGATAGATCACATTTTAGCTGGTCCTTCTGTTGTGGAGGTTCAGTTCCTCCACGTCATCTCCTTCCTCTGGTGTTCCCGTCTTTTGAACTCCTCCTGTCCCTACCACTCTTCTCACCTCATCCTCCTCTGTGCTGCCGTTGCCCCCCGAGAAACCTCTCCCGGCCTCGGCCGCCCCCTTGGAGTCGCCGGGCACCCCGGGATGCTCCTGCGGCACCTCCTGCTCCGCCTGCCACTCCCGTAGCACCTCCTCCAGGTTGAAGCGCCGTCGGTAGTTAATGAAGAAGGAGCTGACCTGGGAGACGGTCTTGTTCCCGATCACCTCAGCGATGGCCGCCAGGTCTTTCCCGTAGCGTCTGATTGCTGTGGACGACAGATAGGGCCATGTCCTGATCGGTGAAGTCAAGAGCCTCTGCACCAGGCCCATACAGCCGCCTCCACAGCCTCCCCTGCAAATGTCACCTCACCTTGGACAGCCAGCAGCTGCTCCTCTGTGGTCCAGCGGGAGTTGATCTTGGGGACAGACTGCAGAGAGACCGACCAGGCATGAGAGTGAGAAAGTCTGCGCGAGAGGGGTATATAGAGGCGGGGCCATAGGTCCAAGCTGATTGGCCCCTGAGGTGGCCCCTCCCCCATCTCACTGATTCAAAATATTATTGGCTAATGATTAGGTCAGCCCTCCTGCACGACTCATGGCCCCTCCTATGCCCCAACCTTTAAAAAAAAAAAAAAAACCCTAGAATGACCGCCGCAGGGCAAAGCATCCTATATTCAGAAGAAGTACTCAGATACACACCTCCATAGGCCTCATGGTCTCAATTCCTCCCTCCAGGCTGAACCTCAGGCCGCTGTTGATCTGCTTGATGCTCTGGACCTGTTGGAAGACCAGGAGAAGTTCAGAGCTTCTCGGAAAAATAGGAGGCAGGGTGCTTGGCCTCTCACGAAGAATTGTTACTGAATAAGGAAAATAGGGTTTAGCAAAATCACTATAAAATACTTGGTCATTGTACTTAGCTGTCAAGTACGTATATAACAAGCACAGGGAGTGCTGGAGCGTAAGCAGGTTTCGTTAGAGGGCATTAATTGTAAACATTAGTGAGCTATTTAGTTGGTTTTTAGCAGAATGTTAATTTAGCAATTAAGTCCTGTGTTCTACGCCTTAGTGGAGCTACTTTACCCGTCTCTTCAGCGACACCAGCTGGCCGTCCAGCTGCTTGAGACACAGGGCCCCCGCATCCGGGGAGGCCGAGACGGCATTGATGTCCTCCTGCATGAGGTACATGCCCTTCGGGGGGCGCCGGCGGGCTCGGAGAGGATGGTGCCGGTACTGTGAGCCCTGGCTCTCTTTTCGCAGCGGGCCGGGCCGGCTGGAAGCTGCCCTGTCCCCGCCTCCCATCTTACTCCCTGTGGCCGGTTTTTCAGCCTGTGGAATGAGGGCAGAGAGACGACCTCACACACCCATATTCAAAATATGAAGTATTTCTCAGGCAACTGTACAGCCAGTTATCCTGCAGGGTGCAGCCATAAGCTAATGCACTAACTAGGGCTAATACTAATGCCCTAAATCCCATCCAACAGCGGCCACTACTGGTCCCTGCTGGAACTGTCGCGCCGTCCAGCTGTACGCAAATGCACAGAACAGCCTCCCAGCTGCGTTTTAGCTCCGTCCTTCACCTCTTTCTTCACCTCCACCTCGAAGTCACTGTCGCTGCCCCCGTCAGCGCCCTCCTCAGCCTCGTTACTGCTGAATGGAGCAGGACGGGTGGTGAGACACATCACAGGTAAGAACTACAGCACTGCAAACCGCATATCTAATGACATGCGGTCAAATTTGCACCTATTTACTGACATCGACCTAATGTAGGGTTAATTTGTGCAAGGTGAATCAAATATTTAAATTTTAAAGTATTGACGATGTGAGAATGATGTGGTAACTTGCTTCGAAACAGATGTGACAGATGTTTTATATGATAGTTTTATATTTCAAAAAAAATGTTTAGTGGTGATGTTTTTTCCCCCCAGAATTCCAGAAAAATCCTGAAGCTGCCCCATAGCGGGTAACTAGCCCTCAGACCTCCCCCACCTGTCATCTCTCTCCTTCTTGCTGACCAGCCGCCGTGCCTGTCGGTCCATGACACTAGTGCGACTTCGAGTTTTCTTCCATGAATAGTAATACTTCACCAGGCCGGAGATGAGCTTATCCGGGAGCTGGGACAGGAGCACGACAGAGCACACTTTCAGTCACCTTGCCCCTTCACCTTGATTGGTGGGTAGAATCAATAGAAGCAACTGCCGCGCCCAATCACGTAGCTCCATCCACCGCTGTGCCACGCCCTCTCACCATCTGCTGGATACGGTGGAAGCTCTTGCCGTGAAAACTGAAGGCCTGTTCGAACAGCACTCTGTCCTCCACCGTCCAATCCTCTGGCGAAGGTGTGAAGTTGGCCAGGTCGGCTAGGGACTTCTCCACGTCGTGCTTGTGCCACAGCAACATGCCTAGAGCCTGAGGGGGGGGGGGCTTGATCTGAAGTTCTTCTTACTTTACAGACCTAAACAAGCTCATGAGAGTACGTACACAAAATGCTCTAAGGGCAGAGTCAAAATCGATTGGTTCAGACAGAGAACCAATTAGATTGTAGAAGAGGTGGGTCCAAACAACTTGAAGAGGCTGGACCAACCAATCAGATGTCTTGGTCCCGCCTCCTCTAGTTGGTTAGAAAAGTGTTTAAGACTGGCATTTTATTAGAATATCTAGAGCTACCTCAGATTTAGCCTCACTGAAAGCACCCTGTAAGGAATGTTTACCTGCTCAATGTTGTATCCATGCTTCTCTTTGGCCATCAGGATGTATTCATCCACTAAGGGAGAGGAGACAGGGTGTTAGAACAGCCTGCCTGTGTGCCTGGTCCCTCTACGCCGTACCGACTAGCACATGGCGGTACTTACGCTGGGCCTCCGAAACCAGGTGGCTGGGGGACCACACCAGCACCCCCCGCTGGTCATTCTCGGCGTAGCGAGCCGGGCTGTCTGCAGGGAAAAGGACATGCCATGTCAGGTCAGGTCTATGCCAGCACGCGCTCTCGTCTTCAGAGACACACAGACAACCACATGCACACGCTCACGTGCTTTCGGATATGAGACTCACTGACTTAACATACTAAATAAGCCAATGTTCCTGGAAAATCCAACATGCATCTTTCCCCCATGTCTCAGCTCATATACAGCCCCTCCCTTGCCATTTTCTCTCCCCCCACTGTACCCCTGCCTCTCCAGCATCCCTCGGACCTCTTCCTAGCCCCCATTTCCTATCCATCCATCCATCCATCCTTACCAGGTTTGTACTCAGGAATCTGGGCCTGGTAGTTCCCACCTACCCGGATCATGCTGTCTGTAAGGATGGAAGCAGATGACGTAAGGATGGTTACACAAGTGATTAAAGGGGGCTGTTATGCTTTTCCAGTCTTCCCTTTAGTGTGTTATATAGCTTTGTGTGCATGTGAACAGTCTGCAAAGTCTTAAGGCCTTTTTGAGTAGACACCAACAGGAGTAACTCTCATCACACTAACCACTCTTCTCTATTCTACCTGAGACTTCTTAGAATTCTAGTCCTTACTTCCGTGACGTGGTGAGGTCACCCCGTAACACAATCCTCATTGGCTGCCTACCTGCAAGGATCTGTCTGCAGAATGGGGCAGAATGCATAAGGCAAGCTGACCAATCAGAGTAGACTGGGGTCATCGGGATGGGGGGGCAAGAGCTCTAACAGAGCGTTTCAGAGACAGTTATGGAGACAGTGAATATAGATGTACAGTATGAGAAGAATAATGTGTTTTTGGAACACTGAAGCATGTATATCTATTAAAGTAGACTCCAAAAATAAAATCAGGGCCAGGGAGAATAAGCATAATATGGTCCCTTTAATGACAGCTGAACAAACAAGAAGTTACTAGTTAAGGGAGAATAAGATTTTTCATAAAAGACAGCGAACTTCTAAGCACTACCGAATGTTTAATATGGATCCAAATGTGCTGAACAGCACCCCAGGCTGCTACCGATCTGCGTTCGGCGTTTTCACACGTGATGCATCGTGATTCATAGTTCCTGCGGCGAGGCAGATCTCGCTCGCCTGCCCTGTCCCGTGAACAGCACGCTTCAGCCATGGGGCGGGGTGGGAAGATGAGATAAGACGCCGTTAAAGACGGCATAAACGCAGCATGGCATCAGACGCCTCCCGCGTCACACAGAAAAGGGAAAGCTCGGCAGAGGCGGACATTTCAGGTCCAGAAAGTAAAAATCCAAACCAGGATTTTGTTTCAACCAACCAGTTGAGTACTC
>JAODLC010000066.1:757467-770199 GCA_026781145.1 Hippopotamyrus pictus | reverse complement strand
CCCCCCCCCCCCCCCCCCCAAAGTACTGGCGTGTGATAAAAACGACAATTAAGGCTCCGACTTGAACATGATCTCCCTGCGTAAATAGCCTTTATTAACACCATACGTTATGGTGTCAATTAAGAGCTGCGGGATTAAAATTAGAAAGCACTTGCATTGTTTTTCTATTTTGTCATTGGTGCAGTTTAGCCAGTGAAACAAAAGGATTATTCGTGTCATCTCTCAGATGAGTATTGCCAGCATGTAAATGATCCGGTATAAATCTGAACACTTGTCCAGCTTTGGCACGTAGTCACCGGAATGCTAAGCTATCCGGCTAAAGAAATAGAAAACAGCCCCCCTGTACTCATTCCTCGCTTTTCCTCTATTCCCCGACCTCTCCGTTTGCCCCGCTTATTTTAAAATTTACCGGATCGGTCCTTTATTCCTATTGTTCCGCCAAGACCAATAGAAAGAAACTCATTTTAAAAGAGAAGCAACAATCCGACGTGTGTTTTATGCTGCTTTGTCAGGGAAAAAAATAGAAAATAAATCACCTTTTCCCCCTTTCCTCTCTTCTTTGTCCCTCGGATGGTAACTTGTTTTATAAGTTAGATTTCTTTATTTATTCTTTTGCTTGAAGTTGTCCTCCCGTTGCGAATGCGACGCCGGGTATTTAACAGATCGCGTCCCTTTGTTGTAAAACGGACCCTGGATCGATACGCTCGGCGCTACCGGACAGTCGGCGCATCGCGCAGCGGCTGATAAAACGGCAACATTTAAACGCGCAAATTATCCCCAGCAAACCCCCCCGAGCAGAGACTCCATAATAACGGCACAATAAAGTCGGCGGCGTAAATTATGGGTGCCGGCAAGCCTCATCACACCCTGCTATCACAAGTACATATAGGGCTTCGCCGCTCAGTTGAAAGTAGTTCCCCCTATCGGTGCTCACCTCAAAAACGTGCTTTAACAGATCCTATACTATGGCGGTGCTGTGGCCGGTTTCCGGTCCCCCACGTTGGATGGTTTCCCCCTCTTGACACTATTAAAGTTATAATCTTAGTGGTAGTTCCTCAATGCGTGTCCTTCGGAGAAGATCTGTCGCGGTATAGGGCGCGATTTTAACTGCGCGTGCATTTAAATAAATTGTAGGGCAAAATATCTGAATTCGTATTTCTTGAATGCGTGGTGGAGGAAGTGCCCGATAGTGGATGTTTTCACGCCGAGCAACCTGTTTGTGCACGCTCCCTACCATTTACTACCAAGACTCTTCCTATTTCTCTGCGTCTCTGAGTCATCCACTCCTTCCTCTCTTTATTTCCTCCTGACATTGCTCCTCTATTTCCTCTCAGATGGTCGTTTTTTTTTCCTCCTCTGCACCCAAACCCTCCATCTGTCTTTCGTAACTTTGTTTATGTTGGGATGACCAGGCATGACCCCTTCTTGTCGCTGGGCTCATCCCGGCCGTGGGCTGTATCGGTGGGCACACAAAACTTTCAGAATTGCGGTTGGTGGGGTTTTGACTTCGTTCTGAAATTTCAGTGTAAGGGGGAGCAATCCAAAAAACAAAAACATACTAGGACAGGCTCTGTCTTGAAAAAATTGCAGAGGAAATGAACCACGTTACATGAATACTGTATGCTTGTGTTTTTGACTTTGTGCCTCAGTGCGTATAGAAAGCATAACCCTATTCGACTTGTACTTTTCCATGGATGGAATTTTAATATCTGAATGTGTTAACTTACAGATAACTACTATAAAAATTCAGTCGAGGCCTTAGTTTGAAAAGTCCTTATTGCCGGAGAATTACCCACCCCCCAGCACTGGTCCTGTCAGATGCCGTCGCCCCCCTCCCTTAAGACATATGACCTGCTCACAAAGGGCGTAGGAGGGAGCCGCTGGGGGGGCCATCTGCCCCCTAGACAGAATTGGGTGTGTGTTTTGGGGGGGGGGGGGGGTTGTTGTCTGGAGGCTGAAGTGGGGGATGGGGAGATGGTTGTGTATCAGAGCACAAACGCTAACTAACATCCATAATACATGAGTAGCAAAGTATTTTTCGAGAGAAACAACAGCCTAATGCTGGTGGAATTAACTTGGCTTTAAACGTCATAGTAACAAAAGCTGAACTATACCGCTACTCGTTTAATAAGCATTTTATACTTCTCCTTACTTTATGTATTTTATTGTCTTGTGGAAAATAACTAACATTCATCCATCCTCCATCTGCTATCTTCCAACCGTTCATCGTGCTAAGGACTGTAGCGTATAACATTTATTTTATGTGTATCTGTACTGCATGTTAAAGATTGACGTTGACTGCTTGTTTTATAATACGTTTGACTTTGCTATATTGAACCATCCATATATCTTTCTGTTATCGTCTAGTTATAGTCTAATATTAACATTCTAATTTCTGTGTACTGTATAGGGAAAATCATTGTGTTGGGCAGAATGTAATGCAACTTCGTTTCTCCACTTGCATTATTACTTTATGGGGCCATCTGCTGGATATGAGCAGTATTACACGCAGATGAGGATAGCAACTATACAATCCAACCATCTTTCGACCGCCTATTCTTGACAGGGTCGCGGGGGGTGTTGCTAGAGAGTTTCCCGTGCAGTACAGGACACAAGGCACGCAAACAAAAAAAAAATCAGACACTACGTACAATTTATAGACGTTAGTTCGCGAAGCCACATCTTTTTCGGATTGCGGAGGAAACAAGCTCGAAGCGTGGGGGGGGGTTAGGTTATACAAAGAGCGGAATCGAACCATTCTATCAATATCCTAACTATGATTTCGCTTATAACGGCAAAGGACGTCGACGACACGGGCAATTATGCCAGTTTATGCAAAATAATTTAAAATGAGTGTGAGAAGGAAGCCAGACACCATTTGAGGTTTACCTCCACATATATTAAACACCTACATCAAAATATAAACATTTCGGAATAAACGCAACTAAAGTGGTACTATGAAAATTTAAGATTTCCAGTAGTTTTTAGCTTTGTTTTCGATAAATGACCCAGTGCTGATTGTGGCGACAGAAGGAAAAAGTTTATAAACGTTAAATATTGTGCAGAACGTAGCCAGGAACATGCATTTTGTATGAAAATGCGCCTGTATGTATCCAACAATACTAAGTATTCCATTTAAATGATTTCAATGAGTTGTCATTTGTTTTCTCGTTTGGTCGTTATTTTTGTTTCGAATCACGTGTCTGTATTTTTACAGTTACGTAGTAATACATTTCTCACGTATGTTTTTGAGGTTTGTATGTATCATTTTCTTGCATTAAATGATTGAAAATCCAATTTTTTCCACATTCAAACAGCAGCGTGGGGAGGCATATATGGCTTGACCCCTAAAGCTCATGACGTAATTTCCCCAAGACTGTAGAGGGAAAGAGGAAACGGCATTTCTCTCGTGTTAATTTTGCAGAGAGCCAGAAAGAAAAAAAGAAAGAAGGAGAAGCAAGGAAACAGAGAAAAATAGATCAGGGACGATTTTGGTCCTCACTCCCGTCGCCAGATCGGAGGACCAAAAAAAAACGGGACTATTGATATCGATCTTTTAGCGATCTAGCCGGCTGGCTAACTTCTACATTTATTTCTCATTAGTCGGCTAGCTGGGTGTTTTATCAGTGAACGTTTCTTAAAAAAGTCCTAAACAGAGAGCAATTATTTGGTAGAAGCGCTGTATCTAGTTGCACGGAGAAGGTCGCTTTAATACAACAATATGGGGGTGAGTTTGTGCGTGTGTGTGCAGGAGTGAGTGACGGAGGAGTGAAATGCGTGCAGCGGTGTGAACAAAGAGCGTGCGATCAAGAAATCGCTACTGGCATCTGCCTGTGAATGGACGTGTGCTGACACTAAAATTTGCCCGGATTTTAAAACTAACATCGTGGTCGCCGTTTCTGTTTTTCTGCCGGGGTTCATTCGGCCGATTTGCATTTTCCCCCTTTTAAGATCCAGACCGATTTCGTGTCTTTTTTCCCCGTATATGTTTTGTTTGTGTGCTTTTGCACTTACGTGCAGTGTGCGCTCATTACGGAGGAATCCATTTTTATTCTGTTAGGCCACAGCGACGGCACGCGGAAGGATTAGCATCGCGTGCTCGGAGGCCGAAACAAAAATGGGATTTTTGAAAATTCCCAAATACTGTCTTAGGATGCAATATTACTCAGTAGAATGCACGCATGGTGCTGTATATACTTACATTGATGTTTTTGTTACGCATACTTTAGCGTAGTTCGAGTACTGCCTCAACATCGTCTGATTTTGTGGCTCTGAAAGGGGGAATATTGGAAATTTGTGCAGATTTTTAAATCGTGTGAGATTTTTCTCTGAAGTTTCCATCTTCGTAGTAGTTTGAGATGGGGGGGCGGGGGTGATTCTGCGTCCCCCTGCATTGCTTCAGTCCTGCAAATCACACCGCAAAACTATGCCGCTGAAATAACCCAGTTAAATATACTGCATGATGTAAATCATTTCCCGTTTCTTTCTACATAAGTTAATCTGCTATCTTAACTCCAACACGATTACCGGTGTAGCAGTTTGATTGTCCTCTTGATATAATCATGTTATCAAGATAATTAATCAGCCTAATCGAATAGCAGTGTATCATGTCCTAGATACATGGGGCTGAGAATTTTAATCTTAAGTTTAAAAAGGTGAAATTGATTTGATTTTCATTGATATCCAGGGTTTTCCTGTGCGTCTTCTGTTTTATGGTGTTTTAAATGTCCATCGAGATTCAGAAATTAACAAGTACTGTTAATTGCCCTGATTGCACGTAATTGCTCATGATAAATTGTGGATTGCATATTTGGCAATGCAGGGCATCCAAAGTTTTATTTATATATATATAAGTCTCACGTAATAAATTTGGTGACGTAACACCCCTGTCCTGCCCTCTCCCACCTCCAGAGAAAATCGAATCGAGCGAAAGAAAAGAAGCAGAGGCGCCTGGAAGAGCGTGCGGCGATGGACGCCGTGTGCGCCAGAGTGGAGGCTGCCAACAAGGTGGGCGCTGGGGGTGACAACCTACGTCTGGGGTGGGCAATCTCATCCGCAAAGGGCCGCTGTGTACGTGGGTTTTCGCTGCAACTCCCTAATTCGATTACTAATTAGAGGACTGATTGGCTGAAGAGTCCTCACACCTGGGTTTGAACAGCTGACCTACAGGTTATCCCAAAGACCTGCGCACACACCGGCCCTTTGTGGATAAGATTGCCCACTCCTGCCCTACGTGAATGGGGGGGGGGGGTTACCTTTAAAAGGCTCAGATATGCGCTTTGAAAGGTAATATCTCTATTCCTTTGAATCTTCTGCTCTGGGGTGGTGTGGGCTAGGGTGCTGTGTCCAAAACGGGAAGGTCGCTGGTTCAAATCCCCGATCTAACCCCAGATTGCTTCATGGATTGTCTGACCTTTCTTTCTCGAAAATATACGTCGCTTTGCATAAAAGCGTATGCAAAATAAACGTCTTTTTCTTCTACCCGTCCATCCACCCCCCCCCTTCCATCCTGGTCAGGGTAATGGAGTTCCAAAGATTCCAAAACCTTCTCCTTGCATTTGTATGATACCTCGCAGAGCATCAGCGTGCAGCTATTTCCAGCTGCCGTGACGCGCAGATCTGTGTGACATGGAGACAGTGGGAGGGAGCTGGGATTTTGGGTTTGGGTTTAATGAGGAACAGACACAGTTGGTCGTTTCGTGTTCGGCAATGAAAATGAGAAGCGCACCAGGCCTGTGGATGTAGCAAACAGGTTTTAGCATTTCTGTGTGACCAGAGAGAGAAGCAGGAGGCTGTTTTATGCCACTGGAAATGACCTGTAGGTAAAGGAAGGGGCCGATCACGTGATGCTCATCACATGACTTCACCCCTTGGCGCGATTTCCATACCCATCCTCCGTCTTACAGGCAAATAAACACAGTGGTTTGAAGAAGGGGGAAAAACAGCCCTACTTTCCCGGAGTTATATATTGTGGCTGTTCATTGGCTAATATGGGGAGTTTAAAGTTCTTGAATCATGAATATAGTCATTGTGCAAGCACAACGACATTGCGATTGCGTCAGCCTCAAATGAGGCGTTATATTTAAAATCACATACATGTACAAAGAATAAGAGAGCAATATAAAAATATTAAATATATCAGCGCAGTAAAGGTACAGTGTTAAGTACAATTTACAGGCTAGCTCTGTATATTATATATATGACTAAACGGTGCAAAACAGCAGCAGTAGTATAGTAAGGGCACAGTAGACAGTTGTGGAATAAAAGTGAATTAGTAGTGTTGAATGACATGTATGGTTCATATGAAATATTATACATACTTGGTGCTTAAAAGGGACCTAAAAGGGCGCTTTTCCACTACGCCGAGTATAGTACTTTCGGTACTTTCACTTTTCCATTGACTTGCAGTCAAGTTCCAGTAACGAAAGTGGCAAACCAGCTGGGGTACTACTTTGATACTTTGGGGTGGGACTTGATATGCTTTCTTATACGATTGGCTATGCAAATAGCCCACCGCTGAAACAATACCTTTAAAACGGTCAAATTCAGAAAACAACGGTCAACAAAGTTTAATAAGATATATTATTGCGATATGGTCAGAAGAACAGATACAACAAAAAGATGGCATGATAAAATATTTTGTTTAGTATATGCATGCTGTCGTAGTGATGTATTTTTGTTGTAATAAACATTGGGGTATTTATAAAACAAGAAAAGGAGTTATTAAATTTCCCCAAAACCCATCTTTGAGTGATTTAAACAAGGATGAAAATGATTGATTGTTACGGAGAATGCATGCAGCTTTCATGCAAAGATAGATAATCTATAAAAGGAATAATTAAAATTGCAAAGCTTGCTAAGGTTTTTTTATAGGACAGAGTAACAGAGTAAAAAAATTTTAGCAAAACTTTAACCCCCTGCGCTATAATGTCCTTACAGAACTGAAAGAAAAAGCCTTACTTTAATATAGCTGACTAGTGATATAACAATTGGATGTGCATAGTATGCGATGTTGGTATTAATTTTGCACATCATCTAGCCCTGTAACATATTACAGCCATTTTTCAATGTCAGTACAAAATACTCCACCCCGTGTTGTCTTTCGGTGCCGGTACCAGTTTATACGCCAGTGGAAAACCAAAACCATGAAGTACCATACTTTTGGTACTTTCTCCAAGTTTGGTACCTGGAAAAGCACCCCAATCAATAGTATATATACTAGCAGTAACAGCACATCAGTCTGTCAGACTCAGATTTCTGAGTTCAACTGTAGGTAGAAAATATAGGTATAAGTCTACACTCTGTCTCCCCTTGCCTTTTAATTGTCGATAATTTATCTTTTGCACATTTAGCAGATGCTTTGGTTCAATCTACATCACAAACATACGGCTGTCGAGGAGTCGACTAGGCATAAGCGCAGCTAGACTGAGCTTCCAGTGAATGTCCAGGTACGAGTGTAAGCAGCACTGGGGCAGGAGCTACACAGTGTCCTCCAGAGAAAGCCGGGAGCCCAAAAAAACTATTCAAGGAGCAGAAGTGCAACATAAGAATATTCGGGGAACATAAGAGGCATCTCTTTTTTTTTTTTTTTTTTTTTAAGAGGCATCTCTCTAAAAGAGGATAATTGGACAGGATTATTTATTTTTTAATTGTACCAAAAGTGTCTGGATTATTAGAAGTTACTGGATTATTCTTGACTCGAAAAGGCCGAACAGATGAACCGGTTTTGTCCTTGCAGCTGGAAGATCCTCTGACTGCTTTTCCCGTGTTCAAGAAGTACGACAGAAACGGGTGAGCACCCCTAGCGTCGCTCGTCTCTCGGTATGTGGGACTGTGCAACGATGTCCTCGTCTATAAAAATGCTCAGTGCTACGTATTGTCGTTCTGCCAGACTGAATCTACAGATAGAATGCAAGCGTGTGTCTGCCTTGGCCCCCAGCGCTGTGGAATGGGCCTATCAGCTCACCAGGGCCAACATGCAAAGCCTGTAAGAGCTACGTGATTATGGGGTTGTTGGGATCGGGGCTTGTTGGGTCCTTCGTTCCTGACCTCTGCCCCTTCCCTTCTGCTCTCCAGCTACGAGCAGAGCGAGTGGGGATGGAAGGAGCGGGAGAAGAAGGAGGAGATGAAGGACGAGAGGGCGTGGTATCTGCTGGCGCGCGACGCCGACTCCACCCCCCTGGCGTTCTCCCATTTCCGGTTCGACGTGGAGTGCGGCGAGGAAGTGCTGTACTGGTGAGGCCATGAGGCGGCGCCGGGGTCATGGGGCTCGATTTCTGTTCAGCAGGTGGCCAGTTTGGCCTGGACCAGGGTCGTCGGTGATGGGGGGGGGGGGGTTCAGGGGGGCTCAGTGTCTACTGATCAAACCCCCCCAGGTCAGTGGTCCAAGTTCTGGTCAGAGGGCGTCTAAGATGACATTCCTTGCTACGCCGTTGGCCAAGACTGTCATATGTTTCATCAACAGTATATGGGAATGATATGCAAAATGGGAATGATATGGTAAGTGGGAAGTGCAAGTGTCTGAGCGGATGGTTCTAGAAAAGCTGATTATAAAGATTAAAAAAAAATTAGAATCAGTGGTTAATTTTCTGCATTAATTTTATTGCCAATATTCACTGAAAACTCCATCATTGGTGGCCAGGACTGCCCTAGGAATGTATTACAGTATTTTATATGGGTTAAACATTTGTCTTGAAGCAGGCTTTTCTAATACAGATGTTTACTTACGGCAATAATTTGGTAAGCAGATTAGCAGTATGCTTAAAATAAATTTGTCGTATTCCTATGTATATTAAATTTGGATAGCGGAGCACGCCACAATCTATTGTTCTAGTAAATTATGGAAACGATAATTATTGACGTTGCGGTGAAGAATGGGACAGCTCAGCAGTCATGGCACGTTTTAAAAGAGGAGATATCGTGGATAAACATGGTAAAAAGGATGCCGGTGGTGTAGTGGTAGTTTTGCAGTTTAAAGTCAAACACGTTTATGAAACATTAAAAGATGATAAATTTGGGTGTCGTTACACAGCTCCTTAATATTTTAGGCGTGCTACTAATCTGCTGACCAAAGCATAAGTAAATGTCTGTATAGTACTGAAACACCGGCATATGGACAGTTTCACCTGTCGTGTAAAGGCCTGGTGTTTGTTGCGCGTGTGCCATATAATTGCGACGCGATATCACGTAGCCCTACTTAGCGGTGTGTCTGTGTTCCAGTTACGAAGTGCAGCTGGAGAGCCGCGTCAGAAGAAAAGGACTGGGCAAGTTCCTGATCCAGATCTTACAGCTAATCGCCAACAGGTATCAGCCCCCTAGTGAACCGGACTTACACCTCATCTCCTTCCAGTACATGCAGCGGTCAAATGTGAAGTGCAGCTTCCTTCCGGGTGATATAGTCAGCTTAGTTTACTTGTAAAGTAATGCTTCTGACTGAGTAGACCTCTGTAGCAATGCATGATTTTGTTTTTTGTTTTTACTCCTGCCTTTAAATGACGGGGGTTTGACTCGATTCTATTTCGGGCAACATTTGAGCTGGAGTACTGAAGATAAGAGAAAATCTTAGCATGGAGGTCGCCGTGCACGTCATAGATAAACTCTACCCCCGTTTTCTTGCTCTTCAGCACACAGATGAGGAAGGTGATGTTGACAGTCTTCAAACACAATCACGGTGCATATCAGTTCTTCAGGGAAGCCTTACAGTAAGTTCTTGTACAGGGTCTCTTCTCTTTTCCTGTCCTTGATGTCAAGGTTCTTCCTTGCTGTGTCTCCAAACTCTACATACAATACTGTCTCTTTCCTATGTAGTTTACATGGCAAAAAGTTAAACAACCTGGTCCCAATGGCTTTTATATGAGGTGGGCAGTGGGCAGTGCGAGGACGACTCACATGTTTTTACTTACAAATGAAGAAGCACTTCTGTTTCCTATATGTAAAACTTTAACCGTTTTGACACATTTTATTGTACAGTCCTCCTACTAATTCCATTAGACGTTACCGTTTTACTGACTCTTTCAAAGAGGTTTTTAGTAAAGTCAAGCCTGAGGCTTTTTTAGATTTTCATTTAAAACTAATCTTAAGCGTCTTTTAGAATGTCTTAATTGTTTCATAGTTATTTATATAGCTTTTACCTTTTTGGTTGCCATGAATATAGCCCTAGTTGCTGGCATGGTATGAAGTATCAACATAACTAATGAATATGCAACTTCTATGATGCATAGTGATGTCATAATTAGAATATATGTGCAGCTTCTATTGTGCGTAGTGATGTCATAATTAGAATATATGTGCAGCTTCTATGGTGCGTAGTGATGTCATAATTAGAATATGTATGCTATCTTTGCACTTCAGGTTTGAGATTGATGAGACCTCGCCCAGCATGTCCGGTTGCTGCGGAGATGACTGTTCCTATGAGATTCTGAGCCGACGGACGAAATACGGGGAGGTTGGGGGTCATAGCCACAGTGGGGGCCACTGCGGGGGGTGCTGCCACTGAAGTAATGGGGGGGCGGGGGGGAGTTCCTGTTTCTTTAAGGATTTAAAAACTGCCCCCTTCCCCACTTGGAACCAGGAACCCATTTAAAGAAATCTCTCAACATTTATATGAAATAGGTCTCCACACAATCCCTGATAGTGTAGTATTTAAAGACACCACAAGCAGCTGTGTCACTATTCCCAAAGAAAAGCTCTGTTGGAATTCAGGGGCATGTCAGAGTCTAGCGATATAATATATTCAAAATAAACAAATTGTACAGAAATACAGTTGCCCCAATTTTTTTTTTTTTTAAATGGGACAACGTTCTTGTACATAAGACTGTCCTTGAGATTTTTTTTTAAAATTGCATTTTGCGAACACACAAGGCCACTGTCATTTTATTGCTTATGACAAATTTAAAACTGGAACTGGATTAAACTTCAGGGCTGGAATTTGCTGTTACTGCATTTTACAGTCCATTCGGATTATGAAGCACTTGAGAGTAAATGTGATTGAAAGGGTAACTATGGTTACGTAACTTTAGAATCTCCGATGTTCCTGATGTTCTGTGTTATTTTGCCAGTTTTACTACTATAAATATTTATCTCTCAGGTTACGAAAATGGACTGTGTCAGTCTCTCAGTGTTTTTCCCAGTGGGGGGGGTGGGGTGTCAAATGTGGATTTGGGGGGGCTGGTTAGATGTTTTGTGGATTTCAAACTGATGGTTGGAAAAGTGGGGGTTTGGCTGTATCTTACTTTATGCAGATTAAAAGCTGTCGTCTTTCTCCTTGAATTTTTTTGGTTGTTATATGATGATGTTGCTATCCCATGGTCATCCTCGATCCCCCACCATATTATATACCTCCTTTGGGTATTCTTTTTTTTTGGGGGGGGGGGGGTCCCTGATATTAAGTGAAATATTTCCTGCAGACAAATTAGCATTGAACGTGTGAGGTTTAAGAGATGATTAATGCAGTCCTGTGCTTTTTAGTTTTGTGTAAAAAGGGAATCGGTAACATTTCTGCCTTGTTAGTGTTTTATTTGTATGTTATAAATAAAAGGAAGCCTGTTTGGCTGACTTGTGTAGTTTTTCCTCACTATGTAGTGCTTGGTAAATGTATCTAGCTGTACTTAACTAGTTGAAGTATTCTATGTGCATACATTGAATGAATGTTACATCTGTATAGCAATTTGTAAGGCACCCAAAGCCCCTTACGGGACCAATGGGGAGCCACTTCAACCCCCACCACTGTGTAGCCCCCACCTGGGGGATGATGTGATGGCAGCCATTCTGCACCAGTACGCTCCCCACAAAGTAGCTAGGTGGGGAAGGGGCAGGAGAGAATTCACCAGTTGGATATAGGGGGTGATTAGGAGGCCAGTTTTGAAAAGGCCACAGTGGGCAGTTTCAGCCAGGACATCGGGGTACCACCCTTACTCTTTCGAAAGATGCCCAGGGATATTTTATGGCTTCATGGCTTCAGGACTTTGGATCTACGTCTCATCTGAAGGATGGCACCATTTTCTTACAGCACAGTGTTCCCGTCACTGCACTGGACATAGGGATCCACACAGACCACTGGATGGGCTAACCTGTTGGTCACACTAACACCTCTTCCAGCAGCAACCCAGCTTTCCTAGTTGGTCGACATACTGGCCAACTCCAAACCTGCGTAGCTCCACATGCATTACCTATGCAAAACTGCAGGTGGTGCACTTGCTGACAGTCTGAATTGAATTTGAATTTAGTGATCGGTGGTCATTAACACACCACAGCACACAGTGCACAACAACGAAATGTGTCCCGCATTTAACCCATACGTGACAATGTGACATAGCAGGGGCCAGCTAATTCAACGCCCGGGGAGCAGTGTTTGGGGGCGGTACCTTACACAGGGTACCTCAGGGGTGCCTTGCTGGTTGGGGATACCGGGGATGGTCTCAACACACACACACACACACACACACAGAGAAAGTTGGCACCGTTCAACAAGTACAATGTCATTCTGAGAAGAACAAACTCAAGGGAAGCAGCGGGACCAGATAACATCCCAGGCCGTGTTCTCTGAGTTTGTTCTTCAGTACTGGCTGACATATTTGCAGACATATTCAATCTATCCCTCAGATGGGTCTCAGTCCCACCTGATGTAAGGCAACAACCATAATCCCCGTGCAGAAGGAAAAAAAAAAAAAGCAGTGACCAGTCTTAATGATTACTGTCCGTCACACTGACTCCGGCTGTGATGAAGTGTTTAGA
>JAODLC010000066.1:733432-743845 GCA_026781145.1 Hippopotamyrus pictus | reverse complement strand
AGGGAAAACGGGGCAGACAGGAGACGAGAAAAACGCTCAGTACGGCTTGTAAACATTGGCTCAATACTTCGCAAGGATCGACGGTGCGTATGCCGGTTATGAAGGGTGTTGAATGGCAGACGATGAGCTGCACCTGTCGAGTCCCTCCCCTGTGGGCGTGACACAGGAGACCACGTTCAGGAGGTGGTTTTGGTAGTTGCGTTTATGGAGTGGTATTGCTTACTGATGAGAAACGGTAACAGATCTGGGGAGGGTGTCTTAAGGCACATGTCCACGCAGTCTATTGCGCAGATGGTGCTTGGTAGACCACCAACAGACTGGAATCCTCTCTTAACTGGGACCTATTCCAATAAGGAGTAGGGAAATTTCATCTATTGTATGACCAGTTGATTTATACCATACACTACTCGCGGGAGAGCATGGCTGTTGGATGCCACTGATTTGCCCACCCTGTCTCCTAACTCCCTCTGAAATATCCCAGTCGCCAAAAAGTGGAGAACAGTTGCGCGTGTGGTGGTACAGGGTTAGACCATCTGCTCTGACTCCACAATACTGGTGCCAAATTCTTGCAAAGTTCTACAAGGACAGCTCTTGATAGCCTAAAATATCCCAAGAAGTCTCTGCAAATAGATCTACAATAGTCCTGGACGATGAGTTCCCCTTCAGGCCTCGATATGCAACATCTTGAGTATTCAAAATATGCAACATCAGCAGTAAATATGGCATTGTGTGACTGGGACTAGAATGCAGAAATAGGCCTACTGATTACTGGATGACACGGTACTCAATAATCACATAACTGATGAGTTGCAGTGTAGTGTTTATTTTAGAAAACTATAATGCCTTGTAAAATAATGAAAATAAACATTTAATCAATTATTAATGATAAAAATATTATTGTAATTTAAATCCTGTAATATCAAACAACTGTAGAATTGAATAAAACGCAATAACCAATTATTTGAACAAAATTGTCAGCACTCAAATATGCGCGAGTGTAGGAAGATTCTGTTCTTACCTAAGACATTTACGAATGTTAGAATTTTCGTGAGAACTGCGTAAGTGGGCTTTAAGAAGAACTTTTTAAAGAACGGTTGGTGAATGAGGCCCATTGTTCAGTTTTGTAAGCGCGCGCTTTCAAAGGTCAGAATGATTTATTTTTTATTACTTAAGAAAAAATAAAACATGCTTATATTTTCTGATTTGCAAAATGAAACAATACAAAACAAAGAAACACGACTGTTAATATTTGGTCGTTTACGGTGATATTCAAGTAAGGTATATAAGAAAAATACAAAAACAACAGGCTGCTCGGGCCAGGGATCTACTTCCGGGGTAAATAATTCGATTTAAAAGCGCCAAAGCAAACGTGACGATCTGTTTTGCGTTGATTTCTGCGCGAGGTGAGTGGCCATCCTGTTTTGCTTGTGGTTTTGTTTGTTCCTCGTAAAACGTTGTTCTCACAGTCGTACTTCTTCGCATACTATGCGGAATGTTTTTGCTTAACTTATTTTAGTTCCTTGAATTATGAAATTGGTATTTTTATATTAAACTGTCCCCTTTAGGATATGGGCATTTCTGGCATTTTTTTCTCTGTTTACATCCTAATGATTTTGCTTGCATGTTGTACAGGTAGTTTCCACGTCCCCGAATGAGATTCCTTCCTCAAGTCTGCTTTTAACTTTAATTCGTAGGTAAGTTGGAATAATAATAATAATAATAATAATAAAAAATAATTATAATTTGTAGGTAAGTCGGAACCATAATAATACCACAGTACATAATGAAAACAGGGATCCATCCCGCTTGGACCCTTAATAATACAATTATAATGAAAGTAATTACATACGGTACTGAACTTAGAGCACTATGGTATCGAATTTATTTTTTTTCCCTCGAATTCCGTTTTTTTTTTTTAGGATATATTTTCATTTGCTTGGGGTTTTAAGTTTTTATAAGCTGCAGAACCGAAAAAAAACAGCCTTAAGGGGGGTTTCAAAGTATAACGCTTTGCGCTCGGTCTCTTGTCTTGACTTGTCTCCTTAGGCTTTTTTTCGGCTCGGCAACTTACAAAAAACTTGGTTCTGGGATATTTTGGTAATTTGCGGGCGGGTTAGTTTAAATTTAAGCACTTATAGCGAGCCGGGCTTTTATTAATAGCGACCCGAGTCGCCCTCCTGTTGGTTAAAACTATCGGCAGAGTTGTGGTCGCGCATTAACTGACCCCTACATCACTGGTTCCTACGCTGTAATGGCGCCACACAAGGCTGCAATGGCCGATTAGGGGTCGTCATGGTAAACGCTGGAGCCACTTGGGAAGTGAACCGAGTTCCTGCGGTGGCAATAGGCCTCATGGTAAAACCTAGTGTTGAATGGTGAGACTGGGGGCAGGGATTTGTTTCATTAACTGATTTATATTTTTAACCTGAAGTGAATGAATTACAGGTATGAAGAGCAACTCAACCGCTATCATTCCACACGTGTACTCATAACATCAGACCAGGATGGTGGTATGCCCATGACAAGTAATATTAAACTGAAATGTAATAATGACAAAATGTAACACTCCTATTGAAATTTCTCAATTTTTAGTGTGCTCCAATATAACTATGTCCTGTGAATGCAGTGGTTTTCATTGTGAACTTTTCTCTTGCTTAGTATTGTGAAGGAATACATGCTTAGTTCTTGGTGATAATGAATATCTTTGTTGCATCTATTTGGTAAGTTATCTGATAGTCAGCAATGCTTGCTTTTAATATATTTTGTTATAACATCTGAAAGAAATTGAAATAGAAACGCATTTCCACAGCAACAAGCAAACAATGCACACCGAAGCATAATATAAGCTCAAAACAAGTACTTTGTGCAATAACATGCATTCGTTTTATTTGTTTTCTGTTCTTACAGTAGTTTGTAGTTCATGGGTCATTGTGGAAGCAAATATGTGCTTTGTTTTCTGGGGCGTGTTTTGGTGGAAAATATTCAAGATATGTGCCTTATCGTGCACAGGATTACACTGGCATAACGTATTAACAGTAGGCATTAGAAATGAAGGCCTGCTTCTAACATAATCCTGCCTTAAAGGCCTGTTACTAATGCAGCCTCAGTTTGGCCAAAAGCATCGGCTGAATTCGAGTCACGTGTGAATTGATGCCTACATCACTGGTTCCTGCACCATAATTGCGACACACAAGGCTGCAATGGCCGATTAGGGGCCGTTACCGTAAACAATGGAGGCACCTGGGAAGTGCCTCAATTTCTGGGGGTGGGCATCAGCCTTATAGTAAAGCCTAGTTCGTTCTTCCGTGTGTGTGTTTCCTTGCTGTGCTCTGTTGTGTGTGCAGAAGCTTATGGTTACACTACATTTGGCTATTGGGAAGTTTACTCTAAGCTTGGCTGCTGTGAATGGAATATGGCACACCATGGTATCTTAATCTTTATGACAAAATTAGCCAGGACCCGGACACGTGTTACTTTTGAAAAGGCTGCGTTTTCTTTGACACCTGCTCTGTGCTGCCACCTACATGAAACACCTAGTGATTGTCAAATATCTTGCATGTGCAGAGTTCACGAATAGACTGAGGGAGGGGCGGCTTATACTGGAAAAGTAGCACAGACTGATCAAAATAATATATTAATTTATTGGTCCCCATGGGGAAATTGCCTCCCTCGACTTGCTCTTTGTGGAGTAAGTTGTTTGTGAAGGGTAGCAGCGCCCAGGGAGTTGGGGATTAAGGGCCTTGGTCAAGGACCTGCAGACGTGCTGAAGCTGGGTTTGAGCCGTTCTTCTGATTACAGGCACTCCGGCTTAGCCCACTGAACCACACACTCAATATGTTGCTGCGCAAAGGGGGGGGGGGACTTAATTTTTGTTTAGGTTGCATTTTGGCGCAAAGTTTTTATAAATTACATAACCCTAATAACACTGCTGCATCTTTCAATTTTATAATAGTATTGATAACGATACATTCGTCACATCCGCACAGGTTCTGACCAGGTATATGTCTGAGGTCTCATAAGGTTAAAACCGAGTTGACAAATCCTGATCAAAGCGTGACATGTTACACGCTAGCAGCTATCGTGCACCATGTGTTTTGCTCCCTTAAATACAGATAGGAATACTGGGCTCTCTGCTCATCCCTGACATGAATTGATCTTGGCAGCATCCTTGCACTTATTTGGCTTGATTTGAGTCCTTCCTATTACACTCTCTAGCTGCGCTTTTTGTGAGGATATTTTACATTGTCCACAAATCATGCACGGTTCAGTATTTAATATAAGCCTTGATTTCCATCTGCATTTTTCACATCGTGTAAATCATAGCACACCCTATGTACTGCTCCTTCAGGTAACGGACTGGTGAAGCCATGCAATGTTTTCATGACCGTCACACCGTAGTGTGTGTTCAGTATTACAAGACATTGGGTTTAACTTAAACTAATTTAGTTTTTAATATAGGCTTTGTGGCTGTACGTTGTCCCCAAGTCGGACGTTGTTGATCAGGGACTGCCTGTATTCATTTTCAGGTTGCTCACATTTGTTCACCATGTGACATGCGAATGCCAGTTTTTGATCCCCCCCCAGTAGCAGTTTTGTATTCCATAGTTGCTACTTTTGAAGTTAACCTGTTTCTCTGTAATGACCTTTCATGGACCTGTACAAAACTGCTATTGCAACCTTATCTGCTAACTGAGCAATGCATTTCACAAATAACTTTGCCTGTCTTCATTGGGTCCGTTATAGTGGTTCTCATTCCTTTTCTTGTGTTTACAGGTAGCTGTGTCAACAGACTGCCGACCTTCCCAAGGTATGAGTGTGCACTTGTTTTAGTGTCATTTGAAATTTAAATTGGCAGAAGTCTGCATAATGTCAAGGCAACATATGGGATGGTCAAAGAGATGCATGCGATTCACCGGCAGTCCAAGGCCCCATTGAAGATGACTGTCAGTGTCAGCTACTCTTGGGTACCCGCATGGTTGTGTGTGAAAATACCAGCCCATCTGGCACCAAGAACTATGCCTAATTGAAAATCTGTTGAATCATTTTACCCCCCCCCCCCATTCTGGTATTTCACCTGACCTATATCTGCATAATTTTCTACATTATGCTGCTGACACATGATTGGCTGATTTTAGATATTTGCTTCAATAAGCAGGTGAATAGGTGTACCAAAAAGTGGCTAGTGAGTTCATATGCACTATAGATATTTCCCTGGAAATGCCTACACATCATTTGGTTGTGTAATGGTCTTCTGTAATGAAGATGCTAATTATTTTAAAGATTATAATCTGTTTAATTGTGCTTGGAGAGACTGAGACTGAATGAATAAAAATATTTTGAAATGCTGTTTCGATCGTATAATTTAATTTTTATTATTTTTTTTAAATCTGTCTAAATCTATTTTTATATTCCTAAGATAAACCACGGAACAAGCCAATGGAAAAACACAATATTGGCTCATTCGTTCTTATAGCACCAAAGGTTACAATGATAATGTGCAATAAGGACATTTAGGAAAAACTGCAGCATGATTGTAGAGACACCAGGCTCTACGTGGTTCACATTGGGTTCCCCCATTTTATAGAATTGCTCTGAATGTAATATAGCTATATGTTACTCTGACACTAAATCAAACTGCACTCTGTCAGCCTTTAACGATTGGTACATCATTAATCTACTGCAATAAAATGCTCTTCCTTGCAGCATAAGTAAGAATGCAGTATAATCTCTTGGTTTTTTTCATGCCGCATATCTCCTTGTGAGGCCCAGGATGAGGAACATGGGGTCTATCTCTAGTTCCAAACAAAATATTTTTCCTATTCCAATCAGCACGTCAGTGCCTCCAGGCCATGGGCATTCTTTGGCAGTTCTTAATCTGATACCATTCCAACCTTTGCTTACATATTATATTCATCTACATTGTCTTGTTGACTGTTAGCATCTCCTAAACAAGGTGATTAACTTTAGGTCATTCAGGTGCCCTTGGATTCCATCACACCCAACCCCCACTTGTGCCACCCCTGGGTTTTAGTTTCAAGCATTTTTACCCTCGAATTGCTGCTTTTGGGGTTAAAATCTTTCTCAGTGCTCATAACAGTTCACAGACCTGTACTGATCAACAGTGCAACCTTCTCATGGCACTTTAATCATTATTACTTATACTGTGAACATTCTCTGGACTTATATTTTATCTTAAGCTTTACATACTTTTTATATTTTGTTATTTTATTTGATTCTACCTTTTATATTCTATTTCATTTAAAATCGCCTACTTTATTTTTAGTTAATTACTAGACTTAGTTTTTCTCTTTCCTAATGCTGCTTTCTTATATGCATCTGCTGGTTTTTTTGCTTCAGCGCTGTCTCGCTGTACTTGTATAGTGACAATAAAGACATCTATCTTCTCATCTGACTGCAGAACTTGAAATTACAAATGTCCTTGGCGTCTTCAGTGGGTCCATCCTAGTGCTTTATATCCCTTTTATTTGTCTTGTTTCCAGGTAGCCATGTCTGCAGAATGCCTTTCTTCCCAAGGTACTAGTGTGTTCACTTTTATACCAAAATTATCAGAGGTCTGCTTAACCCCTGGTGTAGAGCTGCGTGATGTTTCGTTTCAGCGTGGTCATAGCAAAGTGCACATGAGTAATAATCACATCACAGTAAGGCAAATGAAATCCAATGCATCATGCTACAATTAATTAGCTGCTTGATACGAAAAGAAAATTTGCTAAGTTCTTATTTTCCATTATCTATAAGACGTCTATAAGAGAAGTCTGTCTCACACAACAGTTTACTCTGATTTTAGGGGTTGTTGAGCTGCAAGATGTGTGGTATTAGCATCAACTGTGCATTTTATGCATCAACTGTGCATTTTATGCATCACAAGGGCCATGATGGTTAGCTAGGTTGCAGCCATCAATAAGTTAACCTAAAACATTTTTACTCATTGGAAATGCCTAACGTGCTTTGCAATTTTAATGGTGGTTCCTATTCAAGATTATGTAGTATGTTACAAAATTAGGCAACAATTTACCTCTGCTACTTTTACATGAGCTTTTCCTGCACTCTCTGAGCCACTTGTAATCATTTTTATCCCTACTGTTGTACTCACTCGTAGTGTGGTGCGTTTGTTAGAAATTTAACCAAAATGACACAAGGAGAAGAGAAGAGAGCATGAACTGGTAATCAAAAGACATTAGTCTTCCGCTGTACAGATATATAGTCCGCTGTGTGAATATATGTTTTGGATTCTATAGAACAGTGCTGAGCAAAAGCAAGTCATTTGTCAGGACAAATTACGAAAACACGACCAACAGTTGACATACCCTTATTTTACGAATCGCAATATTTATTGTAAAAATTTCAAATATCACAATGAATTTTTTCAAATTTCATGCATCTCCACCCTGGTGTCTTGTTTGGCTCACAAAAGTGTTTCCTCTATGAATAATGGAGAGAAAGGAAGCAGCATAAATTGTTTCACCGTGAAACTTGATGTGTTTTGTTCTCTTTTGTTGAAGATCTTGAAAATGGACTCATGTAATAGTTATCTTACACTCCTGCATGTTTGAATTCTTTATAAAGCGTCTGGATCAATTTGACCTAATGGTAGTACAGTAAATAGCGCGAAAGAATCAAAACAGACTGATCATGTTCATCAAATACACAGCGACAGACAGACACATAAGTACAGAAACCAGGCATGTTTAGATGCGTTGTAATATTTTCACTAGACATTGCTCAAACAAACAGGATTTGCTTTCCATATTTTCCAGCTTGTAATGTGAATATCTTGTACATATTCATTGTATCTGGAGTGTAAGTTGGGGGGGTAGTCAAAATGGATAAATGACAATGCATTACATGGGTCAGATTATTGTCATCTGCATATTTTCAGAGCCAGTAGATGACACGGGCGAAACACCTTCAGCACAAGCCTTGAAGCCAAAATTGGAGAAGACTGAGGCAAGTAGTGAAGCAGAAGATTGAAGTTCTGTAGGAAGTTTATTGCACTTTGAATGTAATGAATTTTTTTCTCCCTGAAACAGTGATGACAGATATCGGGATTGTTACGGATCATAAAAATTGAAAGAGTTGTTTCGGAAAATTTTGAAACCTTCAAAACTTTTGAAATTTTGCTTCATATTTTGACATCTAATAGTCACATAGTAGCATTTACCAAATACTGCCGTTTATTTTATATTCCGTGCTTGGTACATTTGAGGTCGAACTCAGGTTGTCGTTACTGAGAATCATTCACAGACTTGTACTGAACAACTGTGATTGTAATTTAGAATTTAGAAAATTTAGAATTCACAAATAATTTTGGTTGTCGTCATTGGGTCCATTGCAGTGGTTGTCATACCTTTTGTTTCTTGTGTTTACAGGTAGCCATGTCGACAGACTGCCCGCCTTCCCAAGGTATGAGTGTGCACTTGTTTTACAGTGTCGTTTCATGTTTAAATCGGCGGAGGTGTCCATAATGTCTAGGCAAAATATGGGATGTTCAGAACGACGCATGCGGTTCACCGGCAGTCCATGACCCCATTGAAAACGACAATTGGTCTCATCAACTCTTACCCGCGTACAGATAGACCACTGAAATGCATGCAGATCATTTTGCTACTAGTTAGAATGTTACTGCTGTATTGTAATGGATTGTCCTTCAGACATTGCTCAAACAGCGTCCACTTTCGTGTCCTTTTCAGCTTGTTATGCGAATAGCTTGTACATAATCATTGTGTAGTGAGCGGAAATTGGGGGGGGGGGGGGGGCTAGTCAAAATGGAAGAATGACAATGCATTACATGGGTCAGATCATTCTCATCTGCCCATTTTCAGAGCCAGTAGATGACACGGCCGAAACACCTTCAGCACAAGCCTTGGAGCCAAAATTGGAGAAGACTGAGGCAAGTAGTGAAGCAGAAGATTGAAGTGCAATAGGAAGTGTATTGCATTTTGAATGCAATGAATTTTTTTTCTCCCTGAAACAGTGGTGGCAGATATCAGGATTCTGACAGATCGTAATGCTTGGATTTTGAAACTTTAGGAACTTTTGAAATGTCACTTTATATGTTGATGTCTAGTGTTCACATAGTAGCATTTACCAAATAGTACATTTTTTAATTTTCACTTCATACTACCTAGTTGGTATTTTTGAGGTTGAACTCAGGTTAACATTACTGAGAATCATTCATAGATCTGTATTCAAGAATTGTGATTTCAACCTTCTCAACTGACTGAGAAACTTCACACGTAGAATTCACTAATAACTTCGGTTATCTTCATTGGGTCCATTGCAGTGGTTGTCATACCTTTTGTTTCTTGTGTTTACAGGTAGCCGTGTCGACAGACTGCCCGCCTTCCCAAGGTATGATTGTGTACTTGTTTTACAATGTCGTTTCACATTTAAATCGACAAAAGTCTGCCTAATGTCTAGGGAACATATGAGATGTTCAGATAGATGCATGCGATTCACTGGCAGTCCATGACCCCATTGAAAGCGACTGTTGGTCTCAGCAACTCTTACTCGTGTACAGCTTGACCATTGAAATACATACAGATCATTTTGCTACTAGTTAGAATGCAACTGCGATATTGTAATGGATTGTTCTTCAGTTATTGCTCAATCAGCGTCCGCTTTTGTGTCCTCTTCAGCCTGTAATGAGAATATCTTGTACATAATCATTGTATGTCAAGTGGAAATTGGTACGGGGGAATTGGCTAGTCAAAATGAACAAATGACAATGCATTACAAGGGTGCGATCATTCTCATCTGCTCATTTACAGAGCCAGTAGATGACACGGCCGAAACACCTTCAGCACAAGCCTTGCAGCCAGTATTGCAAGAGACTGAGGCAAGTAGTAAAGGAGAAGATTGAAATGTTGCAGGAAGTGTATTACATTTTGAATGCATTGAATTTTTTTCTCCCTGCAACAGTGATGACAGATATCGGGATTCTGAAGGATTGTAACAATTGGATGAATGGTTTAGGAAAATTTTGAAACCTTCGGAACATTTGAAATGTCGTTTTATATGGTGACATCTAGTTGTCACATAATAGCATTTACTAAATTGTACATTTTAATTTTTGTTTCATACTCCCTAGTTGGTACTTTTGAGGTTGAACTCAGGTTATCATTACTGAGAATCATTCACAGACCTGTATTCAAGAATTGTGATTTCAACCTTCTCAAATGACTGAGAAACTTCACACTTAGAATTCACAAATAGTTTCAGCTGTCTTGCTTGGGTCTGTTCCAATGGTTCTCATACCTTTTGTTTCTTGTGTTTACAGGTAGCCGTGTCGACAGACTGTCCGCCTTCCCCAGGTATGATTGTGCACTTGTTTGACATTGTAGTTTCACGTTTAAATCGACAAAAGTCTGCATAATGTCTTTGCAACTAGTGGAA
>JAODLC010000066.1:681335-703017 GCA_026781145.1 Hippopotamyrus pictus | reverse complement strand
CCTCTGGAAGGCTAAAGATATGTGAAGGCCGCTCGCGCCCTCTCTCTGCTCCCTCTATCTGTCTCAATTTGGTCACCCTGACATAGTAGTGGTAAAATCATTCTCTCAATTTCAGCCTTATAGAATTATTCCCACAAAAACCAGATAAGTCCAAAGGTTTCACATACTTTTTACTTTGACTGTAAACCTTCTCAAAACTTGTTTTACCAGTTAAATCCCATGTAACAAGTTATATGACACCTCTTTAACCTTGTTATTGGTGCAGTATTTACTATTAATATAGCCCATGCTTTTTCCAATTTATGTTATGAAACATAGAAGACCAAAAGAATCGTGCTGTAGGTATAGTGTAACCGTCTGCATACTAGTAACTTTGTTACTAATCTTATCATTTACATCCTTTTCCGCAATATAAATGTGAGCAAGAGTTACATCCCCATGCTGTGAGACTATAAGGATTCCATTATTAAACAAAGAATTATAAAAAGTGTCTTGTTCTTAAAACGTTATGCTTGCAAACTAAATTCCATGCTAAAAGAGGCTGTTTTATCTTTCTAGCTTGTCTGGGGTGCGCGTGACGTTAGCTGCTCTCCTCACAGCGCGGGAACACTGTTCTTTTGAAAGCAACGGAAGTAAGAGTCATAATTATTTTCTTTTTTTATTACTTAATAAAAAAAATAGAACACTCTTATATTGTATGATTTGCAAAATAAAAACAAATGCAATAGGGACGTTAATTTTTGCTCGTTTATCGGTGCAAGAAAGGTATTTAGGGAAAAAAAATATCAACAGGTTGCTGACCGCAGGGATCTGCTTCCGGGTAAAAGACGCAATTTAAAAGCGCCGAAACGAGCGCGACGGTCATTTTGTGCTGGTATCTTCGTGAGGTAAGTATTTTCTCTTGTATACAATTTTTTTTTTTTTTTTTCGCCGCTCTAAACTGTTGTTCTTACAGTCTTATTGCTTCACGTACCACGTGCAATTTTCTTGAATAATTTTGTTTTAGATATTTGATTTAAATGCAAAGGAGAGTATATGAAGTTGCTCCCTTCAGACCATAAGCATTCTTTGGCAATTCCTAATCCGTTTCCATCCTAATGATTTTACTTGCGTATTCTATTCATCTTCAGATTGGTTGATGTTGAACGCCTACATTTTACAACCATGTGACGATATATGCCTAAAGATATGATCTTTAGAATTTTTCTGAGGTCTAAGTGCCGAGGATTTCATACTCTCTAGTTGCTACTTTTGAGATTAAACTGTTTCTCAGTGATGATAACCTTTCACAGACCTGTACTGAACAACTGTGATTGCAACCTTTTTAACTGATTGAGAAACACAAATTTTACAAATGACAAGGATTGTCTTCCATGTTGGTCCATTCCGATGGTTCACGTTACTTTTTATTTCTTGTGTTTCCAGAGAGCCATGCCTACAAACGGCCTTTCTTACCCAGGTACGAGTGTGTGCTTTTTTCCGCCGTATTAATACTTAAATCGACTGAAGTATGCATAATGGCAATGCAACACGTGGTGTACTTGGAGGAACACGTGCGGTATACTGGCAGTCCAAGGCCCCACTTAAGACTAGCGTCCCTGTCTGCAACTTTCACTTGCGTTCAGCTACACCAGTTAAATATATAAAGATCGTTCTGTTGCTAATTACGATGCAGCCGCTTTATCTTAATGTAGTTCTTCGGATTTTGGCATTGCGTAGTTTGGTTCCGTTGTCTTGCGAAACTCAATGGTTAGGTTCTCTTGGGATGTTTCTGAACAGTGACGTACCCTGAAGGGTGTTTGTGGGATTAGGAATTAAGGCTGGTGCACTTTTTGCATTGAAAATGGTAACCTATACACAAGTTGCGGCTGGTTTCTTGTGATGTTTGCCTTGGTGTTGAGTCCCAGCATTTAATCAGCTTGGTGCTTTATGCTATCCGCTTCTATCCTGAATGGTATCTGTGATAACCACTCACAGACCTGTAATGAGCTCACGTGATTGCAAATGAGACTTTAGTTGGGCCTAGTTTAGGGTTTGACTTTATCAGGTGTGTAATGCTATAATCATTCTATTCCAGGAACAGCACTGTGGTGCATACTCCATGGTGTGCGAGTGGTCTCTGCAGTCAATGTCATGGCTATGATGCCAGAAGTGGCACTTCGAATAAACTCCTTGCCTGGTGCTTCGTGTCTCTTCTGTTTGGAGTGACGTGAGTAATTTTAAACCTATTCTCAAGCCTTTGTGTAGACCGTCCACTTCTTAGTGCTCTTGACTAATACAGTGGAAGTGTTATGGCACATTTGCAAATGGAGAGTAACTTACTATTTGTATTGACAGCTGATGTTATACATGCAGTCACAATGATTAAGCTAACTAGCTCACTTTGAACTCGTGTGAAAAGACCTGAACATCATGAGTGACTGCCTGCTGTCCTTGGTGCTATGTGTTACTCCCTTGCTGTGTTTTGAAGCATTGCTTTTTTTTTATATAATTTATAGGATCGCTCTTTCTCTGGTGATGGTGGCTGCTGCTTTTTGAATGGTGAGTAATTTTGAAATATTAACGATCCTGTCACTTAATCTGCCTCGAAATGATGATTATTCTCTTGGAATCTCGTTCGTCTGAACCTTCTGCTGAGAATTCATTTTGCTGACTGTTGCAGTGCTGGAATGTTCTCTACAATTGAGGGTGATACAGAGTCCTGAGATTTCTTTCCCTTCCTCCCCCCCTTGGTACAGATGCAGCATGCGAGTCCTGGGTGCCCTCTGCTTCAGAATCGACAGGTGAGCAGTCAAAGCTTTAGACTACAGTGCTGTTATTGCAGCACCCTTTGGTGTAGGATACGGGAAGTGTCTCTGTGATGAGAACTGTGCATGTCTTACGCTTTGTCAGAACCAGAACCTGAAAAGGTGAACCCACTGGTTCTGCCAAGGCAAGAAGGGGATGACCTGTTGGTGTACCCAACCGTCTGATGGGACAAATTGTGACGATTGAGTTGCTGTTTGTATCCTTGCCATTGTTCTCATAGTCCCTTTCGTTTCGCAGGGAGCTCTGGGTCTGCAAATGGCCATGGCTGACACCAGCTTACTGTGGTGTAGGGGGCTTAGCTCCTAGGATCACTGGGACATGTTGCTGGGGGCAATAGCCTCTGGTAAAGTCTTGAGGCAGACTGATCCTAGGTGAGGGGCCAGAATTAGGGCAATTCAAATCCCTATGAAGGACAAGAACCCAGAGATTGCCCGCAACAAGGATGCGGGACAATGGAGGTTGGGCCTTGTATGAGCCATGAAGTTCTGGTGCATTGTGGATCAAGTGGCAGCCGGGGGGGCTGTGTGGCCTTGGTGGACCTCCCTCCCGGTTACTGAAACTGCCTTTAGGGACACGGGTGGCTGTGGCGGAGCATCCTGGGTGATCAGGTTGGTATGCTCATGTTGAAATGTTGAATCAAGTTCTGTCTTGGGGTTACTTGATGATGTAATAATGACAAGCATATGCCTGAATACAGTGATGTCATCTTTAGAATCTGAAGCCTCTTGAGTACATGCACAACTTCTCCTCCTGTGATTTATCTAATAGCATTTAATCTGTTTGCAGTTTCTCTGCGAAATGGAGTCTACTGTTTGCATGCACTGCTTGTAATGGTGAGTTAGTGTCCAGATCACTGTACTTGACACAATACTAGCCTCCTATATGGTGGAACTGCAGATGTCCTGAACTAGCTGATCCATTCATCCCCTTGAAGTGATGAGTTGAATGTACCGCCCCAGACTGATTGTCTTGTGACTGAGTGGTACTCATCTTCTGATCCACATGGACAGGATTTCATATTGTTGACTGAGTTTAGACTAGACTAGTTAATTTTTTCAACATGGTAATTTGTATGGTGACTTTCTCTCCACAGATGCAGAAGCACTCTTTGGATTTGGGCTCTTAAGGTGTAATTTGATGACTAAATAAAACTCCCTTTGAAAACAAGTTTTGTCTGAAAGTGGTGTTTCTGGGATTTATGTCATGGTAGCCGGGGGCAGTGAGGATGATTTGAAAAACTGGGAGCATAAGTGGGTTGGTCTGGGACTTTTGGGGGGGTGCTGTATCTTGGGGCTCAATCTGACACCCCTACTGGTAGCTGACACTGGAGCTTAAAGTGGGCAAATCATACCTGTGACTAAGGTTGCTGGTTCAAGCCCCATTTTGGTATGTGATGGGCCTGTGAGGGAGGTCTTTAACCACAAATGGCCAAGTTCACCCTCTTCTACATCTGTCAGGAGCAAGATTGTTACAAGAGGAAATTGTCTTCACCTACCCAAAGTGATTTTATGGGAAATTCCTTGCAGTATGTCTGCATGCTGAATTTCAAAATGATGGCAACAAATGGTGTGAAATTTCATATCTTAAGATTTCATGACTTAACTGGAATCCTTGCTATATGCCTTGAAATTTAACTCCACAATTAGCAGTATGGTCTAATGCTGTGACTGAGCACTTGTAGAAAGGCATTCTTTAAGGGGTATGTGTGCAAACTCATTTCCAGCTAGGGCTGAAGCCTTCAGACCTGAAATAAGGGACCAAAGAATGGAAATGTGGCAGTCGCACTACATTTACAATTTAACCCAGTTCAGCTGGATTACAGCAGGCATGTTTCTAACATCGCCAATATCACATCCAGACAGCTTCTATACTCTTCGGATAAATAGTTTTTCAATATGAATAGGGGAATATCGCATAAGTCGTCCTCTGCCTATAAGAAGTCAGTTAACCCATTTGGCTTCACACAATACAAACTACAGTGCCCAGATTTAATTTGAAAAAGGTCGCGCTATCCAAGGACAGCAGTACCCAAGCATGCTGCGCCCGAGGTGCCGGGGTGGAATCGAGCACGCTGCCGGCCACCAGGTGGCGCTGGTCTCCGCCCCTTCATGTCCGCCGTGCTTCGCGGCGGTAGTTCCGGTTTTTCGCAAACTGCTGGAGGATTCAAATGAGAGTCCGGGCCCGGCCGGATCCGTGTAAGGTGAGTACGCAAACATGTTCTCCGTACTATTGAAACGACGCTCATGTTTTTTTTGACCGTTTTTCGTCCACATCGTAAGCCGCTCTAATGTACATTTTAGCTCAAGCTAAGCTGGCTAGCTCCGAGTCGTGCTCCATTATATAAGCGGCGTAAGCGACTGGCTAGCAGGCTAAGAGCATTAGCTCCGCACGGCCGCCCCATTCATTCTTGCCGAGGGCCTAGACGCTCGGCTAATAACCGGCTAATCGGGGCGACTTTAATAACTATTTAGAGCTACACCTGAAGGTAACTGGCTGGCTAAGCACACAATCGCGGCTAACATGGTTTATATAGATGCATTCGGTCTGTAATACCTGAGTTTGTATCGCCATTACGCTCTCCCTGCGTGGCGTGGCGTGGCGGTGCCCGCGCGGGTCGCGAGCATTTCGACTCTCGCGCTGGGCTGCGCGCGCTTGTCTGCCTTCAAGTTAAGCGCTTAATTCTGTATTTGATCACCTGCAGATGTAAGTAATCTAATAATTAAAGCCGTTAAAGTGTTAGCTGCCGAATCACTCGAAGTGTATTTGATTATGTATATCTTTCCTGTCGCGTTCAGCGCAGTTTTGCGGTAATCGTTTCTTCCTTGAGGTTACGTTTCAATTTCTTAATTGTAAAATTTTATTTTTGTTTTAGAGTGCGTTTTGGTAACTACAGCGTTGGTTTACATGCTAGTCGAAGTAAATATCGAGTATTTCTGTGAACGCGTCAGTTTCGATTTTCCCCTCTAGTGCTGGTATCTTACACGTTTGAAAAAACTGGAGGTTTGTCGCGCTACCGGTTTCAGCGCCTGATCCCGCAGTATTCGAATGTTTGTGGGTTTTTTTCTAAGTCCTTTGGTTTCCTCCCACAGTGCAGTTCTGTTGATTAAGCGATTGGAAGTTGGCCCGAGTGTGTTTCCATTTCTCCGTCCGCTACAATGTATATCCGAGTCCCCGTCCATCTTACCGTCGTACCCTGGGGGCATAGGGTATGGTTCTGGTAACGGTGACCAAAATGAGTTTTTGCGGGGCGTGTATTGACGGAAAATTGCAACTGAAGTAGTTTGTAAATCGTGCTACTGGCTTCATAAACAATCGCGTGAAGGTTATTTAAACGTGACCATGAAGCTTGGCATAGTGCCCAAACCGTACCTGAACGAGCCTTGGTCTGGCATTGTGGAGTGGCGTGACCTTGTGCATAATGCTGGTTGTGTGAAGGATCTTTTGCTAATTCGGTTCTACCAAATGTTTAGCAGTTTCTGTGTGAATGGGTGGGATCTCATACCCAAGCTGCTATTGAAACAACAGTCTCTAATGTGTGAAACTTTTCTTCTCCCTTTCGCAGAAATTTTAATCGCTGGTGATAAGAACGAACTCAACTGTGGCACCCTAAGTGCAGGCCGCCCAAAAGAAGCACCCTCCTCCCTCCCTTTCCGTCCAAACTCCATACTGCTGCTCTGTTTAGAAAAAGTGACCCTAAGAAGCCGAGATGGTGAAGATCTTCGTCGGCAACGTGAACTCGTCGACCACGGAGGCGGAGTTGCGTGAACTCTTTGAGAAGTATGGCGAGGTGTCCGACTGCGACATCCTGAAGAACTACGGCTTTGTGCACATGGAGGAGGAGGACGCGGCGCAGAAGGCTGTGGCGGCACTGCACAAGCACGAGCTCAACGGCTCGCGCATCACCGTGGAGTACGCCACCACCAAGGTGCGCAACGCCACCAAGATCTACGTGGGCAACGTGCCCGAGGGCGTCACGGCCGGCAAGATCAAGGAGCTCTTCCAGCGCTTCGGCAAGGTGGTGGAGTGCGACATCGTCAAGAACTTCGCCTTCGTCCACATGCAGCGCGAGAATGAGGCCATGGAGGCCATCAGCGAGCTCAACCACACCAAGCTGGAGGGCCAGAAGATCTTTGTGTCCCTCTCTCGCACCAACCAACCCAAAGATGGTCGGGGAGATGAGTTCCCTCCACCACCTCCCCATCATCCACACTTCCCACCCCACCCGCACCATCACCCTCCTTACCTGCCCCCTCGCCCCCCACCTGGGGACTTCTATGCACCCCGTGGGCGTATGCCCCCTCCTCCCCCCCTGCCCCCTCCTCCCCCCCGCGGCTATTACGATCGCGACGTTTATGACAGGGGCGTCCGCTACGACCCGTACTCGGGCTCTTCCTCACGTTATTATGAGCGTGACGCTTTTGACCGTCGGCTGCCGCACCCTGCACAGCGCCCCCTATCCCCACCTATCGCCAACCGCTACTACCGTGAGCGGAGCCCCCCTGGAGGCCGCCGCGCGCTCCTGCCCCCCCCTCCGCCTCCCCCCTCCGCTGCCAACTACGCTCGTAGCTATCCTCGGGGCAGCAGCGGCAGGGATTTTGGAGGTGCCAGCTTGGTGCCCCCGCCTGCACCCCCCTCCTCTTCCACCTCCACCTCTTTCCAGGGTCCACCTAACCGCTACACAGTGGGCTCAGGGTTCGACAAGGATGATTATTTTGATGATAAATACAGCAATGGCTTCAGCAGGGGCTATTAAAATCTTTTTTTTTTTTTGTTTTCCCATCTAGGCCCCATACACACATACATCAGTATATAGTTTTGGGGTGAGGTTTGTTTAATGGAGCAGAAAAGTGAAATACTTTCAGAGCAGGTCACCGATTTTGAATAAGATTGGAAGTGATTTTCATGCCATACGTTAAAAATATAGGACTACAGTGTCAAAGTTAAACTGGCACACATCGGATTCATATTTAAAATAGCTAAAGTAATTGATCTTTTTTTTTGTTTTGTTTCCAAATCATACAGCCTTTAAAGTAATGACTTTTTAAAGAAACATTTTATGCCAATCAGGGAAAGAAGGGTGGGTTTTTTTTGTTTTTTTTTAAGATGAGGTTTGTCTGTGTGTGTCAGTGAACCTAGTTTTGTAGGGAAATTTAGTTGTATTTATTGACCTGGGAAAGGCTGTTTTTTAAAAAAAAAACACATTTCATATTCCATTTTTCAGCATTTACCCGGTCTGTGTATTGAAGGCCCGTCCTGTTGGGTGTTGGCTTTAAAAGTTTACCCTCTAGGTCTGTTGTTGTGGTTCTCAGCAAGCCTGAAGTTTTACATGCATCCTGTTGATGCCTCCCATGAACACTGTTCGGCATTTAGGTTAAAGATCTTAATGTGCGTGGACTCCCAATAGATACATTTTCAGACAGGGTGTTAGGTATATTTTGGCTGTGTTTCCTGGTGCCCTTAGTCTGTGTTAATACCTTAAAATTTACATGCGGTAATATCTCGTTTGGGACAGATGCATCATGTCTCTAGCTGAACAACTTTTTTTATTACCCTTTTGTTGAAGCGCATTGACTGTGGAAAGGTCATGGGAAGGCAGTATGAGCCCAGGTCCCCTAGATCTCTCTTCTTTTCCCTCTCCATTTCTTGTCATTCTCATTTCAGGGTAGTTTTCTTTTCTTGATGGTGGGCTGGGGTGGGGAGGTGTTGTTTCTGTGTGCGGGTGAGTGAGGATGAGGGATGATTCGATGAGGATGATCGTAACCTTTAGTGTGACAGGAGCTTTGGGTGGGAACGTGGTGGCCAAGCTATCGATATAACACTATTTCTCAACAAAAAAAAAACAAATGAAGTTCATACCGATGGGCAGACTGAGCCGGCAGACCGACTACACGCATCGCATCGACCGACCGAGCGTCCGAACGCACTGCACCGCAGCAGCCACCTCCGCCGCAACCGAACCGGAACCGGCTCCACGTCGTAGGATAAAGCGCAGACTGAACCGAAACACGAAAACGAGCGACCGGCTAAACGAAACAAAATTTCGGAAAAAAAAAAACAATTAGCACCGAATGATTGAACCTTGTATTTCCAGTCCACTTTGTTTTTCTAGATGGACGAATCGCTCGTTTGTGTAATAGTATAACTTGGTGTGAATCCTTGTTTTCGCTCAGTTTTTATAGAAATCCTAGTAGTACTTCAATATATTGGCGTAGCAGTAAAACATAATATTGATGGGAATACCTCAGCGTTTTAACTGTTTGCTATGCCTGTATACATCCCTGTAGCTTTGGCTTCTGTTTCTATATTGTTAATGTATTTAAAGCTCAACGCACCAGTCTGCTCCGGACCCTGCACTGTTAAGGGAAAACCGCTATATTCAGTTTTACACGTTAATTTTTTTTTCTTTTCTTTTTTTGCCTGTCCTCTCGATATTGTCACTCACAGATGTTCTACCGTTTTGAACGAATATCAACCTTTTACTCAGTTCTGCTTTTTAAAAAAAAAAATTTTTTTTTTCTTTTCTTTTAGAGGTAATTAAGATAAAGTGTCTTATCAGTCGCTGTTTTCATTTAGCCGCCTAAATAAAACATCGAAATCTCTGACTCCTCTGATCCCGCCAGGTCTTCTTTTATTCTGAGTTGACTTGATTAAAAGATATGTCTGCACACAACGGTAAACACAGCCATGCACACGTCAATAAAGCGTCTTTTTGTTTTGTTTTTTTACCCCTAATTTCACTGCATGTCCGCTTGCACGTTAACAGTAATCCTAGCTGTCCCCTGTTGAATTGCTCCTCTTCAGGGGTGCCGTCTCCTAAAATACCGAAACTGCTCTATACACTAGAACCTTGGGTCGTTTGCACCGGCAGCCAGTATTATCGGGCTTACAAAGTAAGATGTGGGAGATCGAATGTCACCAAGTTGCAGACGTAGTTTGAAGCCGATTCACTTTATAGTGCAGCTAATAGCACTGAATCCTCCCTCCCCCTCCCCTGAGCTTCCCTTTAACCCTGTTGGGCTAGACAGCTCTTGAACATAAATGGGTCTCAAACCAGCTGTGCTTATATGTGAGAATGGGCAGTCCTGCTATGATATACACATTGTGGGTGAGTTGGACTTGGGGTAAGTCATCTTTTATTTTTTTTTACTCTGCTCTAGATGGTATATTACATAAAGATTTTGTTTGTTTCTGGCTTGATTGAAAAGTACAGTTTGTGTTCTGGTTTATAAAAAGATATGTCTATGTAATGTCTCTAAATTTCAATATTAATCAGGTTTTTTTTTCTCCCCTGTAACGATAGGTCTATTTAACGAGGTTCTTAGTCCTAGTTAGCACATGCCAGCAAATTAGTGTCGCTGATGTATATCTTTGTAATCTTTTGAATAATATCATTTACCATAAAAGTACAAATTATTACCTTCCCCCCACAAGCTTAAATTATAAACTGTCACTAGTCTGTGTGCAGCTTGCTTTCTGTGATGCTGTCAGTGTCTCATTTCCTCTGCTACAGTCACCGCGGAATGTCTAAGAGAAAAACAGACACTTATACAACTTTTAAAAAGTGAAATTATTTTTATCTGCCGGATTCTAATGGTCTCCGGTTGTGTGTCTGGTCGTGCGCATTGCCCTTCTGCCGGGAAAAGTGGGTACGGATGACGAAATGCCTATTTGAATCACACCTCTGCCTGTCCACTTTCTGGTTCATGCCCACGGATCCCATGACTCTAAGCCGGAGCCCTGACTGGAGCCATTTGCCATTGGTGACCTCCATGTGGCGGGGTATACTGACCAGTTAGCCCTGTTGTCCTTTAGAGGAATTCCCCCCCCCCCTTCCTGTCACTCTCTGGTACTTTTGGTCAGCATCAGCGAATGAAGAATAGCAGTCTGTGCCACAGAAGAGCAGTTTAACAGATGACTCAGCTGCTCTGCTATGAAAAAAAATCATACACCTACTGTAGCGACCCTGCTGGAACTGTTAGTTTGGGAAGGCTCTACATCCCTCTCCATTCCTGTCTTCTAGTTGATTGGGTTCGTACCGGCTGCCCATTTAAACCCGGAGCCTCTTTTCCCACATTAGAAAAAAAAACTTGAATACCTTCCTGACATTTTGACGTAATAAATAATGCAAGCGGTGAAAATGGAAATGCGGAATGTGCATTTCCCCGTCGATGTCGAGAGGCTTCCTTGCATTGTGTCGGTGTGATTGTTGCAGTCAGGCGGTGAGAGTGTGATATTGGGCCTCTGAGCTTCTATGTCAGCTACTAAGGGCTGCGTCTTCACTTTTTTTTGCGGCTTTTATTTTTCCTGGTTGTGTTACTGGATACAAAGATGGCACTGTTTGTTCTGTAGTTTATGCTGCACTGTATTTTTCTCCCATTTATCAGAAAAGCAAATCACCTGATTATAAGCCATGTTCCATTTTCCCCCCATATTTATCCTGTTAATGAGTCTAACATGGGACAACATCCCCCCCCCCCGCCGATACTATTGTGTTGTCATACAACAAAGCAGTTTGCTCTATCAAGAACATTAGTTGTTTTGACTTTGTCAGACATAACAAACCTATGTGGTCATGCCAGCATAGTTTATGTTAAATGCTTGTATTTATTGAGATTTACTGGCAGCTGATTTCGTGGGCAGTGGTGGGGGAAATATTGCACAATTTCCCCAGCATTGTAAAATATAGATGTGACACACCCGGCCTCCTCAAACACTTTGTGACCTCAGACTCTCAGGCAATTGCTTGTATGCAAGTAGAAAGAAAATCCATGGAGATTAGTTAGCAGGAGAAGATGGATTGAAGCTTGAACCTCTGTTTTAAATGACATGCAGCAGTGTTTGAATGACTAACTTCTTTCTCTAAACCCTTTCAGGTCCAGTCTTTGCTGTGATGATGTCACGGTTTTCTCAGTTAAACTCGATGTAGGTGGCTCCAGCGCGTCCTGTCCTACCTGTGAGTGGTGACCGTCTCACACGCGCTGCTTCAGGACTTCCAGAGATATTTTTTTATCATTTGCTTTACTTGCCCCCACACGACCATAAGTGTCTTTGTGCTTTTGTGACCCATGTCACTGAAATGAATTGTAGAGGGATTCCATAGTTGAGACCTGGAAAAACACCAAACGATGGCGAAAGGACTGATATTTTTTATCATTTAAGATCTTCCCCATTACTGGACTGCATTCAATAGGAGTTCAGCAGTAGATAATGGTTCGATAACTGTACTTGCTAAGGTAAGTTGCTATGGGATTGAGGGCTTTCAGGAAGAGGTTGGATGATTAGATTCACACCCTTTAGTGCTGTGTGATACTGACTTCCTGTTGAATATCTTTCTAGTATTTTTTTCTGTTGAAGAATCAAGTGCTTTTATTTTTTTTTTATGTTGAACTAACTTCACTATGTCAGTGTCTTCCTGGTCCTAGACAGTGCATTGAGCCACGACGTAGAGCATGTTCGTGAATTGCAGACCTTGTCATGAGTGTCTTGAGTATAAGAAATCTGCTGCATCCCAGTGGGAAAACTAGCCAGACCTAATAATCACATGGAAAAAATGAGCATGGCTTTGGTCATAAAGCTGAGCAACTGAATATGGCTGTATTACAGCCATTCTGTAAGCTGTGCTAGTTAAGGTTTTCTGGTGGGTTCAGGGGGTTTGAAACATGGAGGTGGCCAGAGGAGATTGGGTGGGTGGTGGTCATGGAGGCTGATGATTGAAAATAGAGGTGCAGCAGAATGTCTTCAGCTCAACTGAGGAGAGGTGGGATTCCTCGAAACACTCGCCTTGCCTGTCTGCCTGCTCTTTTTGTCCTATAGTCAGTCTGGCTGACAGTGTGGCAATGAAACCTTTTTTTTTTTTTTTTTTTACTGTATGCAGACATGCTCAGACTGGCTGTCATCACTCCCTCTCATTTTCCTCCAGTTTTATGTGCATGTGTTCACATACATATGCGGCCATCTTAATCGAGTCGGACGTATTTCTGTGGGTGTTCGTCCGAGTTTCTGGACTCGTCTTTTCAGTCGAAAAAGGGTCTTCGATGCTCAAATGCGACGCTTGAGAGTGAACTGTGGTTGCGGGGGGACGTGGTCCGTCCATGATGTAGTCACAGACATGTATGTAGATTAATTAGCTTTATTATTGTCTAGGCCACTCCAGATAACGAGAGAGCTAAAGTGCTATACATATAAGGAGTACGATGAAGCAACAGTAAGAATCTATTGTCAGATAACACAGAAACATTGACCGCAGCTTCTTACGATAGTGTAAATGCACACACCCAGTGAGTTTTGGTTTAAGCTTTGTATGCAAATTTGACAAGTGACTATGGGTGTGACAAGAAGGTCAATTTTCCTGTCTTATGTGACCGTAGACTGGTATTGGTTTCATTTGAGTCCATTATTTTACCAATAAATTTCAGGTTATGACATTGTATATAGGTGTATGATAATGTTAATGATATTTGAAAATAGACACAGAATTGATTTATTGACTGATACTGGTATGCCTTGTGGTTTGCATACCCATCTGGTTAAAAGGGGATGGAGTGTTTTTGGAGTTATTCATGTGAAAGTTGCTTTTGTATCTTTTTTTTAAATAAATAAAATCTAAATTGTGAATATACTCATTTGTGTCACACAATGTCTGTATCTGTTTGCAAAGTAGTTTGCAAAGAGTACTTAAAGTACTGTTAACATGGCATCTTTTGATTTTTTGAACTCCTAGAATAAGATGCCTTTCTTTGATCAAGAACCTGAGTCTTGCTAAAGTCAAATGTAGCCACTGTTGAAAACTGACACTGCTATCCTGTATCACTACGGTAATGTGAAACAGTCGGAATGTGAGGGAGTCTTCAGATTCTATATCTGCTGGGAATATCTACCTGCCAATCACACCCCCATAACAGCATATGTACCCTTTGGTCCATTAAAGGGTCCTCTGCTAGACATTTGTGTTCTTAATCACAATTACATATTTGACCCAACTGTAATTATGTTACGTAGGCATCTTGTTGCTAAGGATACTAAACACTGTCTAACAATTTTCACTTGTACATTTTACAGTACTCTATTTTTAAAGCTGAGTCAGTTAATCTAGTCCATTGCTGACCCCCTGCCTTTATTACCAGTTTCTTCATGAACGCAACTAACATTTTGACATTCTTGTTTATATACATAGTGAGAATGCCCAGTTGACATAGTGCTGCGTTACATAATGGAAATACATCCCAAAGGAGCGATTATTTGTGTCAGGAGTAGCTTGATTCCCACTGATTTCTTCATTTATATACACGTACCGTTTACGATATACACTAAGCGAATATATCGCCGACATGGGTCCTAGATGGATCAAATTAAATTAATTTGTATGTCTGGCAATTAACACACCGAAGTACAGATGCATATGAATGTGTGTAGCTGTCGACCGAGTCACTTTTAGGACACCAGTGGGATATTGCAATAAAAATGCGTTATTGTGTCAAATTGATCTGAGTCGGAGTGCTGGAGTCTTTCACCCTGATCTCTCATGCTATTTGCGGGGGAAAAGCCTCACATTTAAACCACGGTTGTCTTATGAAACTATATAATTCAAGCGTGTATGTTTTAAAGAGGGAGGGTGAAACGTACGCGGTCAGCATGACGACACCCCGACAGATGCGCCAAAAATAAATAAATCTCATTTTTATAGAGCCGCCGCACTAAGGCAAGACAAGGCAAGCGGTAAACGGGGCGCGGATGGTGATTAAAACGGAGAGAAAGCGCTCGGATGCTGGAAACGGGACAATGGCTTCAGTGTGTGAATGAAAATCTCACGGCAGAGACAAACGGGAGACGGCTGTAGGGAGGGAGCGAAGGGGCGAAGTAGCGAGAGGGAGGGAAGAAATCGCACATGAAGCTGAAAGGCGTGAAAAGGAAAAACGGAGTAAATCTTCCAGAGGGACGCTGGCGGACTGCATAAGGAAGGAGATTAAGAAATACGTGCATGCAAAGGGCTGAATGAAAGGCACAGGAAATAAATAAATAAGGGTAGTAGGAAGCGTCATCCGCAGTGTCTCTCTCTCCCCTTGCAGCACCTGAGCAGCGGACTGTGGCAGATAAAGACGGGGATCGGGGGTACACACGTTTGGGTTTAATGTCGCGTTAAGCAGACTGCGGACGGAGGTAAAGGTGGAGGTGGAGTGCAGTAGCAAATCCTGCCTGAAGACGGGCACATGTCGGCGTGCCTGGACCCGCCATCCCCGCCCTACGAGGATCACTACTACCTGGTGTAAACCAGCGAGGCACAGGGAATTGCATGGTACACTAAGAAATTACCACGGGAAAAAAACAGAAACGTCTGAAGAGGAGTCCGAAAGAAACACCTTAAATGCATTTCTTGCTTCTGGTCCGTTAAGAAAGACACTACTGACTGGATTTAGGGAATCTCGATTTTCCATCATGGAATTAGCCACTCAGATGAATGGATTTACATAACCGAAACGTTTCTACAAGTTCCTTACTTGATTTTATTTATGGGAAGGTCTGTAATCTGTGGAATTGTTTAATTGGTAAATATTTAAATAAATACAACATTTAGGCCGGTGGCTGACTGCTGACGCCAATACGGCAGGAACATTTATTATAGTAATGCATGTGGCCTGTTGTTGCATCATTTTAGACATGTCTGTTTGATGTTTCTATCCAGAAGGCAGCAAGATCCTGTTTTTTCCCCTAAAATACGTCGGAGAAATTAACAGGACGATATCTACTTTGCGGTTCAATTTAATGCAGCGGGTTGTTCTATAGCTTCTCTTTTCCCCCCCGGTACCCTGTTCAGTCTCCGCTACCTCTTCCCCATCCTTCCTGAACCTCCGTGTACCTTCCGTTATCCCTCTGCAATTAAAAAAGGGGCGATTTGTATGACTTTCACTCATTTTAAACGACAGTGAAACGGGACTGTCCTCTGTCCGGCTTGTACCACATAAGGACCGCTATTCCGTCATCTCCGCGCCGCTCCAAACCACGGCCATGGAAAATACCAAACTGCCTCCATCCAGCCCTTCGTCGCCGACCACGGGCTTCTCGGTGCCGAGCGCGGAGAAGGTGGATGGCTTCCCCCGGCGGTCGATGCGCCGGGCCCGGCAGCGACGCTCTCACAGCTCCTCGCAGTTCCGATACCAAAGCTCCCAGGTTGAGCTGACTGCCCTCCCATTGCTCAAAGGTCTGTGTTTTTAACTTTCTAAAATATACATTGTTATATTGGCTACATCCACCGTCGTATACATCAGTAAGTTCAGGGGCGACTGGAAACACCACATCATTAGATCGTCTTGCAACGTTAGTGTGTAAAAACATTTGTTATTTTATGAAGGTGTTGATAGTGCTTAATCGCAGATTCATTCATTCATTCACTCATTCATTCATTCATGTGACAGGTACGTGCCCCCCCGATGACAGCAGGCCTACGTGAACTTTCAGAGATTATTCTTAACTAAACAGTTTCTCGGGCTTTGAACTGACGACTCATGTCTTGGTTCAGGGGTGCGTTACGGGGCAATAAATAACTAGGGGAAACATTTTAGAGACATGGTATTGGGGTAAAAATGACAACGCCCTCTTTTGAATACTATAGGTTAAATAAAATAAAACTATCAAACAAACCAGATGCCGTTAGTTTATTAATAATAATCATACTTTTTATGGTATTCCTCTAAGTCGTTGAGGGAGAAATGACTGATTTAAAATAGATCTAAGTTATTTTTTTTTTGTAAAACCTGCTTATTGATGTAAAGATCAAGTCATACAATCTTCTAGATAAATGGAAAGAACATTTCAGATAAGGTTACACACCGCACTGTAATGAAAAAGGCTATAACGCGCAGTTCTGGCTCTTACGTAAGATCCGTACAACGTCTTGCCGGTGCCGAATCTTGAAGCTCGTAAGTGTTGCTTATCTTCCCAGTACGTTTGGTCCGGTGCCCAGTAACACAAGAGTTCAGTTTGTAAGTGCGAGTGTGTGAAACGCTCCTCACAAGAACAGGCGACACCCAGGCGATATTTTCCTGACTTTAGCTGCCATTCCGGGTCGCTCACAGTGGTCTCCACCTTTAAGGTGTACTCTGTGGTTGCTTCTGTTTTTTTTTTTTTTACTCCGTCTCTTCCCGTCGGCCATTACCACCTGTAACCAGTACTAGTCCATGCCCGTGTGGCGCCCTATGTAAAGAAGATGGCGCCCTAGGCTGCTGCCTGTGTCACCTAATGGGTTGACCGGCACTGTCTGTAACAGTAACTCTGGTTCTCCTGCTCAGGTCCTGTTTTGTTTCCCATTTCAGCTACCTGACCAGAGTCCTTATTGCTGAAGATTACCCACAGTGCTCTAGCTGTAGGCTTGTATCTCTGGGGCTGCCAGTTTGATTCTGACCTTGGCTGTGTGTAAAGTTGGTATGTTCTCCTGCTGTTTGTGTGTGCTTCCTCTACTTTCTGTGTTCTTCCCACAGTCAAAGGACATGTATATATCTATTGAGGTCCCTAAATAGCACATATTGTTTGATAGTGTATGATGTACAGACATCCCTTCCTGGGTCTACCCCTGACTAATGTCTGCGGCCTACGCTTTCTGAGATAGCCTCAAGGATCTCTCCAACCTTGTAGTAGACAGATGAAGTGTTGAATTTATATGGAACCTAAATGACTCTAAATGGAGAAAAGTCTCTAAATTGCTCTTAGGATGTTGCATGTGGGGGTAATGTTTAGATTAGAACTTAACAATCATCTTTGTGATATTTTATCCGTCTTTTGTTTTCGGTGTTCTCCTTTGAAGGAATTAAGGATTCAGTGTCAGTTTTTCTTTTCCTTTATGGAGTTTTGAATCGCTCCGACAAATATTCCTTTAGGTCGCCTTGCGACCACTTGTAAAACATCTCAAACATAAGTTGGAATGACTGGCCGTAATTTTCAGTTTGCCTGTTACCTGAAATGAACTCAAGGGATGTACCTGATTCATATTTTGTGTTTGTTTGCTGATCAGAAAAGAATGGTAAACGTAACGAATGCATCATTCAACAAAATTAATTGAAAGCAGGATTAGAGCTAACATGCTTAAAAAGGGACTCATTCCTTTGGCCCTCAGTGGCAGACAGCTTAACGAGCTTGAACCAATTAAAATGATAATATGATATCCCAGATTTCTTTTTTTCTTTGGTCGTTTCTAGATACGTGTGGAAGTAGAAAGTTGCATTGAAGCTCGAATATGGCACTTACTCAAACATCAAGTTGGGGTGCGTGATCCGAGTGGAATTAAAATCCCAACTTCTGGTTTGTCATTCTGTTACATATTCATCACTCACATACAGTCTGACTGCAGTTACGAAACATAATACTTAATTGATAAGTCGTGTTTTTTATTATTATTATTATTGTTTTGGCTGTACACAAATAGTAGAAGCAGGTGTTAAATTAGAGTTGACACATTCAATGTGCATTTGAACAAGACTGGCAGAAAGCTTTGTGGGTTGCGTACAGGCAGGGATGTTACTTGGTGCATTCGCTGCCTGCCTGCCATTAACTTGACATTTTGAGTGCGATTAGGGAGTCCCCCCCCCCCTCCCCGACTTGTGGCCTATGCTTCTTGGGATTGGTTCCAGGATTATTGCAATATTTTTCTATTCGATATTTGTTTATATTCAAATCTTTAATAGCTCCCTATATTAGTGATCTACACTCTCAGAAAATAGGGTAAAAATTAGTGCCTTTGCTTTTCACTGGGGCTGTACCCTCAATGATCTGCCAATCGTACCCTTAGCTATAAGTAATTGTACCTATAAGGTACAGAAATGGACAATCCCAAAAGTACAAAGCATTAATGTACCACCAATGGTACAGAAATGTTCCTCAGAGTCCATTTCTGTACCTTGAAAGGTACAAGTACCTACAGCTAAGAGTACAATTGGTAGACTCTTGAGGGTATAGCCCCAGTGACAAGCAAAGGTACAGATTTTTACCCTTTTTTCTAAGTGGGTAGTGGCTATGTAGCTTAATTAGACTGATTTATAATTTTCTAATTATTTGACCCCCCCATAACGTTGTATAGGGCGAGCGGTATAGAAGATTAATGAATAAATAATGTGTAATAACTAATTTGGTAACTGCTTAATGAAAATATAAGACAAAATGACGGCGTGCTGGTTGGGCATAACTTAAAGGTTTGGTTTAATAGGTACACTTTGGTAGAGCGCTGGTTAAAGTAGCCAAAATGTACGTAGAATAATTCCGAGTTTTTCTGGTAGTCTGTGATAACTGCATATAGCGTAAATGAAATTTGTTTAGCTAGCATTTTTCTCAAGGTGCACTAGTCAGGTTTTTTTTTTTGTCGCTAAGCAGGCGCCCTATTCCCCGCTGAGATGTCGACGCGCCTCCCCGCTTCAGGGACATGCAGGGTGAGCAGTTCTCGTTTGAAGAACCCGCTCACTTCCCTTGGCTCTTCGTCTGTTAGCACAGAAAGTGTGGAGCACCATTAGAACAGTGTAGGGGCGGTTTGACCAGAAGCCTTGTACTTTAAGTTTCATTTGACACACTTTCTATTTAATGCTATTTAACACTAGATATCTGTAGCTATATACCTGTTTTTTTATTAAATATGGGAAACTTAAAATCTGATGCTTTATTTAAAGAAGAATGTGGGATATCTATTAGAGAGAAATTTGGTAGATGGTCCATGGCATATATGAACCACCCATTAATAGATTTTTCACAACAACAGAAATTAAGTAACCAGCAGCATCACAGATGTGACGCTTTTCCGGAAGCGAGAGTGACGTCATCTGGACTGTTTGTGGCTGTTTCCAGTCCATCACCAAATACGTGTTCTGGGCTTGGTGTCAGCGGGATGCTCCGGGGAGCCTGTATGTGTGTGTGTAGGCAAGACTTCATCAGTCTGTCTGATTTTGGCTCTTTAAACGGCTGCCTTGCCCCTGTTTTTCACCACAGCTAACAAAAACCAGCCGGGCATTTCGTCCGTGTCTCAGTGGCCTGTTCAGCCTGTATGCTGAAGCTCTCGTGCTGGGTTATGTTACCGTGAACAAGATTTTTAATCGACACTGTTGCTAAGTTGAGGTCATTGCTTTGGCAATGATGGTCCAACTGCAATAGACCTGGTCCTAATTTTTTTAAGCATATTTGTTGAGACTTTGGGAAAATTTCAGATTTGTGGCTTGGCCATAGCAGTGGTTAGCACTGTTGCCACACTCCACCAGGACTGGGGTTTGAGTCATAGCCCGGCTCCATGTGTGTGGAGTTTGCGTGTTCTTCCCGTGTCATCGTGTTTCTCCCCCACTGTCCAAAAACATGCTGAGGTGAATTGGATCTTCCAATTTGCCTGTAGGTGTGTGTGCACACTGATGGGTCGGGACCCCATCCTGGGTTACTTCCTGCCTTACGCCCATAGACTCTGGACCCCCGCTACCCTACAGAGGACACGCAGGTATACAAAAGGAAGGGATGGATTTATTGTTTTATCTCAGATTTTTCGGATTGAATATCTTAGCTGTCAGTACGTCTAATGCCCTATGTGTGTCGAGATTAGAATTTTCCCCATACAAATGGATGGAGAGTCCCCACAAAGATAGAATTACAAACCTCTGTGTGTGTCTGTGTGTCTGTGTGAGAGAGAGAGACAGCCCTATCAGCACTAATGTGGTATAGAAAGCAGTTTATGGTTCTCTAGGCCGGTGTCAGCCACCCCAGTGACAAAAACGGCACAGCCTGCTAATCGCTGACATCCGTTAGATTGTTTTTATCGGATTAACTGTAAGAGTCTCACTTCTTGTCCAGTTTATTTATACGTGCCACTTTCATCTGTAACTCAACACAGATTTCACGGTGTCTGATTATAGTTCCCAAAACAATGCTTTAGTAACATTTTGTTAGTAATATGACAAAATCTACAAGTTGCATGATGGGAAATGATGTGGCAGACTAGTTAACCGATTTGTTGTGCCTACGAGCGAGGCACTCAACTTGAAATGCTGTGATCGACATTCATATTTATCAATGAGTAGTGCCATAGGTAGATCTGGAAAATTCTGTCAGTCAAGCGACAAAATCGGAACGTAAATGTATCCAAAGGACAGAGAGAGATGGCAAGAGAGGGGGGGAGCTGAGCGCTAAGGAGAGCGAGGGGCTGAAGGGTAGGTCACCCTAAGGGGTGATTAATGCACCGGTGATTTAATGAAGAATTCACTTATGCAGAAAAACCCAATTCCTCATCGTAACGGAGCCAGAGGAAGACATGAGGAAAGAGTCGGGGGGGGGGGCGTTGATGCCTGGTGACTTATCAGAAATCGATGATTAGCAACCGAAGACCAGCAGGAAAGATGGAATCCGGACAGTTATTTTTAGCGCGGAATCCGTGGCTGAAGATAATGCATGGGGTGTACATGGTACACTCGCCCAGTCATTAGAGCGAGCTGACCTGCCTCATCAAATGTGCATAATTAAACATGACCAGTTCCCTTTTTGGGGGGGCAGGGGGGACCCGCTCTGCTTCAAACCCTGACTCATTATTAATCTTTTTAAATGACTTTGAAACCCCCCTTTCCTGTGTTAAGGTTCATGCTGGAGGCCGTCAGGAATGGTAATAGTTCGTTATGTCCAAAATGTGTCTTATTTTAGCCAAGGTTCTCAGCGAGTCAGATTCAAGCAGCAGAGAGCAAGGATGGGGGGGGGGGGGATGATGTCATCCCTCTAGTTAGGCCTCATCTCCCTCCCTCCATCGGCCCCTCCCTCCCTGTGCCGGCTCTATATTTAGCGCTAGCATTCAGGGGAGGATATTGCGGCGTGCTTAATTCAGTAATCGCCACGAAGCATCACCTCGCCCCCCCCCCCCCACCCCCCCCCACCCCCA
>JAODLC010000066.1:647750-665939 GCA_026781145.1 Hippopotamyrus pictus | reverse complement strand
AAGGGGGTGGGGGAAACCCCCCCCCCCCCCCCCCCCCGTTGATGTCCATATATGTTGTAATAATTCAGAGAATTTTTTATTGTACATAAATGCGTCGTTGCCCACATGTCATGTCATAATTGTTGCAGATACTGCTGTGCTCGTGAGAGTTTCACTGCAAAATTTCAATGCAAAATTTTCACACAAAAATGTTCTGATGGCTGAATCAAAAATGATTGGTTCAGAGAGATACCCAATCAGATTGAAGAGGAGGTGGGACCAAGACATCTGATTGATTGGCCCTGCCTCCTTTACAGTCTGATTGGTTACCTCTCTGCACCAATTGTTTTTCCTTCTGCCTTCAGAACATTTTTTGTGTAAGTAAAACTGTCATGAACTGCTGCTGCCGTACTTTTAATTCGTGTCACTCTGAAATTCGGGTTTGACGTATGCGGGATGTGTACCTGGAATTCCGAGTATCTTCTGTAAGGCCTGATATCTTCCTCGGCAGGTGATGTTCCTCGGGGAGATGGAGGAGATCCTAGATGTGATCGAACCCTCGCAGTTCGTCCGGGTGCAGGAACCCCTTTTCAAGCAGATCGCAGCCTGCATTTCCAGCCCCCACTTTCAGGTGAGGGTGTCTGTAAATGCCTTCATTATTATATGTCCTTATTATTTAGCCTCAACAGGAACATAATTTAATTTTATCACAGGTGAGAAGAACACACTGTAAACATTACACAGTAACGGAAGTAATATCAGGCACTTAACCCTAACATACTAAGAGCTTTAATATATGAGAAGATACATTAACATCTTAGATGAATGGGACGTTTGCAGTAAAACAAGGAGCCTAACTATCTATGTAAGCGGCTTCTTGTTAAAGGAGGGCTTTGGCAGTCTGAGTCCTGGCTTTGGACTGCGAATGGTTAAGTAATTACCTAAAATGAGAGGATGGGTTGATGCATGTATAATGTAAAAATTGATACTAGCATTTTAGAACATAATATAATTTCAAAACTCTCTAGTTTGTCTCCTCCCTTCCTGTTTTTTATCATCTCTCTCTCTCTCTCTCTCTCTCTCTCCCCCCCCCCCCATTTCCCTTCCCGCCTCCTCTTCGCCTTGACCTCCGACTACCCGCCAGGTCGCCGAACGGGCCCTGTACTTCTGGAACAATGAGTACATCCTGAGCCTCATCGAGGAGAACTGCCAGGTCATCCTCCCTCTGGTCTTTTCCACGCTCTACAGGGTCTCGAAGGAGCACTGGAACCAGTGAGTGTCCTACCTCGCACGCACACGCGGGGATCAGAGCGGGTCAAAGGTCGCGCGCCTCCCCTAAGCGGTCTGTGTCATGTCCATTCCCAGTGGTCCTGTTTCCTTCAACCATCCTCCTTTAATCACTATATTAGTTTCTAATTTTGATTCGCCGTACCATCTGCCCCCCTTGCCACCGCCGCCCCCCACCCTGCATCATGCTCCCCAGCAGGATAAATAGAGCGAATAATTAACTGGAAATCGGACCAAAAGCCAGGGGCCAAATTTGGCAAGAGCACAGCTGGTCTGGGATTGCCTGACTGGTCCGGGGAGGGATAGTTTCTGAGTTCATAGATGCAGACTGCCGTCCAAGGCGAGCACGGTCACCCTACCCTTGGTAGAGATACATACACCAGCTGCAGGGATGTTTGGGAATTCTGCCAGACGGCATCAGACACAATGTCTCTAGGCTTGGTTGGTGTCCTTGTAATTCGCTCTGATGACACGGGAGCTGGGGGTGACAGTGCCATGCCGGGCACCGGCAGAGCCTGGCCACGTTAATGTCGGCGCGCTGTCACTCATCCCCTGTGTCGCGTCTCCCCTTCCTGTCCCTTTCCAGGACCATAGTGTCACTCATCTACAACGTGCTGAAGACCTTCATGGAGATGAACAGCAAGCTGTTTGACGAGCTCACCGCCTCTTACAAAGTAGAGAAGCAGAAGTGAGTAGAATTGCTGCCGCAGTAGAAGTAAAGAACCATTATAAAATGAGGGTCAGTGTGTACCACTGTTATTATAATTACGATTTTTAAAATTAGTTTTTATTTTTCAATTGGTTTAAGTTTTCAATCGAAATCCAGTTCAGTTTTCAGTGCGGGTTCATTATTTTTCATATGAAACATATATTTCTGTTTAGTTTTCATGTATTTTAGTTTCAGTTTCAGATTTAGGAGCTTTATTTCTAGGTATAGATAGGTAAAGCTGTATTGTGTGTCTGACCTTTAGAGAACCCTACATAAATACACAGATTACGCACTAATGCCAGCAAAATAGGCAAAATATCCCAGGAGTGATTAATCGTTTACAGGTAACATTGGGAGAGACCAGTTAAAACAGTTAGCTAAATTATATTTAAAAACAGTAACGGAAAGTATTTGACATTTGTTTTTTACTTTATTTCAATTCATTTGGAAACGATTTTTATAGTTTTTTGCTCAGTTGTAGTATTTCATTTTCGTTTTATTTTTTGTTAATGACCTGTGAACATCAGTGCCTGACTGTCAGTACTAGTGCATATTAGCGTGTGTCTCAAAGTACTAGTGAATATCAGTGCATACCAGTGTGTAAAAAGTGTGTACCTGTATCAGTGAGTACCTCTGAGTGTCAGAGCGTATCCATATGTACTTGAAAGTACTAGTGCATATCAATGCATATCAGTGTGTACCAGTGTGTGCCTGTGAGCATCAGTCAGTATCAGTGCATACCTGTGCACATCAGTGTGTATCTGCGTGTACCTGTGAGTATCAGTGCGCATCTGTGAGTACCTGCGTGTATCAGTGCGTATTTGTGAGTATCAGCACCTACGTGTGTGTACTTGTATCAGTGCATACCTGTGCGTACCTGTGAGTGTCAGTGTGTATCTGTGAATACCGGCGTGTATCAGTGTGTACTTGTGAGTATCACTGCATACCTGTGAGTATCAGTGCATATCTGTGAGTGCCGGCGTGTATCAGTGCATACTCGTGAGTATCAGTGCATACCTGTGCACCTGTGAGTATCAGTGCATATCTGTGAGTGCCGGCGTGTATCAGTGCATACTCGTGAGTATCAGCGCATACCTGTGCACCTGTGCCTGACTTTCGTTTCTCCCACGCAGGGAGCTGAAGCGAGAGCGCGAACGGGCAGAACTATGGAGGGAACTGGAGGAGCATCAGCAGAGGAGGCTGCAGAGTTTGGGCGAGGCCAGCCGGAACCAGAGGAACCTCCAGGACAGACCACCTCCTGCCCAGATCGAGCCCACCCCCAGCAGCCCCAACACCACCTAGACCCCGCCCCCCCCCACCCAGATATCCCATCGGAAACATGGAACTCAGAATCTCGCCCCCCCCCCACGGATCAACAAGTCACAACACGGTCACGAGAAGAGGCAGATTCCACACACACAGATGCCGTCACTGACACCTACACACACTGTCACGCAGACACACACACACCGATACCCGAGTCAGAGACAGACTCCAAGGACGGTTCTGGTTCCATCTGATCCAACACATGTCCACTATGAACTGAACACGCCGGATTTTTTACTTCATAATAAAGCTGGAATGACAAGGTCAACAATGGTGATGTAATAATGAGATTTATGACATCAATCATTCCCCTCCTATCTATTCTACTACCCTATAATGGATAATGTTTTATATACATATGTATGTATGACTATAGTAGTGGTGGGGGTGATTTTGTGTAGTTCTTCATTGCCTCAGCAGAAAAAAATGCTAGACTAAAATTGTTCTGATGTAAGAATAACTTATTCTAGTCTGTTCATATTCTCAGATCAAAAGAAGGGGGGAAGCTCATTATATTAGCAATATTAGTTTTTAAAAAGTGTGTGTAAAGGAATAGGGCGGGGCCAGAATTATCTATCCGTCCCCCGAGTTACGTACTACGTACAGTCTTGACAGGACTTCCTGTCAGTGTGAATAGCAGTGGTTGAATTGATTTGATATTTATTTCATTGTACGTGCTTTCATGTTTGTCGCAGATTTCGGGTTTTTGAACTATTTTTGCCTAAATTTGGGACTTAGAGGGTTAAAGAGGAGTTATGGAGGCAGTAAATCTAAGCGTGAAATACATGGCAGTGTTTGTGTGTTTGTGAGAGAGAGTGGATAACGAGGCGGGTTTCTTTTGTTAATGTACAGATTGAGACGGACTCTAACAGGTGGTGGAGGTAAGTAAAGACATGACAGCCCTTCAGAACATTTTTTTATTGTTTAACGTTTTAAAGAACGGCCTTCTTTAAATCAAAACACAGACACGTCGATGACGATTTTCTTTCTGAAATTTAATGTGGTTTCCAAAAACAAATGACCACGATTGGGGGAAACGAGTCCCTTTTTTTTAGAAATGACCTGGATATTGTCTGATGGGACACCTCGATCACTCACCTGGAACAAGCCGGTTATGAAAGAGACCTGCGGGTTCGGAAAGCCAGAACCGCGGCAACAAAGTCCAATTTCACCGGAGGCAGGAGAAGATGTGCGGAAAAAAAAAAGTGCCTGGAGATTTGGAAAACTGACCTTCAAATAGTAATCAGGGAGAGGTTGTAGGGCTTAAACTTGAAATAACGCGCATTTTCATTGAAGCTGCCTTATGCTGTTAAATCTGTTAAACGAAACAGCATCTGTATGTTACGTCCTGTTTGCAGGAAAAAAGCCGCAGTCGAAAATATTATCAGTAAAAGGCACACATAGGCGTGATTCTGGTACTCATTCGAGAAGAGCACTGTGTTAAATATTAGTATACAAATGGTTTGGGTGTATGGCATGGAGTCAGTTCCCTGTGTGAAGAGCTCAGGTGATGTGATGGGGGGGCGGGCAAGCCTTCTGCGAGCTTCCTTCGCCCCCTTGACATTTCATAGATTGTTCATCTTTATGTCTCTGACCAGATTCCTCCTCTTGGTAATTATCGCCCATTTCTCTGAGAGCTTTCATGTTCTTAAACCACTCTTCACATTCAGCATTTCTCATCTTCCGTAATTGTATTTGCATCCCTTTTGTCCTACATCCCTTAATCCCTCGTCCATTATTTGCTTTCTTGCTCCCAAGGCGTCTCTCTTGTTCTCTCTCCGTAGCAAGTCAATCTACTTCTCGTCAATAACTCGTCGAAATAAAGATGGTGCAGTAAATATACCCCCCTGAAGAGGGCGCCACTAAACCATTCTCCACCAGCTGCGTTGCGTGGTTACGGGTCATGGGTGTTAAACTCGTTAAAACCGACCTTTCAGCCGTGTACAACCCTGTGTCGGCTGTTTCTCCGTTTTACAATTTTTCAAGATTATTGTTTTAGATAGTCATAATTTTATCAACACTTTCTGGCAGAACGGGAAAAAAACAAAAATGTTGTATTTTATTCCAAATAAAGCGAATGCTCATTTAAAAGTCTTCATTTTGTGTATTGTGTTAGTGTAACGTGGCTCTTGACAGCAATTTGCAGACTAATTTGTAAACAATTTTGTGTTCATTAAGTGAATACGAAATGAATTGCCAGCTATTTAGAAGCCAGATTGTTTAAACCCCGTTTCCCAATTTTTATGTAGGCTATACATTAATTGTACGCATTTATCTGTTTGATTCTACTAAAAAGATTTGCTAATCTTGCAGCATAGTTCCGTTACGACTATGAGGTCCATTTAGCAGTGCAGCCTGCATTAATCGGGTTATTAACGTAATTAACCCTCGGCCATTACGAGACCGGAGGGTCCGCAGGCGGAAGAGCCGTTCCCATGTGCAGACAATCATGCCTGTTAGTGACTGTAAAGAGGAGGGAAGCTGAGTGTGGGGGATAAATTGCTTTCTTTGTTCTGGCGGATCTAAAGTGGTTTTTGCTGGTACCCGAAATGGGTTGGTTTTGTGTTATTTTGACACAGTTAATAAAAACGTATAGCGGCGCGGCAATATCCCACGCATGATAGCGGTCGAGTGGGAGACATCGAATTGTCTCCTTCATTTAGACGCGCGCCTCCTACTCGCATCTACGTTTATGTTGTACACAAAACAATCAAAGCTACCTTTTTATTGCTATGTGTGTATCAAACCACGTCGATATAATTTGGCGAGGGTATTAATTCGGCAGGACAATGGGTCTTCTGCGTCATCGCACACCGCACATCTCAGCCCCCAAAATGATTTTGTACCTTTAGAAATTTGTCCGTATGCTAATTTAATACAAATGTAGATATATACATGTAATATAAATGTAAATATCCTGAGATGTAGCTGTCGGCTGGCGTAATATAGCGGTACAGGCAAGCATGTCTATATAGAAGGCGGTGAAATTGCAAGAAAAGATCATCCAAAACGACGATCTCTCCCGAAATTACTGATGGGTCTGGTAAATGTGTAATTTGTTACATTAGGTGAAAACGCTGTAGGGGATCCGCTCTTTACGCGCATTTTGCGCATTTTAAATATTTATGCTCAAAATTTTTAACCTGAAAGTCTGGGACTTCCAGCAGGCAAAGCTCCCGTCGCCTTGGAAACAGTGCTTCCAGCCCCTGTCCGGGATGAGCGGTAGATTTAACACGGGGGCCACATCAGGATGATGAGTCATCCGCAGAGTCGCGCCGCACCGCCGGTGCTGAAGTTCACCACGGGCGCAGGGAGCCCTGCAGCAGGGACTGGGTACTGCTTTAGCGATAAAAGAGGGAAAAGGTCATAGAGGACGCGCAAAATGTATTACAGCTGTGCGTGCATTGCTGTGGCTGGGTCGCAGGCGTGGGTAAGTCTGTGTGAATTTAGGAATTACGTTTCTGTTTTGCCTCTGGAGTTCGGCTTTTATTTAGCGCGTGCAGTTTTTCTTGGTGGACAGCAGATGGCAGCATCAGACAGCGGTTCTTGTTAGCGCCTCCGCATAAGTAACGGAAACGGGATAACTCATCGCTGAAAGGCGCCTTTCAAATCATCTTGAATTGGACAATTCGAATGAACCTCACATGACAAACTGATCTTGACTAAGCTTTAGAATTTGTTCGAGACCACCCCACCCAGAAAATTTCAACCTAAGAGTCTCAATATTATTCTTGTTGTTGTCGACCGTAATGCAGGGAACCAGAATCCTAAACCCATGTTATCTTTAGCCCTAAACCAGATTACACCATGTTGAAATCTATTATATAAATGCATTACACGACCAAAGCATAATCTAAATGTCTCTAAATATAATACAGTGTGCAACTGAAAACACAGGAAATGCTATCATAATAAATGTCACACCACGATGACTACAAAAATGCTTAAATGCTACGGTGAATATCTCGTCAGATGGCTGCCCTGAGTCACAGAAGACGCAGAACAAAAGAATGATGCTCGCTGAGCATATCTGAATAGGTTAATAATAGCATTGGCTCCGTGTGAGATGTACGAATGTGGATCACGGTCATTTTGGTGTAGATGTCCTGGGGGCCAAGATGACTAAAGTAACTCAAGGAACCAAATTTAAAAATAGAACTGACAAAAAAGACAAAATGTTGACAGTTGGAGGCGTAACGTCGCTTTGATGTTTCCTTTCTCAAAGCATGAATACCAGTGTCCTTGTTTGGCTTTCCCCATTGCATTCTGGGTACTCCAGGCTACATGATCATGTCATGGAATCCACAGTGCCACCGCGCTTGGAATGAATGAAACTAGAGTGCAAAGTATAAATACAGGTCAATGCCAGCAGCCGTAGGTGTTGTGAGAGTGTGGACCTGGCTGTGTTTCCAGCAGAGGAAGTGTCGCTTTTAAAGTGAGAAACTACTCTTAGTCTTCCCAAGGTCGCACCTGCTGCTAATTTGTCATCAATAAATCCACACGATTCACGGCTTCTCAGAAAGCAGTCATCTACGGCCACTTCGTTTGTCCTGTCCCCTTAATTCCCTTCCAAGTCTCCAGTCAGGAATATCTTTCGGCGACGAAAAACAATAACGTTAAGGTTTGCAGATGTTTAAGGTCTGTGCAGTCAGCCTGAGATTTTGCAGAAAGTTCGTAAGGCTGCATTAACACTCTCCAAATTAACTTTACTGGGCAGCCTGAAGGACATTAGGAGGCAATAACAGCTCCATTGTGTCTAACTGGATTACTTTTAAAGGTGCTTCTCCTCACATGGCTCCTGAAAAGTGCACAACATACTGTAACATGAGGCATGTCACCTGAACGGACATTAACAATGCCGGAAAAGCCACGGCGTATCCATGGAAACTAAAATCTAGACCTCCCAGGTGCACTGGCTCAGCTCGGGCCTATCACCGATCTGGTGTTGGGTCAGGGATGTGAGGGGGGCAGTTTCTGGCCTGAGACATTATGCCTGGATTCGGAAGGTTGCCAGTTCAATTCCTAGGATTGGGTCCATCTGCCTTAGGGTTTGGCTGGCCCTGTTTTCTCAAGAAATATTTGCTGCTTTGGATAAAAAGCGTGTAATAAAAATTTGAAAACAATAATAAATGAGACACACAAACACAGGAACAGGATGTGGTCGTCAAGGCTGTTTTGTGGTGACGTGAAATAACTGGAAGATCAGAGCAAAAGGTGGTCTTTCTCTTGCCAGGTAGGCGTCTGCAAAAACAAAGAAAAACCCAGCTTCACCTTTATGATAGACGAATGCCAGCTCATCTTTCAAAATATGGAAGTTAAAGGAGATGTTTGAAGAGGAAGTACAAGCTACAAGGCAGTCGGAAAAAAATGGACGATGATAAAGTACTTGGGGGTTTTTGCTGAGCGAGAAATATCGGACTTGCATTTTTCAGCAGCGTGGCATTTGGTCCTCTGGAGAAGTTATTTCTGACGGAGTGTGAGCCCGTAACAGCAAAATGATTAGCAACATATCGCAATTTAGCCGACCTGCGTCACTGCAAAGTCACCGGGTCTCCCAGTTCTCTTGACGATAGAGTCGGGGGTCGCTTTAAAGCCTGAATGCACGGTAACGTTTGTCTTTCATAGCTGGGTTGGAGGTCAATTTGGCAGTTTATAAGTCCAGTCAGCACTGATTAAACAGTCCAGGAGAAGCATCGATCACAAGCCACGCTGGTGTGAGAGCTGGACTGCGAGGACGTGCTCGAGAGAACAACGGGGACGGTGTTATACCATGCAGTTGTGACCTCCGGACACATTGGACGTCCATTACATTATTATATTTGTCAAACAGATACAGTATCGGAAGGTCGCTGGTTCGTTTCCCTGGGCCAGCTGAGTGATGTCACGGTCAGGCCCCTGAGCGAGGTGCTCAACCTCCCAAATGTTCCAGGGACTGTCGGACCCGGCTTTCTCAAATACGTATGTCGCTTTGGATAAAAGCACTCGCTAAATAAATCGAATCCATCAGGAATCTGAACTTCCCGTCGAGAGCGTGTCAAGAGTGGAAGCCGATGTGGGATCGACTGGATCAGCATCCCGGCTGGTGATCTGCGGTGAACTTCCTCAGATCCCCCCCCCCCGAGAAGCAGCAGCCTCAGAGACGACCGCGGGATCTGGTTCACCCGAGGAGCACATGGACGCCACACCCCGCGTGCGGCATCAGGTCTCGCCCTTGTTGGGTGTGATGATTCATGTACCAGAACTTTCCGAGGTGTAGACCGTGTCATTCAGTGAGCGGAACGGCCGGCTGCCCTGAGAAAACCGGTGGTTCTCTAGACCTGATACACCACTGGGACCCACCCCCCTCCCCCCCCGAGCATCACCACCATCTGAGACAAAGCGAAATTGGCTCGCTAAGGCTGCACCCCCTCAGTAGATGGCGCCCCAGGCGCCCGCCTATTTTGCCTCATGGGCTGACCTGCAGTGGTGGCACCGATTCGGTTCTCGAACAGCCTGTAGCTGGCGATCATCAAGCACGGGCTGAGCACCAATTTAAAGCTGGCTTCACGAGCCCCAGCCTTTTAGTCACTCTCTTAAAGACATCTCCTGTTCCCAAATAGTCACACTCAGCCGAGTGAAACTGTCCATTGGCTGTACTTCACAGGGATGAGTCAGGTAGGCCTTTGTGGGTTTAAATCAGCGCAGTCACAGGGCGTTATATTTAAATCGCAGAACACTCATTGGTCAGCTGGAACATGCTGACCCCCCGCGCCTTTGCTGGAATGTTCCGCATCCAAGAGGCTACAGTTAATTCAGTCCTACATTTATCTCCAGCATCAAGAGGCCGTCAGAAAAAAAAATAAAATGAAAAATTTTCTTCTTGTGCATGTGCGTGGATTTATGTAACAACAGTGAAGAGATTTACTTTGATCTCTGGTAATCCCGGCTTCATTCAGCCATTTTTGTTCAAATGTATTTCCCTATGCCGCCCTACCGCTGTGGATTTCCACGGAAGCAAGGGAGCGTTTATAAATAATGGAAGCGGCGTCTTATTGGTGAGCAGCAGCCCCTGGATTCCCATGGTACAGCACAGCATCGCGCATAAGTGCGTCGTCCTTGACAGAGCTCAGACTCCTGGTCTGGTCATTTTTCTAATCAACACACTCTGTTACAAATTTACTAATGTGTACAAAAGTGCAGATGGGTTTTATTGGGCTAACGCCATGTAAGGGATGTAAGTATTGTTTGGTGATTGTAGATCCGTTTTCCAGATGGGTGGAGGCGTTCCCTTGCCCCCGCCCCGATGCTCCGAGCGTGGCTAAATGTCTGCTAAAGGAGGTGATTCCTCGATGGGGCGTTCCATCTAAAATCACCACAGACGATTGTCCTGCGTTCGTGGCAGAGACCGTGGCTAAAGTGTCCCATTGGATGCAAATTGATTCGAAACATTATTGCGCCTATCACCCCTCGAGTGGGGGGATGGTGGAGAGGGCGAATCAAACACTGAAACTGAAATTGGCCAAAATTTCAGAGACGACGGGCCTGCCCTGGGTTGATGCCCTGCCCCTGGCTTTGTTATTCATGCGAGCCAGGACACATCGCCAAACAGGCTTGGCTCCTTTTGAAGTGTCGACAGGAAGGCCGATGCGTGTTTTGTCTCCCTCACGATATGTTACACTGGACACCGTGGATGGGGATTAGCTGACTTATCTTACAAGATTGCGGCAAGCGATAAGTGCAGCCTGGGATCAGGTTTGTGCCAATTGGAGGAATCCAGAGGGAGAGCCACTACGAGCTGTGACACCACTCAAACCAGGGAGCTGGGTGTTGGTTCGTGATTTGAGGAGGAAGAGATGGAACACAGCGAGATGGAGGGGGCCACATCAGGTCGTGATGGTGACCCCTTATGAGGTGAAAGTGGAGGTAATCGACGTCTGAGTTCACCAAGCCCACTGCAGACGCGTGTCCGACCCTGGTGGTTCTTTCACGACTGGTCCCTGAGAGGGTCACAATTGTGTTGCCTTTCCACGATAGCCATTTTTGTTGTGACAGTTGTATTCGGGATCGGTGCTGTAATGTTTCGGAGAACTGCTTTTTCCAGCTGTGTCGCACGCTGAACTACGACAGCGCCGAACCCACGGAAGATTCTGGATCGAGGGAAACGGGAGGTGATGGATGCCAGTGCTGTGGAGCTTTTGGCCCGAGCAGTGACTGCCAAGCTGAATGTTTCAGACTGCTGGGTTTGTCATTATATGCCCCACACTTCTGCGACTTGGCCCTTCCACGGGATCCCGTACACCTATCATCATATGGCGGCCCTAAATCGAACATGCTCCAGCTCTTTGTCCGTCGTGACTGCATGGGCTTATGACTCTGGGATCATTAACCTCCACCAGCACCTATAGGTCGCATTCCTGGTATTGCTGTTAAGTCACGAGCAGTGGAGGAGCCCCTCAAGGCCACACATGACTGACTACAACAGGAGTATGCCGAAAACAATCAAATTCTCTATCTGACTCGGGCGGATAAGTCAAATCACTGGGGCTTCACTACAGTTCGGTTGTTATTAGGCATGAATAGTACAGGAGAGGGATGGGTTTGTGCAGCCCAGGTAATTATCACATGGGCTGTTGGTAAAGCATGGGAGGCTGAGGACCCCGAACGCTACGGGGCGCGGGTTCGAGAACTGACTGTAATGGCTATGCAGTGCCGACTGAGCCCTGATAACTGTTCTTATTCTGCTGTATCCTGTCCATCGGACACGAGTGTGATGGCGAAGGAAGTGACCCTGCCAGAGGATGGCTTTGGCTGTCATCCCGGTGAATGAGACTGTGTGTTTCTGACTGTTTGATTCAACCCAGCCTCTAACCCCTTCCTCCCCACCTGGACACTGTAAGGCTTATGTTAACTTCTCTGTCCTTGGTGATTCTCTGCTAGTGGCACCAGCACGTTCCACGTTTATCTGTGGTCGCAAAGACTCTCTTAAGGGTTATACTGTTCTGTCTCTTTCAAAGGAGAAAGTTTATTGGTATTGTTATCTAGCTTATCTTGTCCCTCCTATACACTTGGTGCCCAAAGCGCAGATGTCTTTGGCTGTGCGTGCATATTCACGCAGCAGACGGCCTCTTAGTCGGACTGAGCCATGGTTTGGGGTGTTTATTCCATCCCTTGGAGTGGCTGCCCTGCAGACAGAGGTGGCTGCCCTGCAGACTGCAGTGGAAAAAGTGGCCAATCACACACTTAATACTGTGAAGGCCGTTAAGGGTGAATCATCTGCCGTCAAGCAGGTAGCGCTGCAAAACTGTATGCCGTTAGATCTCCTATTAGCTGAGAAAGGTGATGCTTGTGCTTTGGCGGGGAAAGAGTGTTGTACGTACATCCCTGATTCCTCCCAGGCTGTACAGGATCTAGAGGAGGGGGTACACAAACAGATGTCTGAGATACACAAGGAGCATGGCCTGTTTGAGTACAGCTGGGACAATTCATTCTCCTCACTGATTCCAGGATTATCCAGGGTATTCAAACCATTAGTATTCAGTATATTGCTTTTGCTTGTAATGTTGCTACTAATCATATTGCTGTTTGGGTCTTGTTCTAGTATTCTGTCTTCCCAGGCAAAATCTGTTATGTTCCTGCGGGCTTCCCCTTCCACAGGTGGATGATCCTGCCATACCTGCTTGGTTCTACGAACCACAGCCCCAAGTTGTCATCAGTGAGTCCAGCAACGCCAACTCCGCAGGAGACACGTGTTCCATCCAACCACCACCGGTCCACTTCTCCTCGTTACGTTTTCATCTAGAAGACTCCGGTGATTTGGACCCTGATTATTTGTGAACAGCCTGGGTCTCGCGTGTTCGAAAGGGGGGAGTGTGGAAAGGAAATTGGACATTGGTAGGTCTGGGAGAGGAGGCATAGTGGGTCCATTATGTCTTAGGCGAGAAGGGATTGTTTTTAATACTGTGTGACCTGCCTGTGGTTGGTTCCGCAGACCCTGAAGAGAGATCAGACCTTGGAGAAACGAACAGCGGGGTGGGAGGGGAGGGGAGAAACCGCCTGCAAGAAGAGATTCGAAGCTGCCCCAACTGGTGCACAAAGTGCTGTAGTTATAAAGTAGTCGCAGTAGGCCATATGCAATATATTATGCAGTATTACAAATGTATAAGTAATTGTTACGATAATCATATTAATCAAATGTTAACCATGTATTTGCAGTGATTCAGTGACAATACGTCAATCATTAATCAAAGGACAACCAAATATTTACAGTGATTCAATGTCAATATAATCAATATCTATATTCATATCTCAAGTAGGAGCCTAGCAGTCAAGACATGTTCTGGTAAATTGCGCGAAATGGGTGGATTTTACCTTGCTGCCAAGGTGAACCAATAGAGCGGGAGAATTGTGTTTGCTATACGCTTGAGCTCGGTTTGTTGGTGCTTTGTGACCAATCAGGACTTAGAAGTCCTTATCTGGAACTGAGAATTATAGTTTATCGACTGGTTGTTTTTGATCCTGGGGTACTTGGCACCTGGTGCCAGAGTGTGACCGGAGTGCTTTACTGCATTGCTTGAATAAAAGAGATAACTTTGCTCACCAGCTGAGAGGGTCGCAGTTTTATCCTAAGTGGCTTCACTGGTCGTGGATGATGGGATTTATAATTTTTCTGCCACAATCTGGCTCCATCAGTATTTTTTGTTTGTCATTTTTTGGGGGACTGTTTTTAATGATACTATATTGATCCTTCATCTTGCTTCATGACACAGACACCCATGAGAACAAGCCTGGCTGTGAAGAGCAGCCACTGATTATAGGCACAGAGATTTATCCTGCAGAGGGACAGGTCGCTTTAAAGATGGGACACGGGAGTATCGGAGCTGGGGGGTTGCCGAGTCCAATATCGGTGAAAGCCATGCGGCGCCCTAGGCAGGCTTTGCCGCCAACGCCCCCTGTCTGCGGCAAAGCGAAATTGGCTACAGATAAACGGACGCCCTCAGCAGGAGATGGCGCCCTTGGCCGCAGCCTATGTCGCCTAACGGGTTGCCGGCGCTGACAGTGGCTCTCGTGTGTGAACAGATGGTCGGGTCCTCGTCTTGACAGAAGACCGAAAAGTTATTTTTCACTTCACTGTTTAGTCAATACACCCTTGTCCGCTTTTCTCAAATAACAATCGCCCGTTTTCACAGTTTCCACGGCAACACAAAAACTTTGGTAGTACAATACATCAAATAAAAATCTCGGGTCTTTGTAATCCTCCTTCCTTGGAACAATTGGTGTATATTGTCAAAACCATTTTTAGCAGGTACATTAATGTGTGATGAAAAATATTCACTCCACAACATTATCTTCCGTATCAAACTATTTGAATAATTGACTGAAACGCTTACTTCTGTTGGCCCGCGATACCTCGAATGCGCCCTAAATTTTGTTGCGCATCATTATCGAGGAATTGGAATGTATCTAAAAAGATTTGTCATTTCGATAAGCGCTTATGCAGTACTCGATGCAGAACACGGCACCGCATCTGTTCATCAGTCTACAGCCTTTCCTGCTCCGGAATAAGCGTTAAATGGGCTGCATGCCTTCAGATCACTGGGCAACGCGATAAGCACCGACATCGGCTGGTGGTGGTGGTGGGGGGGGGGGTCTTCAGCTTCCTCCCTAACCTCTGCAGTCTTCACCCCCCTCAAAAAACGGCTTTATTCTTCATTTCTTCTATGCACCGAGAGACGGACTGGGGGAAGATCACTGCTGTTAACAAATCCCCCCTCCTTCATCCCACCCTCATCCTCCCTCTCTCCCTCCCTCCCTCGATCCCACCCTCGTACCTTCTTTGCCATGATGCTGATGCGAGTGCATCGTTAGCGTCTTTCCAGTCAGCCGCTCCATCACTCACTCGCCTCCCGGTCGCGCCTCCTGCGGCTTCCTTTCCTCTCCACGCTCATGCTGCCGCGACTCTCGGCGGCACTTGTGCAATCCCCTTCTAAATAAATGCCAACCAACCTTAATTTCATTCCCCCCAGTGTTTATATTAATTTTACGTTTGTCCACAAATTATGATTTTTCTTTAACGCCTGTCAGTTTTTTTTTTTTTGTGGAAGAAATGGATCGTCGGTTTTGAATGAAGGTGCCAGCAGAAGACGAAGGGAAGTAAAGAAAAAAAGGAGGGAAAAAGAAAGTGACAGTTTTACCTCTCCTTACAAGTTACCATCTCCAAGATATGAATCATCGCTTCAGCCAATCTTAGGGAATTTGGATGCAGCGCAGGTAACATCAATTTTCCGCACTTGGGGGAGGGGGTGTGTGAATGCTGTGCTGTTAATTGACGGGGGTGTGTTAATATGACCGGAGTTCGGGACAGGATCTCGGCGGTGCGGGAGGGGGGTATTCTGCGGCTGCACCTTCCCAGGATCAGCCGGGGGAAGGAGACAAACTACGTGTCCGCGACCGTGCATCGCCGACGGCCGCTTTCTTTGTTAAACCGTAGCATTTGGTGCTGAAAGTGACTCACACGCCGAACCCCAAAACCCTGCCGGACAGTGGGGTCCGTGAGCAGGCGAGGGACCGGAGACAGGGCTGGGAAATAGCGGCGTTTCGGTGAGTACTGCCACTGTGGTTGGGATGGATGTGGAGGCGGGGGGGTCACTGTGAACACCCACTCAACAGGAGTGGAAAAAAGGCTACGCGTAGCGCCACGGATGTGTTTCGGGCAAGAAACATTTTTATTTGGGTTTGTGAGTACTGTCGAGGAAATTCAGCCGGACTATTGGGCAAATATTATTCCCATCTTCATTTTGACGAGAAAATCAAGTAAATGGAAATGAAATTTCGGCATCTCATATTAGAGAAGAGGTTTGATATTGAACCGTATTTGTAAACCGTAACTCTTGGCGATTAAGTACACAATTCCGATTATGTATCATCTAGGTCCAGGTTGATCTCTAAATTTAATCGTAATTAGAAGCTTAAACTGTATCGGACGTCGGACACAGGGAATCATCATACCTTTTCCCGTTAAGCCATATCGCCTGGATTATCTTACTCAGGTTTTCCGTGGAAAGGTGTTGACCTGCGCTGAGGGTATCTGGATATTCCATAACCGAATCCCACTTTCGGCCCTCTTAGAGGTGGGGGAAGCTCTTCCCCATCTCCTGCCATATGCAGATGCCTGGGGGAATGACCCCCACCCACTCCAGAGAAACACCCCGTGGGAGTTCATGACCCAGGAACCCGGATACTCTTGCTAGCGAGCAGCTGGCTCAGGTGGGTGTCACGCTGCCTGGGGACACACCCCCCTGTCCACCCAGTCAATCGCGAGGCCCGGCTTCGCGGCCGGTGCGGGCGTGGGCACAGTGTATTCTGGGTGCATGATGCTGCGTATGGAACTGTTTACAGTGAAGTGGGTGGCATGATACCTGAAAGCTCCTTCATACTCTATTTCACATGTCAGCGTGGACTGTGGCTTATGTGTTTTTCACTCCATCAGAATTGTTATTCCTGGGGGGGGGGATCCCCCTCTGCTTTTTTAAATGCTGGTTTGAAATTAAAACCCTATCTTGCAACCCTATGTCCCACTCCATCTGCCACAATCTGAAATTATTTCTATACCCATACAATGAGTCAAGGGTAACAGATTTTAGTGTCCCGAATCCTTGGTCCTGAAAGATGTGGTATTTTCTGTATCTGTGTCTGAATAACTGCTAGGATCATATATACTATAGCTGGGGGCAGTACGTGTGGCTCCGCAGGTTGGGATGTTGTGCTTGTGACCGGAAGGTTTCTGGTTCAAATCGCAGGGACAGCCAAGTGATTTCACTATCGGCCCCCCTGAGCAAGACCCTTAACACCTGTTTTTTTTTTTTTTCCAGTTGCACACTTCTTTGGACAAAAGTCTCTGCTAAATGAATGAAATGTAAATGTTCAGCAAGCCCTACATAAACAGTGCATCACCGTTGTGGTTATATGCTGTACAGGGTCAGCTGTAAGGTGTCCAGCAGCATGATAATGGCTGCTGATCTGTCATCATTTGCGTGGCTGGTGCCATTCTAGGTTATAATGTGTATGATAATAGACCCACGTTGGGCTGTGTTTAGCGGTGATGTGTAAACTCAGCTGTGTTTGTAGATGGTAATCAGCCGCATTGATCGGGATGCACTGTGTGCAGGCATCACACACGACGTTGCTTACCGCCAGTCAAACCGTACATTTGGGGGCCCCCTAAGTGACCTTTTGAGTGGGAGCCCCCTGTTGGCCACAACCAGTCACTACACGTTCACGTGTGGGCGGTTGTGTTGAGTGTGCTGTCCCGCATGTGCCGGCATCTGCATTCCGGTCCTGCGGTCGGTCTGCTCGCTCACCAGCCGGCGTTTGCAGGTGCACACCGAGGATCTGCCGTGGGAATGCTGATCACACGCGCTCGCTGTGCCGCAAACCACTGCTGCGCTCCTGACACCTCTCCCTCCCCCCCCCCCTCTGTTTTTCTTTGTAATGATTAAAACCCTCTCGTGCCTTTACGTGTTCGGTCTACTTTTTTCTGCTCCCCACTGGGACGGGTTCTGAAGAACTCGTCGGGTCTCTAAGGGAGACGAGCGGCGGTTACGTAAACGGGCCGGTCGTAATTGGAGATAGGGGTGGAGGGGGTGGGCGGGCGAGTCGCGACCAGAGAGCTGTAATAGAGACACTAAGGACGAGACCCCGAAACTGCACAGGGTTGGAAATGAGAATGATGAATTAGGAACGAAGCTTATCGCGCTTGTACCAGCCGATGTAGTCCCTCTGTATTAATTTGTGTTTCTGCTCTGTGGGTAATTTCCCCCTCATTAAATACCACCGTGTCTTGTTTCTGGGATGTGGTTTCATGGTCCACGTTCTGACTGTCACAGTAAAGCATCCCCGTTATCATTAGAACC
>JAODLC010000066.1:628987-646487 GCA_026781145.1 Hippopotamyrus pictus | reverse complement strand
AATTTGGCACAAGGCAACGACCACATACCGCTCCTGTCAGGTCAGTTCATTTGTACACATGGCCTTTTCCAACATGGTCACCCACGGAGCGATTAGCATGCGGGGGCCAGCAGTGATATGTGTCACGTTTAAGTGTCTAAAGTTAGCAGCGCTGCTATGAAAGCGGTTAACATTATGTGTTTTTAAAAGCCAGCCAATAAGCTGGCTGGCACTGCAGAAGAGGCATGGGTAAAGTCCTCCTGTAGACTCAGGATCCCGGCCCAGCCGATTCCCCGCCCTTCCCTGCGCGTGCTAACCTTAAAAAAACCAACAGAATGCGCTAGTGTTGCGCCAGTGAAACAATGAGTAGTAAGCAAGTGAGCCAGAGGAAGAAATTTACTGGTAAATTGGCTGTGAGATCCAAACCTGTGATGCAAAGCAAGACCACTGAATGGAGCGGTAGATAATGCAACCCAGAATCTCCACAGAAAGCCAAAATAACAAAATAACAATCCGACATGGTTTAAATTCCAGTACCGAGGACTGTGTAACCAAGGGCAAATTCATACCGACAGCAAAAGAGGACACTGTGCTGCGATTCAACGTTGTGTGTGTTTATGTGAGCATGTAAGAGGCCCATGGGATCCCCAGCAATCTGAACGATGGGTTTAATAGTAGGGGTGTTGGCTTGTTTGAATCGCCATGGATACAGGAAATGATGCAGTCGGGAGGGGGCGGCTATACCTCCACTATGCTGTTTCGCTGCAATCACCACACCTCCACCCTCCTCATAATCCTCGAGGATAGGAGACAAGCTGCAGACTCGAGTGGGTGGCTCAGAGGTTTTATGGCCGGTTGCTGCGGCGTCACCTCTTGCAGTGCTGTCAAATTTGTATCCTTTGGGCTGGCAAACAACTCCATGTGACACGGGGATCGAAGGGAGAAAGGAGGTTTATTGGGTGCCTCGGGCATGACAGTGGAAGAGGGACCGGGTTCATGGAAGGTGTGGGTTGGGTCTTACGGGGTGTACCGGGACAGTGCGTAGGGTTCCCAACCTCCAGTCAGTCCTTAGCCAAAGAGGATCAAGGATTTCTTAGGAACTGTTGAGATGGGTTGAAAAAAGAACCTGATTTTCTATCCCCAGAGCCCCCGTTGTCTTCACCATATCAACATTTGCTTGGCCAGAGGCAAAATTTATTGAACTTGTCTACAGCCAATTATTAGCTTTCTGGTCTTGTGGGACGCTGCTGGTAGGGTGCTTGACAAATGACGGCGCTCACTGTGGAATCTTGGGATGGCATGTTGTGTAACACGGATGAGGACCGCAACATGATGCCTGCAATGCCGTCAGATTGGATATAATCTGAAAGTATCGATGTGTTGCTCTGTATTATCGGCATGGTGACTGAGTCAAGCCAAGTCAAGTCAAGTCAAGTCATCCTTATTGACATGCCATCCATTTGCTGGTATAGAGTGGGACCAGACTGGTCGCATCCAAGCCCATGTTGTAACTTATGTGAGGGACAGAACCCAGTGCTGGTCAACCAATTAGGCAACACAGGAGGCCACCTACGGACCTCTACCCCATCTTCTGAGGGGGTACCGATTTAGCACAGCAATTGCACTTTGTGTCAGACAGACGGCGCGGCGGTGAAGCTTGGGGGAAGGGCAGTGGCGGTGAGGCTTGCTTAGGGTGCCACATGTGCTTCAACTGCTACTGATACACAGGAACATACATAACATGACAGATAACATGGAAGCATAAGGTAGACAAGTGTAGTGTGACAGTAAAGACACAGGAGAGTGTAAATAGCTACACGTAGCACGCTAATTATACCTGACAGCATAAAGGTATGTGAGAGAGACTGCAGGCCAACGGCATGGGACATATGTAAACATTGCAAGCATGAAATCAGGAGGAACAGTGCCTGAGAGGTTAATGACATTCTAGAAAAAGAAATAGTTGTGCAATAAAGTGGATAGTTGGGGGGGGGGGACAATATAGGGGTCAATAAGTGCCTGAAGCTGTGACAGGAATGTTATTTATTCAAGTCTCAAGAGGTAGCCTGCCGCTGTGACCCTGACACAGCCTCTTAGCATGATCCGCTAACATCTTAGCTTCGGTTACATTGCTTTGGTTAACTATGTCTGCTAAGCAACAGGACTGACCAGAAAAGTATAGCACAATATCAGGGGGGCTACAGCCTCTCTCTCTCTCTCTGTCTCTCTGACTCTTGTCTCTCTCTGTCTCTCTCTCTATCTGTCTCTGTCTCTCTCTCTCTCTCTCTCTCTCTCTCTGTCTCTCTTTCTCTCATCCTCCCTGTGTCTCACTGTGTCCTAGAAGATCTCTCAGCATCGCTGCAAACAGGGATCCTTACTCTTCCTCCTCTGTTTCATTCCATCTCTTGCCTCGAACAGGCTCCTGTACTCGAGGATGCTAACATCCCCCCCCTACCCTGTGCCCCTGCCTCTCCTCTGATGTCTCTGCTGTTACCCCCCCACCCCCCACCCATCCATCCATCTTGCCTGGTGCTAAATGGTGCACAGCGAGGGTTAGGGACAGCAATGCAGAGACCGCTGGGGGGCATTTTCACACCTGACTGAGCTGTCCTCACGGGCCTGCTCTGTGCTGTGCCAAAGCCAGAGATTACCATGCTGCAACTCTGCATGCAGCTCATACACAGAGCACTTCGTGTTGCACATTGCCCACAGGGCACTGCACATTCCACACTGCCCACAGGGCACTGCACATTCCACACTGCCCACAGAGCACTGCACATTCCACACTGCCCACAGAGCACTGCACATTCCACACTGCCCACAGAGCACTGCACACAAAATACTGCACATTCCTCACTTTTGTCATTGCACTGAACACAGAACTTTGTGCATTGATGACTATACACTGCACATCACACACTGCACATTGTACATTCCGCACTGCACATAGAGCACTCCACATTTCTCACTGCACAAAGAGCACTGAATACAGAGCACTGCAAATTCCACATTGTTCGGAGCTCTGGACACTGAGCACTCACATACATATATAAGGGGTTAACAGTGTTTTCTTTTTGCATTATTTTGGCCACGACTATTTTTGTTGTCATCTGTCTTGTTATCTATTTAGTTCCAGTACATTTTAGGTCAACTAATTTAGTCTTTTCCTGCTTTTAAAAATGGAAGTTGCATTTTAAATTGTGTGTTTGTTGTTGTTGATTATATTACAAAAAATAAAGTTATTTCCACAGAGATAAAACATACATACACAGAATCCACCCAAAAGCACATAGATCTCATGGCCCAAGATAAATTAGCATCAAAAGCAGTCACCCTAAACCACAGTGGGCTGGCATGGTGTGTCATGTGCTTAACATGCCACACTGATAATGTAAGGCAGAGAGAATCAGGCCGGGATGAAAACTGGAGTCTTTGCACTTCCTCTGCCCCTAATCTTAGCTGTAAATGCACTCTTTGTTTGCGCTCTGATGCTTACAGTGAGTCACCTGCCAATTCTAGGATTTTTTAAAGTAGGGTGCCATAAGAGGGGCAAAAACCCATGCAGAGATGCCAACCTTGTTATTAGCCAATGATATGTTTTGAAGTGCTGAGTGACAGGGGAGGGGGGGTACTCCAGGGGCCAATCAGCTTTCAGCTAGGGTCAGTGCCCCTGTGGCCCCGCCCCTGTATACACCCCTCCCTGAAACGCAGCTGAGACAAAATTCACCCGGGTTATAGACATATAGTTTAGCATCGAGTCTTTTCATTATACTTTTAAAATAGATCCGGCTGTCATTGTGGGGGGAGTGGAGGCTCGGCAGGTAAATCCGGGTGGGGGGGGGGCGGGTGTTGATTGGCTACAGGAAGTGAAACGCGGAGACATTTTATGTGAGGGGTGGGGTGGGCGTAGAGACCGGCGTCATTACAGACCTGTGAGCTGCGCCGTTGTTTCCGGAAAGAGTCACGCAGGTCCGTAGGTTTGCCGGGGCAGATGGCATGGATGAGAGGAGGAAGAGGGTAGGGAGGTGAATAAGCGCCGTCTCTTTTCCCTGGACGTGCCCTGATCCCTCTCTTATTTATTCCAGCATGAAAGGAACACCCTCCGCAACATCACCTGCGCTGCCACGCTTCTGACGTAGCTGTCTCTGTCACTCGCACCCGTGCCTGTCCCCGCAGGAGTGACAGCCAATCATCTCCCAGCAGGAAACACCTATGCTTGACACCCGAATGGCCCTTAAAATAAACACATATATAATTCAAATAAACATGTATATATTATGCAAATGTCGAGGCAATTCAAAGGCTCACTAGGGGGGAATAAAACGATGCTGTAATTATATAACACCGGAGGAGATCTTACCTCAAAATAAACAGAGGTTTTTTTTTGTTGCCAACACTTGGAACGGGTCTTGTTTTTTTTTCGGGCTGAGATGTGTCACTCGTCTCTACGGTTCTTTACTGCCGTTTCCTCTCACGGGCCGGAAACATTCATTTTCTTTGAGGCACAATGATAAATCTCGCCGCGCAGCAGCAATGCGGCACTGAGAAGAACCGCTAGTCGCATTTATGACCCGGTCCTATATTGGAACGTTCACTGTCGGTACTTTAATCCAAATTGATCTTCAGACATCATGGACTTGCACGTAGTACAATCAGAAGTATAGTTTTGTTTAATTATAACTTTTTCTTTCTAGCTGCTTACCTGACAAGCGACAGAGTAACACTGGTGCTAAACAAAGGAAAACTTGTCATAGTTGTCAAGTTGTCAGTACAAGTGGGTTGCTGGGGGGGTGGGGTGGGGGTCTGATAAATATTTTCCCCCTGCAGGAAGATTCAGACCTACATTTGTGACATCCGCGTCTGTGCTCCACTTCGTTCACACTCCTTCCCTGGGAACGAGCAGCCTTTGGAAGTACAGCTCCGATTCCCCTGGAAAATATAAGAGTACTGCAGAGCGTTTTGATCGGAGTACATTGTTTTGGGAATCTCTGCAGGGCACGACTGATATTCAGCCCGGAATACAAAACTGGCTTGGGGGGGGGGCGTTAGCAGTCGAGTAGAGATGTGAGTATTGACTGGTAGGAGCCTGTTTGGCGTGTGGGGGGAGGATATCACAGGAACAGTGAACTGGGCAGGGGTGCAGCTAGGGATTATGGGCCCTCTGAAAACATGCCATATTTGGCCCCCAACCCAGACCAACTTAATGAAGTTCCAGATTTTTTTTGGACCCCCGCCACTCAGGAGCCACTTCAGCACCACTGAAGCCGAGAGAGCGTGCAGACGATTGATTTGCCGATTGAGATGTGTTTGGGGAGGGGCGGATGGGGGACAGACCACCCGCTGACTGCCCGAGGCGGGGTGCCATTAACTAAAAAACATTAAAAAACAGGTGTTTTTTCACAATTTTCTGAATTTGACTGTTGGCCTCCATCTGGTAGACAGGATGCCCTTAGCGAGGTCACCGCCCTGGATCCCCTTCCAGGCTGCTGCCCCAGAGAGTTCCCAGCATGCACTGGGGCATCAGTGGTTTTGACTAAGGAGCTGTGGGTACTGGGATGATAGTTAAGGACATCCTGGGAGGTGCTTTGGTGCCATCTGCCCTGAGCCACAAACCATTACAGTAAAATATCAGAACTTGGTTAAAAAAATATGCACGACGTCCTGAAGGAAATAATCTGATAAGTTAAAATAGAGAGTTCTGGTTTTTTTTCTCTAATTTGAAGTGGCATGCTTGGCAGGTCCCGGCAAACGTCAAAAACGAGAGATAACAGAGCATAACGGCGCGGAAAGCTAACCGGGCTAATCTGGCTGGCTGGCATGAGGGCATGCCGCCACTTCGGGGCCGGCACTGAAATCTGGTGCGTGGCACCTGTGGGGGTGGGAAGGTTCACGGTGTCCCCTGCAGAAGAGAGCGTACGTGTGAAATGGACTGGGAAAGGAGCAGAGGAACACAGCCGGGGTATCCTTGACGGAATTCTGGGTGTGGATTTTTAGCGGTTCATTAAGGATGAACCGTAGGTGGAGGGGTGGGGGGGTGACATCGACCCAGAAGACTGAGAGAGATGCGTTGGCTCGCAAGAGACAAAAGCTATGGGTGGTTCATGGAGATCAAGAGGAGATGCAGGGACGCGTCGTCAAATCCTCGGGCGCTGGCTTCCTGTGAACCTCTCATCAAAAAGATCAAACACTTTGCATCAGGTCATTCTTTGTGTGCATCATGGCTGTGGGGACCTTCCTGTACATGTGTCATCGCTGGCATGTGATTTTTTTTTGGAAAAGATCTGGAAATAAGGACATGTTTTGAGGCTGTATCTCTTGATTTCTCTTCTATCTTCATTTCATATGTCCTGCTATTAATTTACTCATGAACTGTTCTGAGGTGGCAGCTCACTGCGAAATACCAGAGATGGACTTTAAAAAAAAAAAAGAAAAAGAATTAAAATTTCATCAATTCTTAAATGTCCCAGGTTTGGCACACCCTGGTGGTCGGAGGTCAGCTGACCTGTTTGTTCCACCTTGAAAGAAACAAGGGCTGTGGGCTACTGGGGGTGGGGAGTTCATGTGGTTGGCCTTGATTGGACGAATTACATTACTAAGAATAAATTAGACCAGCTGGGGGGAGAGGGGGATTCTGGGAGTGAAGGGCAGGTTTCATGCTAAAACAACTGGTGCAGCTGAATTAAGTGTCCGGCCTTTGTTAAGTTTAAGTGTTTTTATAGGTTTTCCACAGCCTTGCGACAGGCAGCTAATTTTTAAACGTAGAAATGGTTGTGCACTGGGGGGCAGTGGATTGGTACACAGTGCCTGTGATTGGAAAGTCACTGGTTCAAATCCTAAAATCAGTAGAGTGATTTCGCCACTTGGCCCCTAAGCGAGGCTCCGGGGACCGTCTGACCCCGCTTTCTCAAAAATGTACACCACTTTGGGGCGAAAGCGTCTGCTAGATAAATAAAATGTAATTTGACTGGGCAACTTTATCACTCAGGAACAGAATTTGATTGGCCAAAGAGGTGGGGGAGAGTCCAGCAGATGTGGAGACGATCAAGGGGGGTGGGAACAGAGAGAGAGAGTAGGTGGGGACTTTAAGTGTGACCAGCAAACATAGATTACTTGCATGCTTGGCTTTTGGCCTTTGGGCCCAAACAAGGGACATAGAAATTAGATGAGAGGTAGACAGGCAATATCTGCAATTCTGCCCGTCTGTTTCTTTATGGTGTCGAGAAAAATTCCACACAGCCACCAAGAAATCACCGTGCCTTTGCGATTTCAATACTCGTTATTCTGACACACAGCCGGAGCGTTGAAGAAAAGGAGAAAGCTCTGGGCCGGGACATTCCGGAAACGGATCTCGTTCTCCGCCTCTTCTCATCCTGCCGAAAGCTGCTGACCCCTCGTAAACGCATTTTTGCCGCACATTAAACCTGAGCCACCTCACACACTGCATTTCCGACGACAGGTAATGACTCCCAAAAGGCCCGTGTTACTTTCTGTGCGCAGAAGACAAGGTTTAATGACCACAATTAGGCCTCGCGCTTCTGAAACAACAGCTCTCTCTCATTATAGCATAGCTATTCCGAAGGTACAGACCTGCCTGTGAGGATCTTCCCATTCGCCGCTGCCAAGATTCATGAAAGGCTCCTCTGTGCATCATGAAATATCTATACTGAAGTCTAACAACTGCAAAATATGGAGACATTCATTTCATTTGGTCATATTTACCAGTGACAGTTATATTTTAATTTTATATTAGATGGTGGGATCTTGCTTTGAAAAGTAGGCCTGACATCGATTCCCCATTATTTTTTTTTGCTCTCTGCAGACATTGTAGTGGTAATTTATATGTAAATGCTGAGGGCAGGAAAACACACATTACGCATTGGGGGAATGTTCTGGAAACATCGACCAGCTTACTCTTGCCATACCATTTTTTCTCATTATAGTGAGTGTTTGTTATCCACCAGCAATGGTTTCTGTAGGAGTCCGGAGGAAAAGCTCTTTAACGAATGAGGAAAATTAATATTATATTCTGGCCCGTGGCAGATTCTTTCACTTAAATGCGTTTGGCTGAGCGCGTAATTCAGTTTAAAGGTGCTTTCCAGAATGACCCGGCGTATGCTGACAGATGTGAGCCTTTTGTGTTCATGAATACATGCACGGCCGATTAGCGTGAGTGCGGCTGCGATATTTTATGGCATGACTAGCAGCCGGTAATGAAATCTGAGTAATTGCATGTATTTATTACTCATCGATGGCAGTTTACATTCACTTGTTAAGAAATGTTGCTGGTAACTGAATGATGTTCACGGGCTGCGTCTCTCCATCCCTGCCAGTATCCCTCAATCTGGCTCCGTCTCTTTTCTCTTTCATTCTCTCTCGATCTCTCTCTCTCCTGCCTCACTCTCTCTCCTTTCTGTCTCTCTCTCTCTCTCCTCTCTGTCTCCCTCTCTCCTCGCTATCTGCATCTTCCTCTCCTCCTTCCTCTTCCTCACCCTCCATCCCCTCCTCTTCATTCCACTCTTCCTCTCTCTCTTTCTCCCTCTCTCCATCTTTTCCAGTCTCCCTCTCCTCTTCTTCATCCCCCTCTCTCATGTCTCCCTCTTCTTTTCTCCATCTTCCTCTCTGTCCCTCTCCTCCCTCCTGTTCCTCAGCCCTCTCCCTCTCCATCTTCCTCTCATCTTCTTTCTTCATCTTCCTCTCTCCTCTTCCTCAGCCCCCTCTCGTCTCTCTTGCCTCCTCCTGCTGATAGGAAGCATGAGTCACACTGTCAGGCCTCCCTCTGTCTCTCTCTCTCTCGCTCCCTCTCTCTCTCTCCCTCTCTCTCTCTCCCTCTCTCTCACTCCCTCTCTCTCTCGCTCCCTCTCCCTCTCTCTCTCTCGCTCCCTCTCTCTCTCTCGCTCCCTCTCTCTCTCCCTCTGTCTCTCTCCCTCTCTGTCTCTCTCTCTCTCTCTCTCTCCCTCTCTCACTCCCTCTCCCTCTCTCTCTCCCTCTCTCTCTCGCTCCCTCTCGCTCCCTCTCTCTCTCTCTCTCTCTCTCTCTGACAGAGGCATCTCCTCCAGCCTTTAATTGAAATCTCTATTTGTCAGTGCAGAGATGCCGTGAGAGAGAAAGAAACCGATAGAGGGAGGAACGGAGGGAACTGAGGGGAGGGGGGTCAGAGGTCGTGGCCCGTGCCGGGCGGTGGGGTGGCACTCTGAGAACGTGGCTGCCGGTCTTAGCGCCGGTGTGAGTCCGTGTCCCGTGATGTAATCTCGTGTGGGCACACACGTGTGTCAGTGTGTAAGAGTCCCACGTTGTTATGGCGATGCGCTGAGCGCAGCGAGGACTCGCATTGGCAGTAACAGTAGCTAAGGAATATTTTAGCCTGGAATGACTGTTAGTATCTGTGTCCCACTGCATGGAATCACTGCATGGAATCACTGCATGGTCATGGCAGTGACATGGAAATGCGCCAATATCTGTTTATAAGTGAAATGGAACTTATAATGAATTTCTAATAACAACGCAATTTGATTTTTCAAGTGACGCAGTAATCAATGCACCTTTAATATTCCTAATAGAATGTATAAAGTCGTGCCTGGCTTCTGGGAAGGTAACCTTTCCGCTAAGTCCCTCTGTTGGCCTTTAAATTTTAATGGCCAAATTAAAAGAAAAAAAGAAAAAACAAAAAAACAAGTGAAACACCTTTAAAGTGTAAAAACATTGCCAAAATGGTAGGCTTCCATTTCATAGCAATTACCCAGAATCCCACTGCAGGATGCCTTGTGCTCCTTGTGTTTGTGATGAAGAGGTCAGGGGCAGTGGATATGAAAGGGCAATGGACGACAGGGCAATTTAGGTAGGGGGGGTTATCTGTGGGGCCCTCGCCTTCTCGGCTGAGCACTCGTCAGTCTTAGTTAAATCTCTGTTTTTGTTCTGTGTAGTGGGTCGCAGTCTCTCAGAACATCTTCCTCAAACCCGGTTAAAAGCACACAGAGCTTCTTTCCATCGGTGTCTACACTGACTGGACAGAACGTGAGCTGTAGGATGTCAGCTTGGCCCGGGCTTTCCGGAACATTCCGTTTGGCGTGAGCTAAATTAAGGTGGAGGGGGGGATGTGTAAATATTGACTACTCCATAATTAAGCTGGGAAGATGTGGACACAAATATTGACCCGGTTCGGAACGGCGACCCAGAGAATCCCCGCAAGCCGTCTCGGGCCAGCCCGTGTGGGTCCGCAGCGCAGGTCACAGGCGTACAATGTTTTTCGGGCCCTGAAAGGGATTCATTCATAAATAAGCAGGTGATGCGGGTCCAGTTGAATTTGCGTGACCTTTAAATGTAGCCCATGTCGTATTTTTAACTGCGTCGAAGTTCAGTTACGGTGAGATAAGCTCGGAACGGGAGGAGAGGGGGAGAGAGCACAGTTTATGGAGGGCTGTCGGGAAGGAAGAAAAGGGGAACATGGGGGAAAGCGGGAGATACCAAAACCATTGATGGGGTCGGGGAGGGGGGGGGGGGGCGCATAGAGGAAGTGAGAGAGGAGGACCGAGAGGAAATGGGCAAGGCGCGGAGCGTTGATTGCAGGGATGGAGACGCTGTCATTAGAGCCCCGGATGGTGACAGATAACAGCTTTCGCCAGTCAAGTGTGGATCACGCCAAACTTATAGCTGCGTCGTCGAGGTGGCAAAAATAGGAAGCCGTCCCTTTAATTGGCAGTCGGAGTAATCCCGTCAAAATCGCAGCCAGAAACCTCCTATTGCACTCACGTCTTATTGCTCATTAACGTAAAAACATTTAGAAATTGTCTTTGCTATTGGAGCCAGACACAAGACATTATTTTGTAAATTCTTTTAAGATCTGATTTAAGCAACAGATTATGTAGATTTAGGTTACTAACCACATTTCTGAGGAAACTGGGAAATAAAAATAGAAAAGGGAACTGGACTTGAGAAATTGATCCTGATGGCTGTGTATGCGCATGCATGCACATGAACGTGCTGAGGGTTGTATGCGTAGACGTGCATGCATGCGCAGGAGTGTGGGCCGTGCGGCGCAGATACCTCAGCTGTCCATTGAGAGTGTGGGGTGTGTCTGTGCATGGTGCAGATGGAAGTCAGAGGGCCAGAGCTGGGATTCCCCCTGGCGGGTGCAGTGGCCTGCGCAGGTGAGTGTCGTGGGTCTGCGATTGGTGGGTGGGGCTCCGAAGCTGGTGCTGATCGCGGGGAAGGAGGGTCTCTCCTGGGAGAAGCCGCAGAGCAAGATGGCGGCCTCTGAAGTGTTGAGCACGCTGCTTTCCACCCATGGCTGTACATGCAGACGCAAACACAGGCAGTCGCAAACATGCGCAGTCGCGCACTCCTGAGCCGCGATCGGTCTAGTCACACAGGATCATTCAGTGAGTCTCGCTGCAGCCTTTGATGCTAGAAGACAGGAGACACATTTCTGTGGTTTGTATGAGTAAGCTATGTGAGTGGTGTATTTGGCGATGAGTGGGTGGTTAAATGGTGAGTAGGTGGTGTAAAGGTGGAGTAGATGAGTAGTAGTGAGTAGGCAAGGTGTAAGCATCAAAAAAGTGTTGAGTAGGTGTTGCAGAGGCGGAGCAGGGGATGAGTGTTGAGTAGGTGGTGTGAAGGTATAGTAAGTGTTGAGTACGTTTTGTAATTCTGGGGTTTATTTGGCTGTACATTAGCAGTAAGACTTAGCTTATGCTTACAGGCTCCCAAGATCTGATTGGCTGTGTTTCTTTGTGCCACTGCTGATTGGCTATGTACACATGTGCCTGCACCTGATTGGCTGAGAGTGTGCAGGGTTGCACAACATACCTGTTGCACTTCATACCTGCCATAATATTTTGTGTCTCACATATAAAAACCATGATTTGCTGCGGATTTGGGCATTAGCAGTGGATCAGGGCTGCGCCGGACGAAAGCTTCGAAAGTCGGCCTCATCCCGCCAAATCTGGCCGCAGTCCGCCAGATGCGGGCTGTGATGATGTAATGCACGGGCTGAGGGCTGGCAGCCGACATATATTAAGTCCCGTCTCCCAGGTGAGGAATGAGAGTGCTAAGAGTGTGTGTTCAAGAGGACGGGGGCGTCAAGGGCGCAGACGGGCGTCAGGTGTCAGCGTTCGTGGCACTAGGACACCGATCTTTTTCCATCGCAGATGCATAATAATTCTCTTACATAAACACATCTTACAGGCTGTGAGAGCTTTTTAAGATGTCCTTGGGAACGCAAGAGAATATTAGATCGGACCTTCGCGCGGATTAATAATTAATGAACTCCTGTCCCGGTAATCTTAATTACGAAACTAGGAAGCAGCTGAGGCTTCTGACAGCGTAAATATTTTTCTAATAAATATGTAAAGTTTGTGCAGGTCTTTACGGGATTAATAAGGGCATTCTGAAATGTGGCGCCAGCAGCCTTGTCAAAATATTATGGTGAAATTATTAAATAATTCTGCCCGACATAATTATGCACATGTATATATACTGTTTTTAATTTTTTGATATCATACTATTCCATGGTAATCATACTTTCTAACTTATTTGAAATAGAAGGTGAATGAACGAATGAATGAATGAATGAACGAATGAACGAATGAATGAATTTTCCCCTGTGATGGCCTGGCATCCTATCTCATCCCAGCCTCATTCCCTGTACTTCTTGGAATATGCTGCAAACTCACCACGAACGGATACAGGATAAGGATTTATGCATGGATAGATGTGTGGCTGTTTAAAGCTTTATTTATTACTCTGACAATTACTGGTTCATTAAGATTCTAAGCTCCCAGATTGTAATTTAATAGTCATAACCCAAATGATTGCAAATTCCGTTGCGATTAACAGAAAGATCATTGAAGTTTTTCCCAGCTGTCATGATCGAGCAGCGATCTCTGGTTCTCACCATTTATCACATGTCTCTGTTTTTTTTCAGGCCTGTCCTGGTCTTGGTGACACAAAGGGAGGAAAAGGAAATTCACCGACCATTTGCGTCCATCACCTCAACGGTCACAATGACATGTCTAGGCCTTTTCTCCTTCATCCTTTCTTCCTGTTCTCCCCGCTTAAGTACCACCTTCCTCTTTCTCATCCTCTTGGGTCTCGCCAATTTCTCCGAGGCATCCTCGGACCAAGGGACTGGAGAGGCACCCGGTAACTGCTCAGGAGAATACACCTGTTCTGAAGGCGTGGTCCTGCCCGTATGGAACCCCCAGAACCCCTCAGTGGGGGACAAGGTGGCCCGGGCCATTGTCTACTTCGTGGCGCTCATCTACATGTTCCTGGGCATGTCCATCATCGCGGACCGCTTCATGTCCTCCATTGAGGTCATCACCTCACAGGAGAAGGAGATCACCATCAAGAAACCCAACGGTGAGACCAGTACTGCTACCGTGCGCATCTGGAATGAGACCGTCTCTAACCTGACCCTCATGGCCCTGGGCTCCTCGGCTCCCGAGATCCTGCTCTCTGTCATCGAGGTGTGTGGCCACAAGTTCAAGGCTGGTGACATGGGCCCCAGCACCATCGTGGGCAGCGCCGCCTTCAATATGTTCATCATCATTGCCATCTGCATCTACGTGGTGCCCGATGGCGAGACTCGCAAGATCCGGCACCTGCGGGTCTTCTTCGTTACGGCCGCCTGGAGCATCTTCGCCTACATCTGGCTCTACCTCATCCTCTCAGTCTTCTCACCTGGGGTGGTGCAGGTGTGGGAGGCCGTGCTCACCTTCCTCTTCTTCCCGCTCTGCGTGGTGCAAGCCTGGGTCGCCGACCGACGTCTGCTCTTCTACAAGTACGTCCAGAAGCGTTACCGCGCTGACAAGAGCCGCGGTATCATCATCGAGACGGAGGGTGATGGAATCTTCACCAAGATGGACATGGAGATGGGGACCAATTCGCACCGCAAGGAAGCTCTTGATGGCATGTTAGCCGGTATGGAGGAGAGTGGATTGGGAGGTGGAGCTGGGGGGCGGGACCAGGAGGAAGAGGCACGACGGGAGATGGCACGCACCCTCAAGGAACTCAAGCAGAAGCACCCGGAGAAGGACGTGGAGCAGCTGATCGAGATGGCCAACTATCAGGTGCTGGTGCAGCAGCAGAAGAGTCGCGCCTTCTACCGCATCCAGGCCACGCGCATGATGACAGGAGCTGGAAACATCCTGAAGAAACACGCTGCCGACCAGGCGCGCAAGGCAGTGGGCTGCCACGAGGCCAGTGCCCAGGAGGACGACCCCAACACCATCTTCCTGGAGTTTGAGCCGTCACACTACCAGTGCTTTGAGAACTGTGGCTCTCTCAAGCTAGCTGTGGTGCGTCACGGGGGCGACATAGGCTGCACGGTCAAGGTGAGAAAACGTGGGGGAGGCGGGGCTGCTCGGGGGGCAGTGCTGGCTGTTAGGACACTGCGGGGGATAATTCAGTTTTCTCCGCATGAGGAACAGCAGCCTAGTTCCGTCACAGTTGCAGTGGTGCTTAGCAACGCAGGTAGAGGAGAGCGCAGTGCGATTTGGGCTGATGAGAGTCGGGTTATCACAGTGAGCACTAGAGTGTGGTGGCACAACATGAATTCAGCCCCCTCCCTCACGAATTCAACTGTCATTTGTTTGCATGCATTTATCAAGTTATCTGTCACTCCTGAGCCGTTACCTTTGCATTGTATAATCACGCCGCTGACGTCCATGTCCTGGGGCATAAGTTGCTGGTCATCTGTCGTGCCAAGATGTGTGCTGCCTCACAATGTGTGATGACGGATGGAAGCTGGATAGGACGGAGCCAAGGAAATGTCCCGGAGACGGACACTGAACAGGAAGAGGGTTGTCCAAACTCACTAATCTTTCACACACCAGGGAATCGCATCTAACTCCAAATAAGACAATTTTATTCTATATTGTTTTTTTCTTTCTCGTCTGCAATTGGGCCAAATTTACCACCTGCCTCTACTCACTCGCTAACCATCATGATGAATTACCAAGCTGCTATCCAATTTTACACATGCTAAGTCAGGTGCCGCACTTTGGCAAATCAGCTACTTTTCGTTCTATTCTGAGTTTGGGTTCCGCTGGGTGCCGTTCCTGCGTAGTGCCTTCCCAAAATAGTTGATTCAAAGTGCTTAACAAAGACATAACATATGTACAGTATAGAGTATACTTTAGTAAATCATTAATGGAGATTTAACAGTACTTATACTGGAGCAGTATATATCTGAGTGGGGAATGACCCAGAATGGAGGTGAGGAAGCAGAATTTTAGAGATCAATTCAATTTCCAGGCTAATTAGCTTAGCCTGATGCTATCCCAAAAGGTGCTTCATTTTAGTGGCTGGATGTGTCGGCTTATGAGGAGCAGGGTGGAGAAGCTGATGTCACTGTCCTGACCTGGGCCCCGTATCTTCACAGGTTGACTATCGCACAGAGGACGGGACGGCCAACGCCGGCTCGGACTACGAATTCGCTGAGGGTACACTGCTTTTCAAGCCTGGGGAGACGCTGAAGGAGCTAACCGTGGGCGTCATCGATGATGACATCTTTGAGGAAGACGAGTACTTCTACGTACACCTCAGCAACCCCTGCGTGGTCCATCAGGCAGAAAACGCCATGTTCGAGCCTGGACCCATCACCCCGGGCAACTGCCCAGCTCCGCCCCTGTCCTTGACCCTGGGAGTGGCAAAGGCGGCCTTGGGCGCCGCCCACACGGCCACGGTGACCATCTACGACGACGACCATGCAGGCATCTTCACGTTCGAGGGTGCATCAACGCGCGTCAGCGAGAGCGTGGGCACCATGCACGTGAAGGTCCAGCGGACGTCCGGGGCCAGGGGGAAAGTGGCCGTGCCATACCACACGGTGGAGGGCACTGCCAAGGCAGGCGAGGACTACGAAGAGACGGCGGGCAAGCTTGAGTTCCTCAACGACGAGACCATGTGAGTGACAATCCGTGCGGATGCGTATGTGGGTCGACCAGCCTTATCATTAACTGAACATATGTTTTGAATGGGTGAGTGACAAGGGAGGGGTCATTCTGGGAGCCAGTCACCTTTCAGTTTTGCCCACTACCCCTGTGGCCCCGCACCTATATAACCTCCTGTGCTAACCGGAGAGAGCTAGCAGCTTTCTCAATGAACGTCGACCATGTCAGAGGAGCAAGTCGCTATTTTTGGCGCGGACGGAAGTGTGCCTTTAAAAGCTGGAACGCAAGTGCTAGTGCGACGTATTCTAAACATTATAAACAGCCACTGTTATTAGTACTAAAAGTGTCCACCGTTCAAAGACATGGCAGCAAAGCAGGATGGGAACAGACAGACAGGTGCGTGTGAGTTTCAGAGAACTATTATAGGTAATTAACCCCTGCAATAAGTGAAGCGGTTATATATATCTCAATATTTACATATCGCATTTTTCTCACATCTGGTTTGATGGGGAAATGGGGAGAATTCACTGCGTGGAGTTTTTCTCTAGCAAAATTCTCTTTCTGAAAAATGCCAGAGGCTCTGTTTGATCGGTTGCCGCTTCCGTCTTTAACTGTAAACTTAGACAGTACACAGTAACCCTTGAACCAGCAGTTTACGCAAGGGTGTAGATCTGAGTACGAACTGTAGGGACACGTCCCTGCAAATATTGTGGGTGCACCGTGTGTTTTGGGGGTGTTTAGCCTTGAGTACAGACAGTCTAAGAGTCTGCTGAGTAAAGCCATATATACAGCTGCTGGTCGCTTTATTAGGTAACCCAAGGCAGCACCTGGTTGTATTCAGAGCCACTACATGAGTTTATGCGTTATAGATGCCTTTCTGCATACCGCTGATGTACTAAGCTGTTATTTTTGATTGGAGGTCTTCCTGTTGCCATTCCTGTTAGCGCCTGGCAATTCTCCTCTGACCTCTCTCATTAACCAGTGTTTCGCCCACAGAGCTGCCCCTGACGGGATGCTTCATTTTCATTCTTCACACTCTCTGTAAACACTAGACACTGCAGCATGTGAACATCTCGGGACAGCGGCCGTTTCTGAGATGCTGGAACCAGTACGTCTGGCATCGACAGTCATGCTACACTTGCAACCTATTAGGTTAGCGGTCTTCACCATTCAGAAGCCCAGTCAGACAGTCAAACTTACCCTCCTGACCCTGTCTGCGTGTCTCATTCAGTTGCAGCCATGTGATTGGTTGTTTAAAGGAGCCGGCCATTTGTATTAATAAGCAGGTGTTCCTAATAAACTGGCCCCTGAGTGTGTTTTATTTTCAGATGGTGTACAGTAACTTGGATTCTTCATCAATTCCAGTCGCAAAGTTCTTCTGCAGCAGGCTGACACAGTTCTTAACTAGCACGCTATTTTCGTCAATGAGTAGTCATTAACGTGACAATCCATTGACGTGTACGTGATACTTCTGAGTGAGAGCCCATTGTGATTCCATTTAGGGTGTTTTTCCACCGCACAAAGTACGGTACTTTCGGTACGGTACTTTCGGTTCTTTCGCTTTTCCATTGACTTCCGGTCGAGTACCAGTACCGAAATCTCGAGTACCGAAAGTGCCAAACCAGTTGGGG